>OY288110.1:59372985-59942097 GCA_958431115.1 Syrphus vitripennis | reverse complement strand
GATGCTGTAATGAAGCATTTCAAACAGCAAAAAAACCCTGAACGACGCCACTGGCCATTTCCATAAAAATGTATAAAATTTCATGAGCTAGACCTTCACAACAATCGTGACCTACCTAGTTCTGAATAAAAGACAAACTAACTAACTAACTAAAATTAATACAAGTAGCACTAGCAACAGCAAGTCAAACATCGTATACAAGCGACAGCATAAAAACTCACCCCACCCAACCAAACCAGTATTACCTACTAATGAGAACATACTAAGGAGAAAATTTGATAAGCAGTGGTCGTGTGAGATGATGTAAATAAAAGAAAATAAAAGAAGCAAGCCGCTGTCGCTACCGACGACATGACTACGACGTACCACACCACGGCCCCCACCGAGCCTATATGGCCCATCATAAACTATATCAAGCATAAAAATATTCTCTTATTTTTGATATTTTATTTGATATAGTTGACACTACCTCTTCTCAACAATATAGCATAAAGAGGGCTATGCCAGATGATTAAAACATCGAAGCACACGGAGTCATCAGCTCAACATAGACTGGCGGTTAAGGTTGCGACCAAGGTGAAAAGGTAACCCAAAAAGGTAAAATACCAGATCTATTAAAAAAATCTGCGATTTACCAGTTGTACAGAAAACTGCGATCTTACTATGCTATACCTACGATTTAACCAGTCTAAATAAATCTGTGACCTACCAGGCCAATAGTCTGTGATGTACTAGATTTGTTACAGTCTGTGAAATTACCAATTAAAACTGTGATTTAACCAGGCTAAGCTTGCGATAACCGGACATTAATTAAAAGTCCGCGATCTACAAAATCTGTGATCTATTGGGCATGACCTCGAGATTTAACTTACAGAAGAGATTTAACTTACATAGCAGGAGACAACTGAAGACAACAGCCAAACACAACCCAAACACCCCTCTTAGCTAGAGAGAAAAACCACGATACAACACAATACAATACATACAAACAGCAACTAGAGAATATTTAAATATATATATAATTTGATTTTGAACAATAAAGAAAATTTACTATTATAAGCTAAAGTTTTAGAACTTTCTTTGGCTTTAAACCCTGGAAACACCACTGAGTATTTACCCCGGCTGGAAACTCCAAAGTACCATTACAATGCTTTAGAAGTAATCCAAATTACGTTTCTATAAGACTTATGTCGTTTTCAATTGGCAATCTGGAAGCAGAAAAAAGCATTCTGAATGCGTTTAATTTGGCAAAAGTGACAGTTCTGATTAAAAAAAAAGAGAATTTCTCTTCTGGATTTGAAATCAGAAGCAAAAACAGAATCACTCACACATTCAAAGATTTAAATGTCGCACTTGATAAATGTCATATTTTTTACATTTACAAATTTTGCGAACTGTGAAGTGATTGCTTTAAATACTAATACAGTCACACCAAACTTCAAATTTTTCAGAATCGAAAAAAACTGTGGGATTGGGATTCCGAATCTAAAACCAATTCCGGATTGCCAATTGAAAACGGCATCAGTCAATTTGCCCGTTTATTTTGATTACTCTTCCAACAAGAAAGCTCTCACATTTTTTTTTTTTATCTGAAGCCTAGGGGAAATTTAATAAGCCATTTAGATTAGGGATTTATTCCTCTTTCCAAATAAAACCTCAATTAAACGCTTGAGGTGGCCATAAACGACGAACATGCTCGCCGTACATGCTCGTGCTCGCTAGATATTCGTCGTGTAGGGGCTAGTTCACGAACGGCTCGTTGTTGTTGGCGAAACATTTCGATTTTCTTGTGTTCGTTGGTTTCAATGTTCGCCGTGTAGGGCCATGTTCACGAGCAAACCTCATTTTTGCTGTGAACTTTGTTGTTGCTTTCCTTTGTCGCACATGATGCTTATTCTTTGAGAATCGGAACGAAATGAATGTTCGCAAACTGTGTTCGCCGTGTAGGGGGAAATGCAAACAAGCATGTTCGGCGAGCATGTTCGTCGTTTATGGCCACCTTTAGAGATTTTACACCTTTCGGTGATTTTTTTTTTAATAAATTTCTATAGCTACTACTACTCAGTCTATTATAAAAAAAAAATGGTGTTAATATGAGCATTCGCGGGTTCTACGCGATAATATTTTAAAGACTTGCTTAAATAAGAAATATACGTTAGGTTTAGCCACTTCGCATGCAATTATAAGTTCTCCATACCTAAATTAATACAAATTAAAAAATCAAAGAACCTATTCTTTGGAAATTAAAAGAAGAACAAAATAATTCATTTATGTTAACTTGACAGGATTTGAAAAAGGGAGTGGAAAAAAAAAGAATTTTCTTTGGGGATTTTTTTTTTTTTTGAATAGTGGAAGTTAAGTTAAATGGTTCTGGGCAGAAATTTAACTTGTTTTAATATAATAAAACTACTTTACTAATTACAAAACATAAAAAGTTTGTTCTTCTTTACTTTGCTAAAGGATAGGTTATTTAAATCTTTTATTAAGTTATAGATATTCAAAACTCATAATTGAATGCTAGACTTAACTTTGTTATCACTAGAATCATAGCTGCACCAAAAAGAAGCGTTTAACATAGATCACACATCATGGTCAACATCTTGCGTGCACTGAAGTTAGATAATATTATATTACCTTATCTAATTGTAGCTTGATTTTTCAAACCACCACATTTAAAGTATAGTGCGGTCGTAAATAAAATACAACGAACCACTAGAACATCCTTGATGTCAACCTTCATGAAAACATTTTAATATTCAAATATTATTTTTTTTAATTTATTAGTTATATCATGTATAGATTACATATACAAAACTGGGAAAAAAAAGGTGCCAAAAAACTTGACAACGTATACCTATCAAAACAAAAAAATTGTAAGTAAGAACACATATTATTTGTATAAAATATATACAGAACTCTCCGAGTGGAGGATTGCACCATGTTATAATAAGAATAAGAATGTACGCTTTAGTATTATAAGTCAAAACTTACCGAAGTTTGATTGACCGTATATTGCCTATTTAGCAGATCTGTTAAAGTCTCATTTTCAGGCACATCGACATTTTCAGCATATTTATCCAGAGCTTCTGATGTGTTAGATTCAGGTGAAACAGCTGACAGAGTTTTTTTGGGAAACAGAGCAGGCTTTTTAGTTTCATCCAACTGAATTGGTTCGGATACAACAGGTGGCTTGGTTGTAAATTTATCGGAAATATCTTTTCGCTGACCTGTGCCATTGGCGCCAAGTAGAGGTTTCTGACTAACTATCACCGGAATAATGACTGATGGTATCGGTGTTGTTAGTAATGTTGCATTGCCTGGTGGTTCTTGTTTAACATCAACACTTGTTGTAGTACTATTCGATTGATCTGGTAATGATGTATTTGGGTCTTCCGGTACACTATATTGCGTTTTGGAATCTGTTTCTCGTTTTTCTCTTAAATTGACTATTGAATAGGAAACTTGGTTGGAGAGATTTGGTAAATTTGATATCGATTCGTAATGATTTGCTGAAAATAAAATAAGAAACAAAGAAATTAATATATCCACGAAAAAATATACATACATATGAAATAAAAATTATTTCAGCCTTAGTTTACTAAACTAAATTAAATATTGAACAAAAAAGCAGGTGTGCTTTTGTAAAATTTAAATCTTTAAGGTAACTGTAGAAATACGCCATGTTTTAAAAAGGGAATAAGAATATCGGGAAATAAGATTTTTTCTCATTATCCTTAAAATTCAAGTAAGAAATTTGGCTTGGCAAATCTTTAAGATAATTTATTGCTAAATGCTCTGTAGTGACATTACAGGGGTACCTATTTGATTAGTTTAATAAGTGTATTTGTACAATGAAGTTCAAAATTTCTATTTAAATACTGTTTTATCTCGTAAATATGTTACGTAATCAGATGTGCTAACATAAAAAATATGCGATTATTAATGATAAAAACCTATATCAAGCAATCATATTTTTTTTATTTTAATTAAGCTCAATATGGATTGATGTGAAAGCACTTTCTTTCAAAAGAACGGCTATAACAATGTGAATGAAACAAATCGACTTCAATTGATGTCACTTCAAAACAAGTATATTTCTGCTTAACTAAGCAAAAGGCAGTACCTACAAAAATCAAAAAAAAATCAATAAAATACCTTTGTTCATATAGGAATGAATACCTCCCACAACTAGCGACTCTACGTATCCACCCCTATACTGAACGATTTCTATAACTAGTTCTCTTTGCGTCCTTGAAATATAAACACCCCAAAGGGCTGTTCTTGTTGTATTGTAGAGGCGTCAAACTGTTCTTAAATACTTTCGTACAGTATGTATATATAATTCAATATTTAAATCGATATGACTATATTTAACTACCACAATATTGGTAAAGAAAATGAGACAAGAATATTGATTATAAGGATTTTCTTTAGAAACTTGATAAAGTTAACTGAGGGTGAATAATAAGTCTATAAGCCGAATTAAGATGTCTAGCTTTATGCCATGTCATTGAAACGACAAATTGAAGATCCACACTCTAAATAATGCTTGATTAATCAGCGCAAATATAATATAAATGGCAGATCAAGAAAAAAAAACTCTTATAACGGCGCCAACGCCAAATCTTTAATAACTCAAGGAAAAACAAAAACGAGTCACAGACCACAAGATCAAGCAAAAAAGAAAACAAACAAGCAGGTTATATTTAAAACGTTCTTCTTCTTCTGTAATAGTACTGTATTTTTGCTGTTGATTTATTTCATTATGAATGCCTCACTTTGCCGTATTTGCATTTTAAAATGAAAATAATATACATACAAGGAAACAATTAATTTGTTCGATGTTGAATTGTGGTATCTGACACAAACCCCAAATAGTAAGTGATATTTGAAATTTATAAGCATTTTAATTTGAAGGAACCACGGGAAAAAAACATAATTTAAAATGATTTCGAAAAAAAAAAATACAAATAAAAGTTCAATTAGTTATACAGGCTTAATTAAAAGGTGCGTAAAATACAGTTTTGTAACCCATATTTTTCTACGAACTAGAATTGTACGAGTAATTCAATTTATATGTCATGAAGAAATACATTTAATATACCTAATTATTTTAGTGAAAAAAGCCCCATTTTTTTGACCGTGTTTCCTAAGTTATGGTCAATTTCTTCTTTTTCATTGAAAGAAGTTAAATTTTTGTTAGAATTCGTTTTTATTGGTTTACAATTGGTAAACGCTTGTTAGAACTTAAAAGGCTATTGAATGCAACTGTTCTGTATTTTTTATTTTTTTTCTGTTTTAATATTTTTTCAACAAGCCTACGACCGCACGTTTTACATTCAGAGATTTGAAATATATTTTCTTACTACTGAAACATCATTTAAAAAAAAAAAAAAACAAAAAAAAATAAACAATTGGAAAAATGTTTTAATTTTTAATTGAAGGAAAACACGATTAAAAACCTTCAAAATATACAAAAAAAAAATTACAATTAATAGAATAATGTATATATATATATATATATGTAAATATATATACTCGTATATACAGATAAATGTACATGACATTAATGAGTGTAATAGCTACAAATATTTACAACAATTATGTATAGCAAGATTATTCAATTATTTAATGATATATATGTATGTGCATATGCACAAGGAAAAAAAAATAATTTAACAAAAAAATAAATGAGTAATTAAATGAAATAATAAACAAATAAATGAATAAATAGTAAATAAATAAATAAATAAATAAATAAATAAATAAATACAAAAATAAACAAAATAAATAATAAAAATGGCAGACGAAATAAATTTAATTGTTTGCAATCACAGATAAGTAGAGCTGGTAAATAAGTGGATTTTCAGAAATCTCACAGCTATTCAGAAAATTATTTGAGAGTTTACGAATTCTATCAGAAATCAATTCAACATTCGCACTTCTGTGTAAGTCAGAAGTGGAATGATACCAGGGAAGATAAGCATCATCTTCAAAACTTTATTTTATGATATTTGTAATTTTTGATGTAACATTATGCTGCATCATCCCAAACCGGACACCCATATATGTAATAGAATTGATTGAAAAATAAGTTTATGTATTAATATTTTATTTTCGTTTGAAAGTGGTGATTTTCTGTTGATGAACGGATAAAGCATTTTAATAGCAATATTCAATTTCTTTACTGTGTTTTGAACATGCTCCCTAAAGGTAAGTTTTGTATCGAGAGAGTTCTTCTCGAGGTACTTAGGTACTTAACAGACTGATTCCATTCTACAATGTTTCCACTGATTTGAAGTTGGCTGCTCGGAAGGTAGCAAGCTTTTCTTTTTCTTGAAAAAAGATGGCTTGCATTTTTCCAGCATTAAGTTTAATCTTCCATTTGCTATAGTATTTTTCTAAAATTTCAATGGCATATTTTAAATTTATCTCAATATTGAGATGAAACTCATGCGATGAAAAAATGGCAGTGTCATCAGCAAAAATTGCTGATTGGCAAAAAGGAAGCACAGGGAAATCAGACGTATAAATATATATGCAAGGAGGGTCCAAGGACTGATCCTTGTGTCACCCCAAAACTGAAATAACGTAAACAAGAAATACCACTATTAACATGAACTTGAAAACATCTACCAGACAAGAAACTTTGAACAATTTTACACAAGTAAACTGGGAAATTAAAGTTTATCATTTTATATACAAGTCCATCGTGCCATACAGAATCAAAAGCCTTCTCTATATCTAGTAATATCATTCATGTAGACTGTCCATTCACACGCTGTTCTTTTACATGGTTACATATTCTTTTTATTTGATGTGAGGTGCTGTAAAATCTTCTAAAACCAAATTGCTCGTCAGGAAGAACATTAGAAATTGAAACAAACTTTAAAAATTAAAAATTTGTTCCTTGATAACTTTTTCATATATTTTGCTAATGCTGCTTAGTAAGCTTATAGGTCTGTAACTAGAAGACACATCTGGAGCCTTACCAGCTTTCAATATAGGCACAACCTTTGCTTTTTTCCAAACACTAGGAAAATATTGAAGTTTCAAAGAGGCATTAATTATAAGTGTTAAAAACTTGATTCCTTTTCGGGGGAGATTTTTTAAGAAAATATTTTTTATAAGATCTAGTCCCCCAACTTTTCGTATTTTAAGACGTTTAATAATATTGTTTATGCCTTCTTCATTAACAAATGCATTTAAGGGTGTTGCTACGTCTAACGTGTTTGAATTTTGAACATGGACTTTAACAAGATTATTCGTTTCATTGTCACCTAAACTATGTGAAACTAGATGGTTTTTAGAGAAATTGCTGGCAAGCTCTTCAGCTTTCTCAGTGTCTGTATAAAATGTTGACGTGGAATTTTTCAAAAAAGGGATATTTCTGTTTTTATTTTTAATAACCTTAACAATGTTCCAAAAAGGTTTCGCATTTTTATCCAGTACACTGAGCTTTTTATTCCACTCTTTGTTACGATGATTTGTAAGTTCAACTGAAATAAGTTTGGTGAAATGAGAAACCATTCTTCTAGAAAAGGGTTGACGATAACGCTGCCAGTTCCTTTATGTAAATTTTTCAATTTTATGAGTTCCAAAATGTTAGATGGAAGGTTTTTTGAAAAGTTTCTTTTTTTATTCTTTTTGGTGCACTTTCATCTATTGAAGAAATTATGGATTCTGTGAAGTTTTTGATTAATAAATCCAAATCCTCATTTTTATTAATACTGTCAAAACTTTCAGGACAGTTTTTAATTTTCATATTGATGTGTCTTTTAAAACAAGACCAATTTGTATTTTTAAAATCTTAAAAATATTGCACATTAATTTCCCCTGACGAAAGAAAATCACACAAAACCGGATTATGATCAGAGCTGAGGGCTTGGAACGAAGTTGGTTGTGTTATGAGATGAGGGACATTAGAGACAAATAAATCAAGGACACAAGGGCTGCCACGAGAACCAGCAGGATAGTATGTAGGACATGGAGGGAAGAAAATGTTGATTGGGATTGACAAGGGAAGATCTGCTAAAATGTTTCCAAACGTATTTGCTCTTAGGCATCCCCAATCCCGATGACGACAGTTGAAGTCACCACCTATCAAAAAATCACCACTTACAGTAAAAAGTTTTTTTAAATCTTGTTTTAACCATTTTCTTTTAATATCAGATGAAGAACCTCATGGAAAATATTCTGAAAAAATTTTAAGTTTAGTTTGGTTTTTAAGCATAATTTCGATCCCTATATTTTCAACAATTCGTGTTGGAACTATAGGTAACAGCGAATGTTGAATTGATCTTCTTATTAAAATCGCAACCCCACCACCCATCTGTTTAAATCTATCCATTCGATAGCATTTGAAAATAGATGATGGAAGCTTGAAATCAGAACTAAGTCAAGTTTCTGTTAACAAAGCAACGTCAATGTCGTTGCTACTATATAAAAAATTGAGTAACTCTAGAAATTTATTTCTTATGCCTTTGGCATTCCATGTAACTATCTTTAAGTGTGTATCTGTCATTTTACTTAACATTGGAATTTGAGTATAAAAACTTAGTTGCTAAACGTGCGATAGCATTAAATTGATCTATTTTTGATTTACAATGGGATAAACTAGTGATAACTTCCATGCAGAGAGCGTTTAATTCATCCATAGAAAAGAGAGTGGAGTTGTTCATACTCACATTGTTGTTGTTAGCCATACTGCTGGTTAGGGCTGCATTATTGTTGTTGTTGCTTGGAATTGAGTGTTGAGTATTAACATTCCATGCATTAAGAGAGGGAGAAGATGAGTTTGGCATATGCAAACTTAAGTTAGTGAAGCTTTTTTTGGGAGCATTAACTTGTCGCCTGTTTGGGAGCGAGAGCAGAGGAAAATCACTCATTGATGCGAACGAAACCGGTTTTTGCACAGAATTTAAAGCAGTATACTCTGTTGCCGATGGTGTGACATGTGTGACGGTCCGTTCTTCTCCCAACTGATTTTTCTCTTATTTGAAAGTATCTCGTTCTGTTGATGCATGATGGGTAGACTTATGATTCCCATTGCAGTTTGCACATTTTGCGACAGCAGCATTGTCACATTCAGAAGTATTGTGCTGCCCAGCGCAGTTGGCACAAAAGGTTTTAATGTGACAATTTCTTTGCCCATGTCCAAACATTTTGCAATTATGACATTGCGTTAGCTTACTTTTCATTTTTCTTTGGAAGTTCCAATTAACTTGGGTGTGGAGAATAGATCTGATTTTTTTTTTAAGATCATTCAATTTAACTGACCCGTTTACAAGAGATACAAGATAAAACGTATCACTATAATGCTCATAGTTTTTGGTTATTTTTTTAATATCAATACACTGTAGACCAAGTGAAGAATTTCGGTATCTATATCATCTAAGCCATATAATAAGACTTTAAATGATTTTGTTCCCTTTAAGTCATGTGAAAAAAATTGACAATTATCGTCTTTAAGTTTATTTAACACCAAAGTAAAGGATGCAAGAGAATCACAAACAATTTTTATTCCGATTGAGAGTTTTTTAATTGAATAGTCAGACACTTTTAAAGACTTCATGAGCGTATGAACATATTCTGCAGATTTTTGCAAAACTTTAATAGGCCACATACACTTTTTTAGTTAGTGGTGTTTCTGTGTCATCCATATCTGAATTGTCAGTATCTGGATGACATTGGAGAGGTGTGAATTTATTGTGGAAAGCGGTCTTAGAAAACATTGTAGAACAAAGTTTTTTATCCGAG
This sequence comes from Syrphus vitripennis, assembly GCA_958431115.1. Lineage (NCBI taxonomy): Eukaryota > Metazoa > Arthropoda > Insecta > Diptera > Syrphidae > Syrphus > Syrphus vitripennis. Next base: position 59,932,338 of record OY288110.1, on the reverse strand, counting down.
GACAAGTAACTGTCCCCGGTTACCGGCGATCTTGTACGTTTAGGAATAGTGAACTTTGAAGCTAACGAAAGAAGATGAGCACACGTCATAAGCAATAGAAAGCTCGGGTTAAAACTGTTCTGTAATTTAGTAAGTTTTTGAAGTATTGCAGGCATTTAAACCAAAAGTTTTGTACTTTATCGGGCCCGGTAACTTCCAATTCTTTGCCTACAATATAATTTGGATCACTTGTTCCAAAGTAAGGTGATTTGTTGACATTTCCTCTAGCTTTTGGAATATGTTCCTTTCTTCAATAATTAAATTTGCTTCACTATTGTGTTGCTTTTGATTGGACGATATAGATGACCAGTACATTTCGGCTTCTTCTTTATAGGGGTAAGTAAGTTTCTGTGACGTTGCTATTTGAAATTTTGTTTTTAAGACCTCTATAGAAGTATTTTTCGTTGTTACTAAATTTTTGGTTGTTTTCATATCTTTTATTTAATCAGTTTTTGTTTTCTTGAGAGCTTCATTTCTTGAATATTTGTTATGCTTTTTATGTATTTTTTTTTTATTTCATTCGAAAGTCGTCTACTCTTGTTGCCAGCAATGTTTTTAATGTTGAGTTGAATTCTTTTCATTGTTTTATTTTGTTTGGGGTTTTTATTTGTTCTATTTTAGGCAGATGCTTAATTATATATCTATACACATACAAAATGAGCATAAATAATTTTAAAACAATTTCTTCATTTAAGAGTAAAAGTAAAAACACCATAATTTTCGGATTTTGACGTTTTTTTTAGACAGTTTGAATTTATCGCTCTTAGAACAAAGCATTTGAATGTAGTTTTGAAGAAGCCAAAAAAGTATAAACCTTGCATGCAATGTTTTCCATAACATTCAACATTAACTTTTAACAGTTTCTCCTGAACGCCATGAGGAGTCAATTGTCTTTATTGACTGATTTATAAGCTACATTTCATTAATAACTTTTACCAATGCTGTTAAATTTGAAGTGTTACTGGTAAATTCTAGAATTTTCATAGTTCGGGGTTTTGCAGTTACATATACACCTAACAGATCATTTTATTGCTTCCTAGAATTTGGACCTTCAAAATAATAGCCTGCGATAATCGTTGAGAAGATTTATTAATTTTTTTAATAAAAAACTCCAATATTAGCTGAGACTTTCTTTTTATTAAACGATATATACATACTACATTATCAATAATTGGTATCACATTTATTATTTTTAAAATATGAATCAACAATTAATTAACTCAAATGCCGAACAGAAACCCCATGAACTTGTTATTTCAGTTGACATTATGGTGACGGCGTTATAGTTGATAGTAGAGAAAAAATAGAATTTGGCTGTCTGAATTCAGTTTGATTATTTATTTATCGGTTTCATTTTTAAATGGCAATGAAATTTAAAAAATAAATAATATACATATATCCGATTATACCTCATTTTTTCTATTATTTTAATGACATAATTTTTTTTTTTATATTTTAAAGAACTTTGAGAAAGGTTTCTTCAAATACTGGATTCCGATTAAGAGAGATTCAAAATAGCTCTATGGTAAAAATTTACTGCTGGCATTTTGCTGTACTTCAAGTGTATAAATTACAAGGAGAAAAAATAAAGATAAATTGGAAAGAATTTTTTTTTGCTTTGACATAACAATTTTTTTAACAATAAAGTTGCCTGAATCTGTTACGAGAAAAGGTTTAAAAAGAGAAACTCAGTAAAAAAAAATTTCACTAAAAAATGGTCGATTGATTTTGTTTATAAAAACAAAACAAAAACATAATATGCTAGTAAGAGAGTAATTTTATATATTTGACAATTTTTTGAAGGGTAAGAAAGGTATTTGATGTGAAACATATCTTGGCAGGTATACTCGATTTCGGTCTGGCGACGCTCATTAGTGTTATTGCGTGTGTGTGTTTTCATAAAAATCAGATATGACATCAGATTGATTGAACGGTAGGTGTTGCAATTTTGTTTATCACCTTGCCCCTTGTAGATTGGAAGAAGGTAACTTTTCCTCTTCTCTTTCTGTCACCCTTTCTAAAACTCAGAAGGTATCTCATCTGGACCAATCGCTTTAACGTTTTTGGGGTTAATCACCGCAGATGTCGGCGACTTTTTCATTGTTTTGTGCAACTATTGGAAAGTAAATTCTCGGAAAAAATTTAAAAGTCCTTTAGAATTTTTTACTCATCCACAAGGAGTTGGCCTTGGGTTTTGTATATAAATTACGGTGAACAAATCTCCTGAGATATAAGGCAATTTTGAAAATAATTTCCAAGTTAGATAGATTGATAGAAAAGGGGATGGCAGAAGTTGAAAACAATTTTTGTTTTTAAGTGGCTTTTTCACAGGGTCGAAAAATGTGTACAAAATATTCAGTTGCGTGCTTTATTCACAGGGTTAACTTGCGGCTTTTAGAAAAGAAAGTCAGTTCGGGTTAGGTTCAGAATTGTTTGTATAAGTATACCTAACCTATGAATTGAGAGTTTTCATTTTCGTTGAAGTATTCACTGGTTTTTAAAGCCACCGCTGTTGTTTTAAATTCTGACTTCTGAAGTTGGTAACTCTATAAGTCCAGTCATCCAGTACTTTTATTTTTTTTTAAATTTATTTTTTATCTATTATTTTCAAAAACGATGGCGCAAATATTTCTTATTTAAATTCGTACTTCCCTATCAAGCAGGAAACATAAAGCAGAATTTTTTGTGACATAGTTTTGTAAAGAAAGACAATCGCAAAAACTTCTAGATGAACCTGCGTTTAGTTGAGCTCAGAGATGGAACAATCTTAAACCGGGTGGCCGACGTTTTTTGCAGTCAACCCGGTTAAACAAAGACAAAAATTTAAATCGTTAGTTTGAAATGGAAGGTAGATTTCAATTACCACTTCATTCTAGTAGCTTTCCCCACGCGTTGCACATTTGCAACACTTCCTAAAATCAATCGCAGTACATGACCTACATATACATACATATGTACATAAGTGCACTGAATCTTAACCCGTCAGGTTAAAATGCAAGATTTGCCAAAATATCATGTCTTAACGACCCCGCTATTATTTTTATTTTGTATTTACAATACCCCTAGATATTATCATCTGTTTTTTTTTTAACCTTCCGATGACAACAGGGGTGCTATACCTTCCTAGACAATTTTATTTAAACTGCTATTTTGATTTGGCTTCATTTATCTTTCTACCGCTTTATGTATTTGTCATTAACTATCTAAGATTAGTTTTGAAGAGCGAACTCACTTTTAGGCTTTGTTTTTTTAACTATTGAGCATACAGTATGCACTGCGGTTGTATAGCACCCCATGTTGTCTTTTGAGTATGTTAAGATTTAAATGAAAATAGTATGGTCCAAAACACCCACTGCAGAAAAATGAAGGGGAGCCTCCACTAAATGACAGAAGCAGCCAAGAAATTGCAATCTGTCTACGAATTCGAGATCTAAAAAGCTAGGTTTCATGGTTGAAATGCGATTGAGAAATTGATACATGTGTTAATACTTAGTAGGATGGTGTATTTTCGTTAAAAATTGCTTAAACATTTTTTTTTAGTATTCTGTTCCGGAAGTTCACTTGTCGAATACAATACAGTACAATACATCTCAAATTTTTTTCAAGATACTTCCCATTAATATTAGGATTTTTTTGTTTTCAGGAAAAAATTTTTTAATTTTTTTTTTTTTTTAGACACCAGATTAACCACCAGAACCAGATTACACATATTAATATTAATATGTATTATGCTTGGAACTATGTTTCGCAAAAAGAGAAACATTTGAATAAAATAGTAAAATGAAGCGAAAATTGTTTCAAAACGCTGGTTCGAACAGTATTCCAATTTTACTTAATGATATTGATAATGAATTTTCTGTGAACAGCAACAACATCTTAAAGATGCTACCACCAATTGATAATGATCAATTTATAAGGGAAGCTGATTATTATATTCAGACTTTGGTAGAAGAATTCATGACAATAAAACATATTAAGTTTATGGACCTTAAAATAAATTATAAGTTTTTGTTTATTATAGAATACGTACATGCAACAATGCATAAATGTGAAACGTATCGGAATTTAAAAAAAATCATATTATTTATGTATGTATGTACATACATACGTATTACAACAAACTTTAAAGTTTTATTTTGACATAAGCTTTAATTTTTTTTTAGGCTTTTCAATTTTTTGTCTTTGTCGTGTTTGTCTATTTTTACCGTTAAATAAGACAAAAGTCAAACCTTGTTGGAAGATTAATTAAAATCAGATGCATTAAAAGAGGGCAACATTTTTTTGTCCGTAGGAATAAATAATAAAAATAATACTTTTACGTTTTAGGTAATGATAAATTTTGTAAACGAAAATATTGTCAAGGCATCAGTTAACCAAAATTAAGTACAGTTCTTACCTCCTGAGAAGTAATAGGTATGTATTTCTAATTACATTGCACTGTTCTAATTAGTTATTTTTTACTCTTCTTTCAATTTTAAATTTAATTTGATTTCTGAACGACATCAAATCTTTGACAGGTAGTTTCTATGGGAAAATGAAATTATTGTTTTTACTATATTCCTCGAATTTTTTCATGTTTACTCACCTTTTAAACATTCTCTGGACTTCCACAATTAATTCAAAACCAAAACTAGCCAAATCGGTTCCGCTGTTCTCGAGTTTTAGCGAGACTAACGAAAAGCAATTGATTTATACATAGATTATTATTTATTAAGAGTACATAAATGTACAGATAATTTCAATTACAGCGGTAGCTACTTGGGCTTGTAGCTGGACTTAAAAATATTTAAATAATATGTACTTAATAATATTTGTTTAGTATTTTAAATATGTAATATATACTTCAATTTACTATTTTGTTTGATTTACCAATGAATGTTCGAATTTCATTATTATAAATTTACAACTTTTATCTCATGTCGTTTTCAATTGGCAATCTGGAAGCCGAAAAAAGCATTCTGAATGCGTTCAATTGGTCAAAAGTGACAGTTCTGATTCTAAAAAAAAGAGAATTTCTCTTCTGGATTTGAAATCAGAAGCAAAAACAGAATCACTCACACATTCAAAGATTTAAATATCACACTTGATAAATGTCATATTTTTTTTTTAATTTACAAATTGTGCGAACTGTGAAGTGATTGCTTGAAATATCTTTGTATATGAAAACTATAGTACTATCATGGCGAGTTTTTTTTAGGGTTGCACGGATCCTGGTGGTGGCGCTGCAAAACTTGAGGTATAAAATCCGATCTTGGGAGTCTTTAAGCGTCGGGGTGGTAGGGGCAAGAGACTATTTTTTGGATTATTGCATCCAAAAAATGTCAATAAATCGATTAAAACCTCCATAAGCTCTCCGCAAAAAAAAAGAGTAAGGGTTGCAGGCATACTTTAGATGTGCCCCATTCGACTTCAACCATGATAGTACTATAGTTTTCATATACAAAGGAAATACTAATCCAGTCACACCAAACTTCAAATTTTTCAGAATCGAAAAAAACTGTTCAATTGGGATTTCGAATCTAAAACCAATTCCGGATTGCCATTGTCAATTTGGCCGTTTATTTTGATTTCTCTTCCAACAAGAAAGCTCTCACAATTTTTTTTTTTTATCTGAAGCCTAGGGGAAATTTAATAAGCCATTTAGATTAGGGATTTATTCCTCTTTCCAAATAAAACCTCAATTAAACGCTTAGACATTTTACACCTTTCGGTATTTGGTGAATTTTTTTTTTTTTAATAAATTTCTATAGCTAGGTAGTAGTAATATCGTATAATCGATAGTAAAGTATTTGCCCGTAAATCCACAAAATCTTTGTATTGTACATATTTATTATTCCTATTAAGCTCGCAAAAATTACTGTTGGAATATTAATTTGCAGAATGCAGATTACGTTTTAAAGACGAAAATAGAAAAAATAAATAAATAACATGAATAATTCATTAAATCGTGAAGGTTGTCTCTCACTTGTTCTTATAAAGATGATAAAGAAGATAATGGAGAAGAAGCAAGGAAACAAAACTTGTCGATCCCTATCCCCAATCATCTCAAGTCTGTATCAGCGATCACTGTACGAGTATATATTACATGTACATTATGTAGCCACATTGGTATTTATAAAAATATACAATCGCGGTACACACAAAGTAATTAAGACATCATTAGAAAATCATACGCTTTTGACTATTAGTTATCCAATACCAAGTAACTCATCGCCCCAGCGGCGGCTATTCTCAGTACGTATTTCGTAATTAAAATATGATTAACAAATCTTGCGTTGAAATTGTTACATCGAAAACGAATGGAAACCCTATACAAGTACCGGAATTTACATGTTTTATGGATACGTAATCCATTCAACATGCTAGTCTCATCAATTCATTTAATCCAAATTTGGTTTCAACGACGAAGACGATACGATGAGAGTTATCAGGCCATCAAAATTGAGTAGCACTCTGGACACTTTTTATTTAAATGAAACCACTAATATTTATTTTCTAAATATTATTTTGTTTTATAACTTAAAACCACATTAATATCAATATATGTATGTATTGGAGCATTTAAAATTATTTTTATTTCCACTTTTTTCTGACTCCAGTTTCCACATTTTTTTGTTGGTTGATTCTTGTAACTAGGACACAAAGTTGATTTATGATTTCTTAAGTATTTAGATATTATTTTCAAACAAGAATAGGTTTATTGAACTTACTTTGTTCAAATCCTAATGAAACACAAAACCCATAGTTAATGAAAAGAGATATTATTAATCCAATTGCCGTAGCACCAGCACCGTATACTTTCGCCATTTTTATTTAACAGAAATTAAATTACAACTGCTCGATGTTGAGTTGACTTGATTGCTAGAAATTAAATTTAAGATTCAATTCAATATTCAACAAAAATAATTGAGAGCGAACGAGGGAAAAACAAGAAAAAGTGCGAGATTAATTTTCCGTTTTTCGAAATGACTATGAATACTGCTGGAATTTCATTTTGGAATAATAAAGGTCCGTTCACTGCCCTTCAAGCAAAATCACTGACTTAGTTTTCTCGTTTTGTTATGGGATTAAAAAAACTGAGTGCCTCATGAACCCTGTGCCGGGTTCTCAGAGTTTTTCATTTTTTTTATTCTTGTCCAATATGAAACATAAAAAACCGGGAGTGCTAAAGAAGTGAGAAATTTGTGCTAGGAGTGACCAAAGGAAAACGATATCTGTGTTTCATTATCTACGGATATATATGGATCTTTGTGCCTGGTTACACGAGCGGAAAAAAAGTTAATTCTCGAAAGAGAAAGCGTGATTTTTAGAAAGAAGGAAAGAGATGGCATTTTTTCCATCTCTTTCCTTCTTTCTAAAAATCATGCGTTCTCTTTCGAGAATTAACTTTTTTTTCCGCTCATGTAACCAGGCACTTTTATAAGCCTTCTAGTAGTTCTAGTAGTTGTTCCTTTGTATATGAAAACTATAGTACATGGTGGAAGTCGAATGGGGCGACATCTAATTTACCTATGCAACCCTTACTCTTTTTTTTTGCGGAGAGCTTATGAAGGTTTTAAATGATATTTATTGATATTTTTTGGATGCAATAATCCAAAAAATAGTCTACTCTTGCCCCTACCACCAATTTTCGACGCTTAAATCGAATTTTACACCTCACATTTTGCAGCGCCACCACCAGGACCTTTGCAACCCTAAAAAACTTGTAGTTTATGAAAACCTCAAGCTACAAAATATGTATGCAAAAACTTGTGTTTTCGATTAGGTTTTCATCGAAAACCGATGTTTTCGCGAAAACCGTGTTTTCGGCTTGGTGTGAATACCGTATTAAAACATATACGGTATTCACACCAAGCCGAAAACAGCTGATTATTTCTCATATTTATGCAAGAATTGTAAAAATAGCCGGATTGCTATCCAGACCAATCAACATCTTTAATGGACTCCGACAAGGGGATGGTTTGGCCTGCCTCCTCTTCAACCTGGCGTTGGAGAAAGCAATCCGTGACTCTGGCACGGCAACAAGAGGGACCATCGTCAACAGGTCCAGCCAGATAGTGGCTTACGCAGACGACATTGACATCATCGGAAGAACCGAACAAGCTGTACATGATTCCTTCATGCAGATCGAGCAGGCGGCACAAAATCTGGGGCTGCACATTAGTGAAGGTAAAACAAAGTACATGGCGGCGTCGAATGCAAGAAGAACAGCTGGTCAAACTATCAAGGTAGCTGGGCACGAATTTGAAGTGGTGCAATCCTTTAATTACCTTGGGCATTGTATATGAATTTAGATAGTACTCTCCAATGCCCAAGGCATTGTATATAAAACTTATAGTACTATCATCACGATGGTTTTTGTGTTGTGGGGTGTGGTCGTCTGAGGGCGCAGTTGTATATACACAGAAACAGCAACCAGGAAATTAGTTAGGGGTGTGATCGCTAGGTGGCCGACGTGTGGAACGTGTTCATGAGAGTACTATGCAAATTCATATACAATGGCCTTGGGTCAATAGTAGCACCTTGTACCTTGTATATGAATTTACATAGTACTATTATGGAACACGATTTTTTCTATTTGGGTCGCCTCACTTGGTGGCGTGGAAGTAGCGAAATATAGGATTGGAGAGTTCGGAATGATGATGGGCAGCAAGAATATAGAATAGGTAGTCAAAGTGAGAGGATTTATTATTTTCATTTTGACAGTTGCTGACAACAAATAGAGAGAGTAAGAGAGATAGGTGAGCCAGATGTTGTTGTCAAGGCAATAAGGGGAAAATGAAAAGAATTTATTGGGCTGTGGATTTATTATACGGTTTTTTTGCAGTTTTCATATATGTAGAAGTACAGATATAGCTACATTATTTTCAATTTTCAAATACTTTCGTGTATTTTATTTGATTTTGTGAGATTTGAGATATTATGAGAGCTATGTTGCAAATTTTCATGTCTTACAGATACATTTAAAGTTTTTTTTTCTTGCTTGTGGTAGAATTTACTATACGTATTTGGTTTTTGTGAACTATGTACCTTGCCAAATTTCATGTTTTACAGAAACATTTTTTTTTTCTTGCAAGCGATAGATAGAATTGAATTGAATACGTATTTGATTTTTGTCATTTCCTTACAGTCATATTTTTATGATATCTTTTTTTATTTCTTTTTTATAGGTACATGATATCCTTTTAATTTCTCAAATCTGAAGAAATGACCATTTGAAAATTAAAAGGAGGATAAAATTGATGTACCTAAAATCACTAAAAATAGTTTATGCAACCGTTTTTTGTTTTTAATTTTACTGCTTAAAAAAAGTTTTCCGTGCGAATTTCAATCAGTAAAATTAAAAAAAGTTTTTTTTACTTGAACAAAATCAAATACCTACATATTTTTAAAAATAAACGTATTTGTGTATTCATTTTTCAGTAAATTTAAAATATGTATCACGTCAATTTTCAAAATTTTTAAGTAAATTTGAGATACCACGTGAATTTAATATTTTTAACAAATCGAAAAATTTAACTGAATTTTCAAGTTTAAATAATTTTCACGTGCATTTTTGTAACTCAAATGAAGTTAAAAATTTCACGTGGATAGTTCTCAATGAAATTTTAAATTTTAAAAAGTTTTTTAGTAAATTAAGTACCTACAAAAATTTCACGTGAAATTTCAAAAGTTTTAATTATTTAAAAAATTTCATAGTTCATAGTTTTAACCTTTTTCTTTTAATTTTCCTGTGGATTTTTCGTAGTTCTCAAAGAAATTTAAAATTTCTTGTGAATTTTCGAGAAATTTCACGTGAGTTTAAAAAAAAAACACCGAACTTTAAAAAAACACGTAGTTTTAATATTCCAGGTTAATTCTCAAGAAATTACATTTTTTTATAAATTTCAAGTGAATTTTCAAAAAAAACACGGAACTTTAAAAAGCACGTAGTTTTCAAAAAACTTACTTAATTTTACTATTCTAGGTGTATTTCCAAAGAATTAGAACATTTTATAAATTTCACGTCAATTTTCCAAAAACACGTCATTTTATTGCTCACTGTTTTTATATTTTACGGGTATTTTAAGAATTCTTGGATTTTCAAGTCCTAAACAAATTTTAAATACCGCGTGAATTTTCAAAAGAAATTAATAATTTAAAATTTTCACGGTGATTTTCATGTAAATTAAGACTTTGACGTGAATTTTTAAAGTTCTAAAGTAAAAAAAAATTTACTTCAATTTTCCATAGCAATATTTTTTTATTTTAAAATATCACGTAAGTATAAACAGCTACGTAAAATTAAAAAACAATTGATAAAATATTAAGAAATTTCTTTCATAATTACTTCAATTTTCAAGAAAAAATAAAATTAAAATAATCTTAAAAATATTTTTCTATGTGCAAAGTGACGAAGTGCATACGGGCCTTTTGCTTAAAAAATTTCAAAACAAAATCGTTTTTTCTTCACGAATTTTCATTGCTCATTCCCTACCTACCTAGCAAAAAAAATTCAAATAATTCCCCTTTGCAAGAAAGACAATGAAGAAAAAATCAATAAGAGTCTTTTTTTCTAACTCCCTCGAACTCCCACCAAATTGTATTCCAATTTTATACAGCTTTCTCTATCCTCTGTTATTCTCTAGACATTCATATTTATTATTCTTTTTCTTTGTACTTCCCCTATTAATTACTCTACACTAATCTCCACTAAAGGTAGGACTACGTTGCTGGGTCGGTTGCCCAGAGGTCGCGTCGTTCGTTCCTCTTCATAATAGTACTATGTAAATCTATATACAATGCGCAGTGCGCGAACATACCTATTTTAAAATTGCTTGGATGAAATGAAAGAATTCAAAGTGTTAAAGTGGTATTACTTTCTAGGCGATTTTGCACTAATTTTTTCGCCATTTTCTTTTTCTCCTATAAAAGAAATTCATCCCCACCATATTTGAGCACCCAAAACAGACGTGATAATATCGAATGTGAATTGTGAAAAAGGAGTTTGCTTCTTGTCTTTTCAACTTGTGTGTCCAAAAAATAGTTCTTCCATTATTCCTCTGTCCCAAAGAATTTTATTTTTTTCTCCTTCAAGTGTGTCGCCTCGCCGCTACGCAAAGGTGTAGTCAATATTAATATTTATCCAAATGCAATTACACCTTGACAAAAATGTGAAGTGATTAATTAAAATATTCTATCCAAAATCAAAAAATACTTGTTCGTTGCATAGAATTTAAGGAGCAGTACATTGGTACAAGACTACGAAGAAAAAAATGTCTTCGCATTAAGTGTGGTGAAAAAGGAAATGGTTTTATGTCGTCCGTCGATTGGAAAAGGAAGATATCTCAGCACTAGCAGTAGCAGAAGTCATAGCAAAAAAGATAAAACTTGAAAAAAAAACCCACGAAAAAAACTGAACACGAAGATTTACACAAAAGTAAATCCAACGAACTATAATTAATTTAATGTGTCTAATTAATTTCTCTACCTACATAAAGTAGAAATATTTTAGGTCACAATAGTAATTTTAAATTAGGCAAATTTTGGTTGCAGTTGCATTGTGTTGTTGGTCCGTTTTTAAGGAATGTAAGTGATAACCAACTTTTTTTTTAGTGTTTCATTTTGATATTTAATTTGAATTTACTTAATCGGGTGTACGCAGAAGGAAATTTATGAATCAAATATTTGTTCTCTAGTAACCTACGAGATATGAAAGTCGTCTGAGATTTTCAATTCTCTGATTTAGAAAAAAATGCTTTCCAAAAATCCTTTGCCCGAAATTCCTACAAATATACCATATTTTTGCAAAATCAAATACAAAAAGGCCAGTGATAATAAAAATAAGTGAACAAGTGACGGACGGTGTGGTGAACCAACGACAGACGAGAGTCTACGTACAACACAACGAGAAATAAGTAGTATCCAATCCACACCCAAAATAGACGATAACAAATGTTTGGCAGCCGAAAACATTGAATTTATTTGGTCACTATTTGCGATTAATATACTAGTTTGAGGTTTTTTTTTTTATTGATTGATTAAATTATTTGATTTCACTTAATCTTTTCTCTGATAAATTGTGACTTGAAGAGATGAATTTAGGAATGTATAAGTTTTTCGGTTTCTTTCAAGCTGAAAAATAAGATTCGTTAGGAAACAATTCTAATTGTATAAAAACATCAAATAATTTGTTTATCTGTAAAAAAAACGTATTTTTTCTAATCAACTTGTCTTCATTACTATCATTAGTAAAAAGTGAATTCATCCCTGCGCTGCGCATAGAAAAAAATATTGAAGTTGGAGTTAATACTATTATATATGTAGGTACATAGTTAGCGTTGGAGAAATGCGAAAATTAAAACTGGGAGGTTTTTTCAACTAGGTATATAAAATAGTTGTAAACAAGAATAACTGCATGCTTTTCAAGACCCAAAAAAAATATTTTTGTTTACCAAATTAGCGGTTAAAGAAAAACTTTTTACAAAACATCATATGGTACTGCAAACATCCCGAAAAAAATTTTCTGTTGTGATTCAATTAGTAAAATTGTACAGATCTGGGATTTCTTTTTTTCCTCCACTTTAGAAAACGTTTATGAATGTCTCTAACATACCTTTACTAAGGTGCCGCAAGCATCTGGGAAAGATTTGTAAAAAAAATATTTTTTTGTAATTTTTGTTTGCCCTAATTCGAATCGGATTTGGGAATTGGCTGGGATTAAATAAATTTAAATTTTTCATTCATAGAAGTATCGATGAATTGGTCTCGACCTTAGATCGTATTTTATAGAAGAGATGAAGATATTTATAAGGTAAAATTCTTTAAGTAACGTAAAACCAATTAAATAAAAAGCATTTGGCCCTATCGAGGTAACCGATTGTGTCTTATACGATCGTTTTTTTTCAACTGTATTAGCTAACAATAATCATTAATTTACTTAAAAGAACATAAGTACATAACAAAATAGACAACTGTTAAAAGGTATACGATTGTAGGATGATTACATTAAAATTGTGTAGCATTATTTATTTATAGGTATACACAGTGGAGACACTTTCACATCACGCAAACGAAAACACTCGCAAGAACAAAAAATCCATGGAAGAAGTGGAGAAAGCAGAAAAGAACAGTCGACTATCGTCAGGGACGTCAGGTGATCTTGAATGACACAGTTATATGCCAGTAAGACCTAGAGTCTTATAAATTAGGCATTGTTAGAAGGACTAGAAGGATAGGACAGATTTTTGTTGGTACAGTGGAGTGAGAAATTAGGATTTGATTATCTCATTAAATTCCAAGAGTGGCGTTTAGTTGAGGGAATATAGAATAAATTGCTGACTAGACGGGGGATCGAAACCACACATCCAGGATTGCAGTCAGGCATTACCTCCACTGCGCCGGGTCACCCCCATAGCTCCACAATGTGACAAATTTATCAAAAGTGCAACTACAGGCTTTTCATTAAATAAAATAATTTTATATGTGGAATTAAATGCACATTTCAATTGCAAAAAATTAATCTCCTACAACTCGATCATACTGACTTAAAAACGTCCTCGATTTGCTACATCTATTAGTAATAAAGATTATATTTTTGAATAACTTTATATAAAAAATGAAAATGAATAAACGAAGTTATTAAATTTCAAAGATTTTCAATTAAAATCATATGAGATTAACATCAAACATTAAACATATCTTTTGATTGCATAAAAATATATAGGTATATGTATGTACTTATGAAAACTTAATTGAATTTTGAACATAAAAAAAACACGACAACTTAAGGTTTCATGTTTTCTGGAGAAGCTACGCCTTCATATGGAACACGAAATTTTTGTAAATTTTGAATATCTTTTATTAAGTATCTGTCGTTTTGAAGATCTCGAAAGGACCTCTACATTTTGCCTAAAGGTTTTTATTTATACCAAGAGTATTGACAACATTTTTAATCATTACATAATCCCCGACTTTATATGTATGGGGTTTCTTAGGATGCTTATCAAAATAAAGTTTATTTGCCTCCTAACTTTGGACAGTGCTTTCATTTGTCGTCTGCCTCACGGATTCTAAGTTTCTCTTCTCGTCAACAATTACATTTTGCTCTAGATATTCTCCAAAACGAAAAAACCAAAAATAAAAAAGTAACATACTTGGACTGAAACCCGTACTTTTGTTTTCGATGTTACGGCAAATTCAACTTTAGCTAGATGTTTGGTCCAGTCACCGGGTTCTATTTCACTTTCCTTAGATAGCATAGGTGTTAAATTAGACTGGGGTGGACTTGTAGCTTTAATATGCTAATTGCTATAGCCAGTGAAGAAAACTGAGAAATCTTCGGAAGTGATGCCTCCTTTGTGATAGTGTTTTTAATGGACCATTACCTTCCTTTGTTTGTCTTTAAAAATGCAAAATACCCTCCTTTTTGCCAGTTGGTAGGGAGAAGTAAATGTGCTTTAAACAGTTTTTAATATAATTTTTAATTTTCATTTTCATAGAAGGAAATCAGTAGGTCTCTTTCAAAAAATTGTAACACTTCTCGACACCAACATGGCATAGGGCATCATGATGGATGTGTTTTGATAAAATTCCTCTCCATCTGTAAAGGAACATAAAAATATGCCTTGTTTTTAATTTTTAGATGTACTAGTCAATTGACTAGGTTAGGTTAGGTTTTATGGGCTCACAGTTGGTCTTGATACCGTCACACTAAGATCAATGTATTTCCATTGTGGTACCCTAAAGTGTTGTAAACTCCTTGAAATATTAACCTATGAGTCCAACAATTTGGAGGTTTTGACAAAGTTGAGTAAGCTTTTGCTTGATAGTTCTGATAGTTCTTCTAATTCGTTGAAGAAGTAATTTCCTAGGGTTTTCTTTCTAGTCTGACAGAGTGATGGACAGTGACAGAGAAAGTGAGCAGTGTTTTCATGCTCGTCTTCGTCACCACAACCTCTGCAAATATCATCGGTACTGAGTCCCCTTTTCTTTTTGTGGTAACCAAGAAGGTTATGCCCCGTTATAATGCCTATAAGGCATCTTAAAGAAGTTTTATTAAGAGTTAAAATCCTATCGGACCTTTTCTTTTCGTATCTAGGCCATAGTTTCCTGGTATTAACACAGGTTTCGATGAGATTCCATCTTTCGTTGGATTTTTGCACAACAATGTTATCGATGTCTTGTATCAGTTCGCATAGTGGGATTCCTATCGTCTATAAAAGAGTGATCAATTGATGAGCCTATTCTCGCCAGTTCATCTGCTTTTTCGTTACCTGGCACACTGCTATGGCTAGGAACCCAGCAGAGTCTAACATTATGCTTCATGCCACGAACCTTTAGCTCTTCGCGACAGCAAGAAACAAGCTTTGACTTGATTTGAGTGGCAGAGATCGCTTTTATTGCTGATTGGCTATCAATGAAAAAAGTGATGTCCGCATGTGATTTCGCCATCATGGATATGTGATTAGTAGCGTTTTTCACTGGCAAGACCTTAGCTTGGAAGCCACTATTGTCAGGAAGCCTGAATGAATCGGCTAGATTAAGGTTTTCCGAGAAGAAACCTGCACCCACTCCAGTGTTCATCACTTGAAGATGGTAAAGATGGTAATTGTCGACTCATTAGGGTGTGGCACCTGTTATCCCAATCTATTCTGTTGGGGAAGCTGGTACTAAAAGATTTTTTGAAATCTAGGTGAGGGGTCATATAATCTTATTTCAATAAAAATATAAACATTATGTATAAATAATTAATACTATTGATATATGTAGAAAACTTATAGTATGGTTTATAGCCGTCTACCAGAATGACATTTTTTATATAATCTGTGTAGATACTGTTGCCTACGTATTTTGTGAGAATGGCAGCATGGCCACTTTGACTAGTTTTCCAGATGTTGGTTGGACTTAGTCGAAGGGCGCTGTTTGCTGCTGATTCTTGAACAAATAGATCTAAAGATTGAAGACTACTTCTAAACCCGCAGTAGGGGTAGTCCTCATCGCACCAGTTATGCTTATACAAGCCATTCTTTGTTATTTGGTAAGGGTATTTAAATTTGTGGATTTCTCCAGAGATTTCCACCACACCAAACTGCCATAGGTTAGAATTGGCCTGACAATGGCAGTGTATATCCAAATGATTGTTTTAGGATTAGATCCCCAGTTTCTACCGAGAATCATATTGCATGAGTATAATGCAATCATGGTTTTCTTGTGTCTTTCTTGGATATTAGGACCCCAATTAAGATTTTTGTCCAAGATTATGCTTTGTCAGAAATCTAAAGTGAGCTGTCATCAATTTTTGGTAATTCAAACAGAGGAATTTTCCTTCTGTTTGTGAAAAGTATCAATTCTGTTTTAAGGGGGTTTACCTTTAGACCGCATTTTCCAATTGTTCGCTTATAGTGGTAGGATATTTTCCAGTCCCTAAAATTGCCAGTCATCAGCGTAGGCTACCACTAGTATGCCGTTATCTTTGAGTTTTAACAGGATCTCGTTCATCACCAAGATCCAGAGAAGAGGTGAAAGAATTCCCCCTTGTGGGGTACCTTTAGATGCGTGCATCTTGAGTCAGTTAACTAAATCGTAAGGATAGCTTTCTCTTTTTTCCAACATTTCAACTAAACGTTTTATCGTTGAATCTCTTTGTTGGGTGATTGTATGCTCAAAAGAATCAGGCTCGATTATAAGAATGTTGTGCGACCGGCTTAGAGCATCATCATACTTCATTCTATTACCATTTCTATGCTCTATGGTGTAGTCGTAATCCTGCATTTCATTTTTTATTAAGAGTTGGAGTCAGAGTTACTGATTTCAATAGTGTCATGTCCTGCCTTTAACCGAAAGAAAGTCGAGCATATACTCAATGTTGTGTTGGCCCATCCAATCAAATAGATGGCCACCTCTTGGATTTTGCAATGGATTTTCCCAATCTGAATGTTTGGCTTTGAAATCACCGGCCATGAGATAATAATTTTCTACCGAGTTAGGTTGTAAGCACTGAAAAAGTTTGTCGAGGTCTGTCAAAAAGTCTTAGGTTAATCCGGTGGTTAAGTCGCGATCACATGCATCCGACTTCCATGTTAGAGAGGAATGCATAGAAAGTAGTAGTAGTACCTAGTAGTAGTAACTTTATTGAGATTTTTCTTTTGTTAATACAGTATAATACATTTACAATGTTTTTCGGGTATACATTTGACCCATTCACTTTTTATTTTTATTTGTTATTGCCGACTTAGAAGTGTTCTGGCTATACTTTTTACATTTATTAAGATTTTCTTTTTCTAGAAAATGAAAGTATTAATTTAATTGTATGAATTTAACAAGAGTTAAAAAAAATGTCCATTCAACCAAGACATGAGTTTATGACTGGGGATATATAAACTTAACCTAGGTAGAAAGAAAGAAAAAGATGACAGAAGGAGGAAAAGAGAAAAATAGAAAAATAAAGCGAGACAACAGAAAGTTGCGTTCACATAAGTTGATGCGGTTTTAACAGTGTGGGTGAAGACAAAGTATCTTATAGTGGAAACGTTTTACATTTTGTACTTTTGTTTGTATGTTAACTTGTAGTTTCAATAAAGGATAACAATCCAATCCAGCCAGGGACGGAGGAGAAAAACTTCTTGAGCCCACTTGGAATCATGAATTTTTACATCAATATCTTTCTTATTAAATAAGGTTACTTACAGCTATTTTAAGAATTTATGATATAACATTAATTGAACGTTATTTAAATGTAATTACATATATTAAAATAAGGAACACTTTTGTTATAGATTAATTTCTAGTTTGTACTTTGCTCATCTAGGTTTAGGCAAAATTATGAGTAAATAATAAAAATATGATTATTTGAAAATTCAGTCTTAAATAATCTTATAATCTAGTTAAAGTAGATGAATTTTTATCTTCAACATGCTCTACCTATCCTCCAGAACACACAGAAACAAATCAAGTGGGATGTCGTTTTATTTAGTCCACTTAGTTTCAAAACGTTTTACTGTCACGTTAATTCCTTTTAGGTCAAGATTAAATTTTTTATACTCTCTTGGAGTAAAAGAATGACCAAGCACATTCAAACTTTTAAATAAATCTAAAATAAGTTTATGCAACTCTAAATTCCTCACCTTGATTCTGAGTCCGTAGTATCTGGCATCTATTTCGTAGTCTTCAGGAGCTGCCTTTGCTTCGATCATAACTTCAGTGACCCATTTTGATGTAATCCCTTTTGTAAATATAGCTGGACACCAAGTAGTTCTGGTAATTTCATTCTGTTGAGAAGACGAAGTAGTCTTGTTGGAGTGTGTAGTGGCTTTGCCACTGCAATCAGGTCTCATGGAATTGATGGTGAAACCATCGTCTTTTTGATTTGAAACATCCGTAGATTCCTCCTCCATATCTTCACCTAGTATGTGGAAATAGTTAGGATTAGGTTTTCCATTTCGCATGGAGGAGAGAACGCAAAGTTATTTACGTGTGTTTGTGAGTTGCCGTTAAGCCACTCGACGCGTTGTTCGATGTTTGATTTATCTGCCTCGCTAAGCATAGACGAAGGCAAAATAATGCTTTTTATATTTTTTAATTCCCTTTCCTTGTCAGGGGGAATATTATTTCCCAATAAAATATTTTCACTGTCCATAATAATTGTCACTATTTCCTTTATTCTCTTAGTATTTCTTTAGTATTAAGTAAAAAAAAATTCACAAAACTCTAGCGAATAAAATTTCCAAATTTTTTTTGTCCGGCGAAACACACAATCAGAAAGGAGAGGAATGCATACGATGCACTCCTCAAGCAGCCGAAATCTGCAGGAATTAAAAAACAAAAAAAAAAATTAAATTAAGTAAGTAAATGTAAATTATTGAAGTGCATTTTAAATTTATCTGTTTAAAAAAAGATTCTGTTTTATTTAATTATAGTTTTAAAATACTGTGCAAAGAATTTATTCGTATGAGTCTGATGTGGTGATATCTATACTGGGTTAGTTATTGAGGTACTTTGCCTTGTAACCAATAGATTTGTCTGCGGCGGTTCTAATTATCCTTTTGACCTTTGCTGCTTCCTGGTTAGTATTATTAGTTGTAGGTGTAGTAAGTGATAAGACTCTTGTAACTTCTTGATATAGAGTCCAGTCAGCGAGTTCTTCTTTAAAGCGAGGTGTAAATTTTGCTGTAGCCCTCCGCTTAGGGGTGTGAATTACAATGGGGATATGATCTCTAGTTTCTCAATGGGGAAGAACCTCCCAACGATAATAGGGTGCCAAATCCAATTGATGCAAGAGTAACACCAATTGCCGAAAAAGTATTTCTTGTACTGAAAAAAGTTGGAGAGCCATCATTTATTATTATGAGATTCCGGTCATTGGCGAAGTTTTCAAACAATGTTCCTGCATTGTTCGTCGTATCTGAGTCCCACAAAATGTTATGGGCATTCAGATCACCCAGTATAAAATGATGACAATTAGTACTATTTGCCGGGAAAAATTAATCTATTTGAACATCATGCTCTCTATATATATTAGTGATTTTAATGTGTACTCTAGCTGGGAATTTGATGGTTTGATGAATCAAATTAGAAGAGGATGTGGAGTGCGAGGTTGTTGAAATGTTTTTTCTTACAAATATTCCTATACCTGCCTTACAATAATCGTAATTTTTAATAAAATTAAAATTAAAATTGAAGTTTTTCATATTGGATAAATTTAAATTTCTTGAAATAATGTGGGTTTCCTGTAGAGCGATAATGTCTGGGCCTGTTTCACAGAACATACATAACATACATCACATACAACATACATACAATAATTTCTCGATCATACATCACATACGAGTACAATTTTCTGTTTCACAGATTCCATTGGAAGAGTTGTATGATATTTATGTATAATTGTTGTATGTGATGTATGATTTGACATTTCATGCATTAAACGAATCCATCCTTTCTTGACATTTGTTGAAAAATGTTGCAAACAAAAACATTTTTCAAGTTTAATTTAATTAAAAAAGTGGAAACAATATGGCAAGCAATGAATATCATTTTAAACTACGTGGATTTAATTATTATTGAGGACGATGAGTCCCTTGATCTTTGGGTTGGCTATGAATGAATGAATGAGTTATGTGGGTATATACCTATACACTGCGACCTTAAGATCTATTGTGCCCCCCTTTTGAACCAGATGAGCTTTATTATCTACAGTTCACCCTCCAGATTCGTTTCTTTTAGAAATTTAAGAATTTGGGGTATTTTCTTCTATATGGTACCTGCCCAGATATTTTTGTCTTTCATGTACTAGTGCATCGCATCTACCTATTATGTGGTCCGGTTTCTCCTCATGAGCGTTGCAGAATCTGCAAGAAGCACTGCTCACTAGGCCAAGGATGCTGAGATGTTTTCTCAGTTTACAATGGCCTGTGAGGAGACCCGTTACTTTCCTGAGAGTTCTTTGCAGATTTTTGTTCTTCTTGCGTTCTCTTCTAATATGATTTTATTTTTATATATATTCTCCCCTATACCACAATAGGGCTCTGGTCCCGTTAAGGGTGCCGTTGCTTCTATTTGAGCTAGGGAGTCAGCCTCTTCATTGCCCCGGTACCCAATGTAGTGTGACTTTGTTTTCCTTGCCCAGTTCATTAAGCTTATTCACAAATTCCCATACTAGTTTCGAAGTGTTCGAAGTGAGTTCAAAGCTTTTAGTGCTGCTTGGTTATCTGACAAGATGGCAATATTTTGGTTTTTATAACGGGTCCGCCAAATAACTTTTGTTTTTGAAAATGCTATAAAAAAACTACTTAATATTTTCTCAAATTTCTTTTTTTATTTGAAAGTACAATCCTTCCAGTTAATAATGGAAAATAATTTCATTCAAATGGCTGCCTCGTCTGACCGTGCAGTAGCCTAAACGATCGGTCCAATTTTTAAGCACATTATCGATTGTGTGCAGCTGTATTTCACTAATGGCTTCATGAATATTGTCCTTTAAAGAGTCGATTGTCTCTGGCTTGTCGGCGTAAAACTTATCTTTTATGGCAAAACGTCGAGTGTAGCTTCGGCTGTGTGGCAGTTAGCGCCGTCCTGTTGAAACCAAATGTTGCCAATTTCCTCCTCTTCAATTTTTGTGAACAAACATTCGTTCAACATGGCCTAATAACGATCGCCATTGACTGTAACTGCTACGGCTTGCTCATTTTCGAAGAAAAATGGCCCAATTATGCCTATGGGTGTATCGGCTTTTCAATGTATGCTTGCGGGGTTTCTGTGCCCGAATGCGACAATTTTGGTTGTTTACATACCCGCCAAGATCAAAATGAGCTTCATCTGTAAAGATGATTTTTTTGGCAAAATTGGCATCTTCTCTAAGTCGATCGCATCCAAGTAATGTCGCAATATTTCCAGCGTTGTTCAAGCGTACAACAATATTAGTTCAGCTAAAGGATAAAACTAATTATCTGTCTAATCAGACATGAGCTAAGTGTTACCATTCACGAAATAAGCACTAATTGAAAAAAAAAACGTTAGATGGCGAACCCTTTATTTTCTATCGATGTTACGTTCTGTGCATTTTCCGATGGCATTTACTTCTGCCTGGAATATGCTGTTGGACTTTCCCATCGATGGGTAGGAGATTTTGGTTCTAGGCGCAAAAATCCTTGCCCCAGTCCCTTCAGAAGTTCTCGATCCATCAGTATACCACTTGATGGTGTTTGCTTTGAGACTCCGTTTCGCTTACCCAGTCTCTTTTGCAACTTCACTCCGTACGGAAATGCTTTTCGAAGTTATATTTTTTGATCATGCCATCCCGTGGAATGTCAAGAAAGGTTGCAACTGTGAACTTGAGGATCGTGTTTCGTTCCCTATGACTATGATCTTTCCTGTTCCAGTACCCTCCTTAGCAAATCTCATGATGGCTCCCTTAGCACTTTCTTTCTATGGTTACGTGTAGTGGCGATTTAGTATGTTTTCCATTGCTGCTGTAGGGCATGTTCTCATTGCTCCGGTTATACATATGCATGCTAGCCTTTGCAACTTTTCTAGTTTTTTTCCTAGAAGTTGTTAATTCGGTTCTTTTGTGGCATGCAACCGCTCCATAGGTAATGATGGGTCTTACCATTATGGTGTACATCCATCTGAGGATGTTTGGTTTGCAACCCCATGATTTTCCTGCAATTCTTTTGCAAATCATCAGGGCTTTTGTGGGCTTCCCGACAGTTATATCGACATGCTTATTCCAAAGGAATTTACTATCTAGTGTAATCCCTAAATACTCGACCTCTTTTTGAGTATCGATTACTTCCCCAGCCAACCGTATAAATTTCAAATGGTATTATTGTCGTCTTCGTGGGGTTGATGTTCAAACCCACTACACACCATTAATTTCCTAGTTTCAGTCAGTTCTCTATGTATTATGTCACAAAGAGTTTCTTCAAATCAAATGCCAAGGCTGTTATTACAATGTCATCGGCAAAGCCAACACAGCGTATACGTCGAAAAGTTAGAATTTCTAATAATTCACCTGCTACAAGACTCCATAGTAAGGGTGATAGTACCACTCCCTGAGGACAACCTCTTGTTGTGATGACTTTCTGAACATTTTGTCCTGCGTTTGCTTCCGCCGTTCTTGTACTTAGCATTCTACCGATCCATCTAGAAATGGTGATGGATACCCCCTTTCTACTAGGAGCCCTGTCAACAGCTTCATGTGAGGTGTTGTCAAAGTGTCCTTCTATATCAAGGAAGGCGCAAATGGCAGTTTCCTTGCCGTTTAAAGCTAACTGTACAGTGTTTGTAAGTTCATACAGAGCTGTTTCTGTGAATCTTCCCGCTCTGTAAGCATGCTGGTGGCTATTTAGAGGCATGCTTATTAAGACTTCGACTCTTATGTAGTTATCAATTACATTCTCGAAAGTTTTCAGTAAAAAAAAGTAGTATCTTTTTTCCCCATTTTGGGGATAAAAATTACCTTTGCTGTTCTCCATAGACTTGGTATGTACCTAAGTGGAATGCTACTTCAATTTTGAAATGTAAGGCATTAATTCCTACCTTCCTTTTTGTAAAAGGGCTGGAAAAATGCCATTGCCTGTGCAAATAGTCGAAGCTATCTATGCCAGTCTATCCAGTTTGTCCAGTTTGTCTCTATCAAGTTATATTGGTCAATAATGGTAAACTACCTGGAAGATGAGTGTTTAGCAGTAGGGTAGCCCTTTGCTCCTCGTTCTCTGTGTGGCTACCAACCGGTTATCGAAGTGCTAGCGATGTAATGGTAGTTTCTTTTGCTAGAGCTTTATGAAGTCTAGCAGCTACTGGGGTAGAGGAAACCCGCTCACAGAACCTCTCAAAGCTCTTTCTTTTCGCCCTTCTGATTTCCCGGTTATAATTGGTCAACTCTACAGAGTAGTTATTCTACTCTCCAGCACTCTTTGCCTTATTAAACAGTTCTTTTACCTTGGATCTTAGTTTTGTCAGATTTAAGTGTTGTAGCTCAAGGTTATTATTTGTCGTTTTAATGAACCTAATCGTTCGAGGTTTGTTTTGAGAACGCTTTT
This sequence comes from Syrphus vitripennis, assembly GCA_958431115.1. Taxonomy (NCBI): domain Eukaryota; kingdom Metazoa; phylum Arthropoda; class Insecta; order Diptera; family Syrphidae; genus Syrphus; species Syrphus vitripennis. The sequence goes on along the minus strand of OY288110.1, from coordinate 59,908,780 downwards.
ATACAGCCTCCAGTTTGTTTTCTTAGGGTTCCTGCCAGAGGTAATCTCTGTGAGCAAGTTGTTTAAGGTAAACTCTAACTCTATGGTCTGACATAGACGGTTCGTTGGAGAATCTTCTGTCCCTAATCAAGCTACCTACTTTCGGGCTTCCAAACGTTAAGTCTAAGACTTCTTTTCTTACTCTAGTACAAAGGTAGGTGTGTTCGCTATTATAAATACATATCTAGATTTTTCTCGATAATAAAGTCTAAAACTTACTCACCCCTTTGATTTGTATCGGTACTACCGATGTTGTATTTGCGTGGCATTTGCGTGGCATTTGCGTGGCATTTGCGTGGCATTTGCGTGGCATCCGACCAACAATGGTAGTCCTTCGCTGCTGCAGTAGTCCGCTAAATTTGTGACATCGATTGGTGGAATGTTTTCTTCATCACCGGCGAAGTATGCTACTGCTACCACCATCGGCATCGTTTTGAGGTTGCCCTCGTTATCAATTTGGTCTTGGATTGGCACCAGCTCCCGCGTCATAAATTCTGAAAGACATATAAATTGTATGGTATTTCTTATTTTTATGGATGCTCGGGGCGAGTCACTTTTCGTATCCCAAATTAATTAAGAGTTCTTACATGTTAAGCCTCTAATATGACCCCCGTTAATCCAGGGTTCTTGGATCAGAACTAGTCCCAGGTCATCAGATATAAATATTTGGGATATAAACCCTGATGCTGCTTTTGCATGGTGCAAATTTACCTGGGCTAGTCTGGTGCTGATCCTGCCTCCTGACATAGTCTGGGGGCTGGTGCCCCCTCATCAGCAAGCAAAATATCTTCCTCCTCCTTCGTGGGAAGCACCTCATCTGAGTCAGATGAACTAGAAGAGAGGTCAATGTACTCTATTTCTTCTTCCATCTGACTAGACTCATCCATTGCCACTTGCTGTTCCTGGCTTTGGAGGATTGTCGTTGGGGGATTGGTTACAGTTACCTGGATTTGGATGGGTTCAGAAGTTACAGGCATTGGATGGGTTTGGGAGTTACAGGTGTTTGGTTAGGATCGGATGGTTAGGAGGTAGGGATAGGTTGGGTTGTTTGGGTGACTGTTAGTATAGGAGTGTGGGGTAGGTTAGAACTGGATCTGGGGTGATGAGGGGATTGGAAGGATTTGTTTTGGTTGCTGTAACTTGGTCTGCCGTTAGTTTTCGGAGTCCCATGACTGGCATCCTGCCGAACTTATAGTGAAGTCTGCTTTCACTATTGTTTCTGCGGACTGATCGTCGATGCCGATCACCCTAAGCTGACCTTTGCCCTCAGCTTTACTGGTGATAACTTTCCAGGCGTACACCATCAGTCCTTGACATATAAGGCGCTTTCAACAATGTCGACACATCCGTATTCGCATCTGCGCTGACAAGTCTAAAGGTGGATAAGTCACTTGGGAATTGATCAATCAAATGCTGAATAGCAGGATTATCAATCCTAACCTGGGCGGTTTTTCGGCAAGTGATTTGTCAACTCCACAAGGTGGTGTGCTATCCCCCTCCTTTGGAACTTAGTAGTAAACGAGCTACTTCTGCACCTAGAAAAAGAAAGTTACAGAGTGATTGCCTATGCGGACGATGTTGCAATAGCAGTCTCAGGAAAGCATCCTAATACCTAACACTTTGGGCAGATCGATGTGGACTGGGTGTCAACCCACACAAAACAGATCTTGTCCTCTTTACTAGGAAATACAAAATTCCGCATATAGACCCCCTTTCTATGAATGGCATACAACTTAAATTTTAAGATCAAGCAAAATACTTGGGTTTAATTTTGAATAAGAAACTAAGTTGGAAACCGAATATACAGGAAAGAGTGAAGAAAGCTACAGTAGCTCTCTTCTCCTGTAAAAAAGCTATCGGTACTAAATGGGGCCTACAGCCCCGTATTGCTCACTGGCTATACACCTCGGTAATTAGACCGATCCTAACCTATGGGGTATCAGTATTGCGGACTGCTTTAGACACAGCGACAAATACGGACAAGCTTGCAAAAGTGCAAAGATCAGCTTGTATTTGCACTAGTGGTGCACTTCGCTCGACCCAATCTGCTGCGCTAGACATTCTATTGTATCTGATACCCCTCACTCCCAAGCAACATTGACCACACCATACCCCGACTACAGTTCAATAAAAATTTCCAAGTGACCATCCCTTCGAGATCCGAGTGGGAAAACGGTACATTCTTGAATGAAGAATCGATTCACTTTTACACCGATGGATTAAAAACTGATGACGGGGTTGGTGGGGGCGTGTACTCTGACAGACTAAACTTAAGTCTATCCTTTCGCCTTGCTGATCATTGTATCGTTTTCCAGGCGGAACTTTTGGCGATTAAAGAGGCTTTATCTTGGTTAAAGAAAAACGCGGATATCAATAAAAGATATCCGCATCTTTTCGGATAGCCAAGCGGCTATCAAATCTTTGGAATCTGTCTCCTCAAACTGGAGAAACAGTTCAATATTCACCTTTCTTGCCGGGACACAGGGATATTCCAGGTAACTGTAAAGCTGATGAACTTGCCAAAAGCGGAACCAGAATGCCTATTTTAGCTCACAGAGCTGACATAGGTATACCAATCGCTACATGTAAACTCATGCTAACGCAAAATGTCAAGGAGATGACAAACCTCAGGTGGAATGACATCACCACCTATGTGGCTACAAAATAATGTGGCCAGTACTAGATACGAGTATGAAGAAAACCAGAGGTTTGCTATCCTTAAACAGATTGCATATTAGCTCCATAATAGTTGTCATTACTGGACACTGTCTTGTAGGTAGACATGCAATCCGTCTTGGTGTGCATGCAAACGATTTTTGCAGAAGCTGCATGGATGAAGAGGAGGTGGAAACAATTCCACACCTTTGTACGTGCCCAGCTCTGTCCCATAGACGTAGTCTCCTATTAGGAGAATTCTACTAAAACGATCCTAGTGATCTAGCTAATACTAAGATTAGTAGCATCGCACGCTTCGCAAGAAGCTCAAAATGGTTCAATGAGTTAAGGAGGATATCTTTTGGATCCTTGTGGTATCACAACGGACCAGTCTCATTGGTCTAAGTGGGTCAGCCTTTCGCTGACCGCCACTGTAACCTAACCTAACCATCAGTCCGTCATTCTGGGCTTGGATGAGCGACAGCGATTTCTTGTTGTCTTATCCCATACTCCTTGGCAGAAATGCATTTTGGGGATTTCACCCACCATGCGCGCCATCAACTCGCTGCCCTTGCATTCTGCCGTCTCTTGTTCAGCACAATCGACTAACAGCAGCCTCGTTCTAAAGTGTAGGTCGTTGAACTTAAGTTTGTGCCTCCATCCAAGAGATACTTCCTCAATAATGGCTTTCTCCAGTGCCGATAGTTCGTCTGCACTTAAGGTATTGCCTTGGTAGAACCGCAATCCTCACACTCCTGGTCAAATTTCCATACGAGAGCTGTTGCTCGTCAGCTACATTTTTGTTTCTGTGGCCGACGTCCTGGTTTTTTTGGCATCTTGCCAAAGGTCTGCTTTCCTCTCGTCAACCTTTTTCTGGGCTTCCTGCAGAGACATTCTCTGCCACAGGAACCGGTGGTACCATCTGCAACCAGCTCCACTAAGTTCTTTTCTAAGTGGGTTGTCAAATCCTGGCATCCCCTTATGCGAAAGTGGACCACTGATTTTCCTGTCCCATGCAGCGGGCCTTTTGTCTTTTGTGTCTTAATAACTTTTGTGGCTTTGGCAGCATCTTTTACTTGGACCGGAGTTATTCTCCCAGTACAAGCTCTTGATTTGATTGGAGTTTCGTCATCTGCTCGTCTGGGTGATGTTTTCCCCTGACTTGCTGACGATTCTCCCTGAACTTCCCGGTTCTGAGTTTTATCGAGAGACCTGCTCTTCAGATAGAAACTCATCCCCGGTCTCGAATCGTTGCGGAAGATGTTCTCCATGCGATCCGCATACTCATTCGCGGTGACATACCGCGGAATGTTGTATTTTTTTTGCTTGTTGTTCTTCTTTTGTTTTGTTTGTTTCGGGATAATTTTGTTCCCACGCGTAGCTAGAGAAAATTTGGTCCTCCATATGAGAACTCAGCATAATATGGTAAGGTCTAAGTTACTCCTCGATTCGACCAGCTGTCGAAGAGGTACCGTTAGAATACACCCGGTATACCTCCTGGCTGCAAACCATTTAATAGGAACGGTGCACGTAACACCCTGGATTAGGGGGAGGAGGCAGTACTTAGTTCGTAACTCCTCAAAATTACCCCCTTATTGGGTGACCCCAAACCGGCAAGACAGATGAATCTTTGAAACTTAAGCCCCCGCACCACTTCAAGGTGACTGCCACGCGTAACATGATGGTGAAAGCGTTTAATAGATGATCGCATTCTCGAATGCAGAGTAAATTTTCATTAAAGATGTACTGTGTGCAAGGTTCCATCAATCAAAAGAATTCCATCATCTATAGTAGTAACAACCGCACTTAATGATTGTTGCGGTAGTTAAGAACCTCAAATTCTTCTCGATATCTGTTATTATGAATTTCGCAATTTAAGAGCAACACATCCAACAATTTATGCATTACTCAATGATTTTACAGACTATTTAAGGTCGAACGGTTGAAAATTTGTTTTCACTGAATGCTCTAAGCCTAAGCATAGCACATCATTTGCATCAACTCACGAAGATGGTTCACTAAGTATAGGTTTATTGGATCATATAGCTTCAATTTTTACTGCTGAGGCAACAGTGATCCTTGAAATGGCAACAATAACCAAAAAGCTTCCGGAAAACTTCATTATATATTTTGACAGTCAATCAGCCAGTCAAAATACCAACAGCACCACGGTTATCATAAATAAAATCATCAAAAGCATCAAAATAATTCAAAAATTATTTGGTTACCCGGGCACGTTGGTATACTTCTCAAGGAACAAGGATTAGGGAAAATCATTAAATTCAAACAGCAGCATACAACTTTGGAGCGGATAAGTCGCTCCTTGGTATTTATTGGTAGAAATGTTTCTCTATATTTTGGAACACACGAAAATGACTAACACTTCTTTAAAGCATATTTCATAATTATTGTATTGTAAATTGTCTTTAAAGTTTAATGGATATTTTTTTTTGTTTTACTTAGCTGGGATTCTTCGTGGTCAAGAGCTTTTTCATTCACACAAGATGGCAGAGCTTTTGCGTCACTTCATCCACCCCAAGCTTTCTCGATGCGTTACTTCATCCACCCTAAGCTTTCGCGATGTTTGATGCCGTCATCACAAGATCCTCCGTTAGTGATAACAGATCCAAGATATTTACATTTTTCGCACTGTTCCATTCAAATAGATGTCCTGTGTGGGTCAGAAAATGGGTGGCATAGGTGTTCGTTCTTTTTCGCGCTTATGCCGTATCCATTCCCCTCCAGAACATTCACCGATACATCAAATGCCCATTGTCTCTTGAGCACAGGAATAAAGTGAATAACTTATGATGGCTCCATGGCTCCATCTTCAGCAAAGAATAATTGATTCACTTTGGGATCTCTCACCTTTATCCTCAAGCAGAAAGTCAAGGAGTGTAATAAAGAGTAAAGTACTCAAGACGCTTTTCTGTACGGTGATTTTGAAAATAGTTCAATTTCTGAATTGTATGTTTTGCATCAGCAACCGGTGCAGATATATATTAGATAGATGGAATAAAATGACAAAAATGCTGCAGTCGGAGCTGGAAAAGTTAAAAAATATTCAACTCTTGCGGCTCCGACTGCAACCTTTTTTCACATTTATCCCAGCTTTGTATGTGGCTCCGTCGCATTCTGTTCAGAAGAGGAAACATGTGTATCTGAAAATTTAAGAAATGCAGAGAAAAATTTGAAGAGAGTTTTGCAGTAAAATGACCATATACTATGGTTTTTTTTTTAATAGCAACATTTAGCCTGTGTAATTATTAATACTTTTATAACTTACTTTGCTTATTTAAATTTCGTGAGGCAAGAACGAAAGAAGAGGGTAACCATAATAGTCGCATTCTAATGTCATATACAAAAAAAAAAAAAAAAAATAACAAACAAGTTAAGTAAAGCATCTTTTCTTTCCTTGATCTAACTTCACCAAATGTCTATCTACTGAAATCTACTGAACCCACTGAAAAACTATACATTTATTTTATCTAAACCAGCGTTTAGCAATTTGAATCTTCTCGTATTCGGCAGATTATCTGCAGGTCAAATTTCATGTAGGTATACATATTTATTACATTGTAGCCATAGTTAATCCGCGGAAATAAAAATTTGAAACAAGGCTAAACCACGTTTGTTCAAATAATCATTAAAGATAGGCCAACGTCTATGGATCTGTCGTGAAAACCAACACCACAAATCCATATCAATTTTGTGTATCAAAACTGTTCTGAAGTAAAGTTGCCATGTTTTTAATACGGACTAACTCGTGACTGATTGGGTCAAATAAGGGGTATTTCCACAAATATCTGCCATGGAAGTAGCAAAGGAAGTATGTTGATACTTGGGTGGGTTGAAGATTGGCTTCGACATGAACATCAGGCGAATGTTTGTTTATTTATTTATTTCATCAATCAATTAGACTTGATACTACATATAATAATTACAATACTGTTGGGGGCTAATATAAGAACAATTATATTGAAACTAACATCAATTTACATATCCATATGTGTGTAATAAATATAAAAATGAGTAGATATAAATAAAGGAACTTGTTTCCTTGGTGATGAAAAAAAAAAAAAAATTTAAGGGACTGGTCCCGAAATCAAACACGAACAAATAACGTTATGAAAGAGCTTTTATTAAGTGCGTCCGCACTGCTCCAAGTCACAAATTTGAATGCTTTACTCAGATTCTAATAACAGTATTGTTGGATTTGGATTCATGTTAATGCTGACATGCAGTTCCCATGCATATTCTCGATTCATGTTACCCGGTGGGAACTATCGCCTATTTCCGTCGCTCGTATCCAGCGTCTGCACTTTTTATTTTCAGGTTGATGCCTGACCGTGATAACTGCCGCCCTCTCAAATATCTGCGTCCCGCAGATCGCAAGTTAAATGAGGACAGCAACTTCCGTTGAGCCTCCGTTGGTGTCATCAAACCTTGAGGTAGGCCTCAGTACTGGAAGGACGGAAGGATAGGAGGAGTTGGGGTATGTTGACCTTCCCATAGAATTGTCTCCAGAGTAGGAAGATGATAGCTAAGACTGTCAGAAACAAGAAGATTTCTGTAAAGATAGAGGAACTAATATTATTTTTAATGGTATTAATTAGCTCTATATTCTTGGTGTTGAGATCATGCACGTATTCGAGGTTTGGTTTAATCTTGTGGATTGTTAAATTCGTTAGGACCGGAGGAAGCGCTTGGGGACTCGATACCAGCTTACTATAATATGCTAAATTACTATAATTCTGCTAAATTTTAACCATCTCATTGTCCAGTTGAATCAGATAGGTGCCTTCTAAAGGGATAGAGGAATATTTATTTAAAATTGTTCTGTTAAAATTAGTTAAGAAAACTGTATATTCCCCGACCAGTTCAACAATTTCTTCGTTTGTTGTTTTTTAATTACATTACGCATTTCCACCCTTAAGAATTCTGGACATGCAAGAGTCTTCCGGAACTTTTTTGAGGATATTTTCTTCACACACAGATGTATTAGCTGTGGTAAGGCAGTCTCCGTTTAGACCGTACGTTTCGTTATGGTTCATTAAAAGTCTGGTGCAGTCTAAGTCAATTTGTCTGTTGTTTCTTATGTACTATACGCGTAAATAGTAATTAAGTGGTGTACCCTAGGGTCAATTTTAGGTATAGATAGAACATAAAGTAGCAATGTCGCATTACAGTACACTGAGGGTCGCCATATTCAACGGCCTCTACAACATTATGGTAAGGTAACGTTTCAAGTTCGTTTATTATAGTGTTAATTTCTTCCAAAAGTCCAAAAGATTACTATTTACTATTCCGATCTTGGCCAATTGTCAAGCTCCTTCTAATTCATTGACCCCTTCTTTTATAAGCATCTTATCGAATAAGTCATGTCTGATTTTATCTGTTTCTGTTTTTTGTATAGCGTTATTGTAGCGTTGAATTAGTTTGTTTATTTTCTCTGTTATTTCCTGGGTCTTTTCAACCAATTTCTTGTTGATAATGAATTGTTGGTTGTTGTTTTCTGTGATGTTTGTCTGTTCCTTTAATTTATCCATTTACAGGCAGTCCCTATCCAATTAACTGATCTAACCCTCCTAATCCTTAATCCTGTCCTTGATCTGATTAAGGGTAAGTTTCCTTTGCATTTTGATGGTAGAGCACTAACTAATTGTTACATAATTCTATTATTTGTGAAGGTAATTTCTTGAAATTTGGTTTTTTATGTAGGTAATAGATAGACCCACTGCTCTTCACTTGATTGGACGCACACATTTTTTTTTACTTACATTTGATTTTTTTGTTAGTGCGTGTAACAATTATCAAAAAATTGCATTTATTAGAAAGGTTATTAAGTTTTTAACACAAAAATATAAAAGAATGGTAAGAAAAGTTCATTTTTTTGTTCACATGATTAGACGCACCCGTTAAATTATTAAGTTGGTCGCGATTTGTTGTGTGGATTTGAGTCAACTAAAAAGTTAAAGAAGAAAGGAGTGTTTTCAATTAGTTTTCATTCAAAATGGTTGAAGAAAAAAGTTTTAAATGCAAAAGAAAAAGTCAAAATTGAAGCATTATACTCCGAATGGTTTTCAATGAGGTGCATTGCCAGGAAAATAGGCCGAAATAACCATGTTGTGAGAAATTACATTAAAAACCGTGCTTCGTATGGAAAAAAATATAAAGGAATGTCAAAAACCGTTTTGTAACCTCATAACAAAAGAAAAATTATAAGAATAGCTTCAAGCTCAGCAGTGTCCATAAGCAAAATAAGAAAAAAAGCGGGGATAACTGCCTGCATATCAACTGTTTGGCGAACTATTTTGAGGGCAGAACATCTTAAATTAAAAAAAATTAAAAAGCCCCCACTAAACGCCGCGCGCCGTAAGAAAAGAGCAGTGGAAACGAAAACCAAATTGAACGCCCCATAGTACGAAATAGCTCCCTAAACCATTACTCCTACTTGCTTCGAATGGTGACGTGTCAAAAACTTCCTAAGATCATGGAAGTAGTTATTGTAACCATCGGGCCCATTCAAATTAAACCTTTTTCTTCTAAAAAAAACCACATTCCGCCAATAAAGCTCGTTTCCAGGGTTGATATCCCTTCATGCGGAAGCGTCCGAATTCTAACCGCTGCTCATTTAAATAAGCCTTAGGTTGGTTGTTGTGTACGCTTTTGATTTTCCTACCTGCTCGAATATTGGTATTAACAGAAGTTGATGTTGAAGAAGTTTCGGATAATCTTCATCATTATATGGAGGTTTAGGTGTTCCTTTTAAATTTGTCGGCATTTCGAACTCGAAACCATACAAGCTCTTCGTTGGTGTCAGTTACGGTATGCACAGTGTTGTTGTTGTGGACATGCATTGCCTGTCTCAGCCACTGGTCCCAACACTGATCATCATTGTCAACAAAACTCCTTAGATATTCCGCTAAGGGTCTGTGACTGCGCTCAAGTGAACCGTTGGCTTGTGAATGATAGGCGGTAATGTGAATCTTTTTAACTCCCAGAAGCTTACAAGTTTCAGAAAAAAGCTTAGAAGTAAAATTTGTTCCATTATCTGTGACTAGAATTTTGGGTATGCAGAACCTTGTAACAATCGCTTTGTAAAAGGCTCTTGCTACAGTACTTCTTCAAGTCGTCATGGAATGTTAAAATGTATCTATTACCTGAATACGTCAGTGGAAGAACACCCACCATGTCCATGTATACCTTTTCGAACGGAAAACATGGTGTATCTGTCAATACCATTGGCATTCTGGTCATTTTCCCTGACTTATTCTTTTGACATTTGTCACAATTCACGATGTAATTTTCAACTTCATGCCTTTCCATCTAAACTGACTACGAATCCGTGCAGCAGTTTTTATCATCCCCTGATGCCCTCCCAGTGCGGAGTTGTTGAAATCGCGAAGGACTGTTTGTATGTCTTCAGGATTTTCTAGAATTTGGAAGTCATTTCTATTTCCTTTCAGCGAACGGCTAGCATAAGCAACAGGCTTATCCTCACCCACTTTGCCCTGAGACAAAACGGCTCCCAGAGCTTCGTTGCTGGCATCGGTAGTCTGGATAAATGCTTGTGAGAAATCTGGATAGATGAGAATAGGTGGTGAGAAAACCGCTTCCTTGAGGAACTTAAAAAATTTCTCACAATCTGGAGACCATTCGAAACTATTTTCTTTACGCAGCAGCTTTGTTATTGGGGATGCTATTTCAGAGAATTGCGGTATAAATTTTCTATTATAATTCGGAAGTCCCAGAAATGATTGCACTTGTTTTATTGTTTTGGGTCTGGAAAAATCTGTTACATATTGTGTTTTAGCTGGGTCGGGTGAAGCACCGGCTTCAGAACATACGTGTCCCAAATATGTTACTTCACGTCGTAGGAAGTTACATTTTTCGGTATTTTATTTGATATTGGGCTGCCTAAGTTTTCCCAAACTTTAAAAAGTTTTTGATTGTGTTGTTCCAGATTTTTACCATAGACAACAATATCATCTAGATAAACGAAACAATCAATTCCACGGAACCCTGTCAGAATGTGATTCATAATCCTTTGAAATGTTGCCGGAGCACCGGTTAAACCAAAGGGCATTCTATTGAACTCGTAATGTCCTGTACTGGTGCTAAACTCTATCGGCTGGATCAATCAACATCTGATGATAGCCGCTTGCCAAATATAATGTGGTGAAAAACTGACAATAGGCGCATTCACAAAGCTAGTGGCTACGTAGTCAAGAGATTCTGATTGGCTAAATCTAACTACAAAAGTAGTTGAAAGTTAGTTGGCACTGATTTTGACGTTTCACAATCAGCTGTTGGTAAAAATTTACAAAAGATTCAAACATTCAAAATTAAATTTATAGTTCAGTACTTAGAAATAAACTGCGAAATAGAGGCAGCTGAAGAAATTGGCAATCAAATCTTAGCAGTTAATGTTTTTTAAGTGCAATAAATAAAACAATTCACTTAACAATTTTGTTTCAGATCCAGTGTATGCCGCAGCATTTATGGAAGAAAATTTGGGGACACAAAATGCAGAAAATATAATGTTTCCGATTTTGCGTTTGTTTGCTTTTGCATCTGTCATTAATATGACAGCTCATGATTGTCTAGCTTTGTTGTGAAGTTTTGCATTCACAAATCTAGTTGAATTTCGACTACGTAGCCACTAGCTTTGTGAATGCGCCCAATGTCCCAACTGATCAAGTATTTCTTCTATTATAGGAAGGGGAAATGCAGTTTTGATTGTGACTTCATTTAGTTTTCTAAAGTGAACAAAAACCCTCCACCGTTTTTGACCTTCAACCATTTTCTTGGGCACAATGAGCAATGGTGAATTCCAAGTAGATTTACTTTCTGAAATTATATCATGGTCAAGCATTTCTTGCACTTGCCTTTCAATTTCCTGTTTATGAACCTGCGGAGTTCTGTATTGCTTAAGGTGTCAACGCAGCCTATCCCAAGACAACTGATACCAGTACAACCTATCCCCGACAACTGGTCCCAAGCCTCAACTCATCCCAGGACAACTGGTCCCGAAAGTAAAACTCATCCCACAACGAAAGAAAATATTTAGATATTGAAACAAATGGTTTGTGCATTTGAAAACATTTGGTGTATGTCGTTCAATCATCCTTTAATTTAAATTTATTGAAATGGTACGAAAATTTATGCAAGGGATTTTGGAATTGATTTTTTGGGAAGCAAATGTCAGACTGAAAGGATATTCATCATCTGTTTAAAAATTGTTATTGAATTGAGTTATTATTGATGTATCGTAGATTTATTAAATTTTGTGAATGAAATCGAAAGACAGACAAAAATGTGTAATCTCCGGGGGTCTAGGACGCAAAGTTAAGCCGCCAATCGCGTTTAAGGGTCGATACGTCGATTGAAAGGTAGCACTCCCCAGATTTCAAATAAGCTAAAAAGGTATGTATTGTCAAAAAATACAAATTTATTTGAACAAAAAATTTATCGACACAAGAAATCATAAAAAATAAATTGTCAAAAAAAATGTTCCGAAAAGAATGTCTAAAATGTTGTGCCCAGTGTCTAGAAGTATTTTTGCGGAACGGTAATATTTTGGCCAAACGTAGAAAAACAATTGGGCTTCCTATGAAACACAAAACAAATTAGTAAATTGAGTTTTGTTTCGTATTCCTAAATGAATTTAACATTTTGATAGAATGCCAAATGATGATACCTGTCGACTTTTTCACTTTGCCTAAGGGCAAGTTTCCTTTGCATTTTGATGTTAGAGCACTAAATAATTGTTGAAATTTGTCTTGAAATTTGGTTTTTTTATGTAGGTAATAGATACACCCACTTACAGGTATAATTTTAATTGTATAAATAGCAAATTCAATACTTTTACGAGAATAAGGAGTGATTTATTTTTGTGAAAATTCGAACTCATTTTTCAAAAATGTAGGGCAAATGTAAAGTAATTAACTTTTTATTTATTTGATTGGGTTTTATGAGAAAATATAATGTGAATAAGCTTTAAAAAAAACAATACTTGAAAAAAATATTGTGAAATGGTTGAATTTAAATCACTTTGAACGAACGTTTTTAACTATAAATTTTCCATTTTTTACTTTTTTTCAATGATATAAAAGAAAGATAATAATAGAATATGATTCCATGCATTCAGATACTGTTTGAACTAATTTATCCTCTGTTTAAAGGTGTGTTTTAATAGAAAAAATATCAATATTACCATTTTGTAACTTCAAACTCGTGGGGCTTTTCAGTTTTAATTTAGATGTTTCTGATATTCAATCTTATAATTATTCTATTGAATTATACACTGAATAGGCTTTACAAAAAAAAAATGTTTAAACATTAAAAATAGCAAAATAATATTTCCAGATGTGCAATGTCATTGTGAAGGAAGCAGAACCTTCACAAGTTTAAATTATTTTTATTATTTTTTTCTGATATATTTTCTACTAGATTCAATTTAAAAAAAAGTCAATACATTCATCAGTTTTTTTTTATATAAATTTTCGAAAAAAGGTGTTTTTGCGTTTTTGTACCAAAAAATTCTTTCCACACGCACACAACGAAGTTTGCAGTTCAGAAAAAATCCACTGCGGTATCAGCGCCAACTCTTATAAAATTAACTAAAATAAATATCGCGCATGCGCTCTCATATATTTTGTTCTTGTTTTTTCTCACATATCTATGTATATATATTTTTTTCTCACATATCTATGTATATATATTTTTTTCTCACATATCTATGTATATATATTTTTTTCTCAGCTGAAAGTGAATAATAAAAAAAACCTGTTGTTTTACTTCAACTAAAACAGAGTGGTGGTTGGAAAAATTTTATGTTGGATGGTGTGAGGTTGGTCCAAGTGTATGCGCTTTAATTTGTTTGTATGTTGCTGTTTTTTGTTTATAAATTGTTTTTCTTCATCGTTTACTTTCTCTCATCTCATTAGTTCGGTGAATGGATACAAATTAATGTATATTATTAGATAGTGGATGGGAGGTGGAGGATAGACTAAGTGGAAAAAAAGTGTATGGCACATGCGCTCGCATATAATTTTGTCTGTTCTGTTTGTGTGGCTGATATTGTTTTTTCTCCTCTGTTTTTTTTTCATCTCGCCGTTGTGTTTTGGATGTTTTGACATAGTTGAAACCTTTCAAAAATCACTCATCACTGTACCTACCTTGTTTGTGATTTTTAAAACAATTCTTTAAAAACATAAAAAAAATATCAACCATATAGCCCTTCCCGTCTAGAACATACATAGGTTTCTCGACCATACGAAAACTTATACTTTTTTTTACTCTTTTTAGGTACCTATAATTTTAATGAATTTCAAAAAATCCTGTCTTACCTTCCAAGGTTGCTACTCACTTTCAAAATTTTTAATTCCGTACAATTTTCCTAATTACATTCCAACCTGCAATACAGCCGGTAAGTGAAATGTTCTTTCAAAAAATTCTCAAAAGAAAACTTACATTTTACATAATACCTAACTAATAATGAATATTTTTTTGCTATTAGAAGATCATATCATAACGAACAAAAAAATATGTAGGTAGATATCTACAACAAATAAAAATATCCACCGCCACCAAACCGAAAACCCTCTAGCATTATATTGTTTTTTCGCTCATTCATATTATGTATATTACTATTCTCATTTCTCATAGTATGACATACTCTTAACATCCAAAAGACAAAACAACTACCTATCTATAGCAAAAAAAAAAAAAAAAAAAAAACTTAAAAAAACATGATTCGCGCCGTGCCTGTGTCATTGCCACCGGCCGTCGCGTCGCGTCGGTCAGGCTCAACTCTCATGTCTCAGCACAACAGATTCTGGCCATAAATATGTAATATGTATGTATGACTGTGTGCGCTTGTGCACCTCTGTCTGATAATGCATACCATACCCATATGTCTCTGTGGCTGGCATTATCTGGCTCTGAGAAAAGTATTGCACAAGAGAGAAGTTAGCTTATAGTAGAGCACAATATAGGTGATATTGTAATTTGTAAACAACAATATCCAACAACAACAAGTATGGCACAACAACAAATCAGGCTACGATTTTGCCAGATGCGCAGTAGAGAACAAAATTGAAAACTCTAATGATATTACCTTCTTTATGTGTACTGTGATAGGAGAGAATCATTCTTCTACTATAACATTCAAATGTATTTACATGAGTTCTGAGTTTGCTTCTGAGGTAGACCCACCCTTAATGTGATAATTCCGCTTTGGCTGCAAGGTTAAACTTACAAGCAGGGTACGAGTATCAACACCACCGCCATTACAATTAAGTAATTTTTTTCTCATTTTCGGCGACAAGGATAAGAAGGGCTGGAAAAAATTCTATATTTTAATTAACTTTGACCAAATACTAATAGTTTTTTTTTTTAAATTCCAATTTTTATTAATTTTTAACTTATATCTACTTACATACTAGAAAAGATTCAGAAAACTAGCCTACTTAACTATACTTAAATTTAACTTACTGGCCCCTAAACGGGCACTCTAAGGAATTCACCAATGCCTTTCGGCCTATGAACTAAATTTTTTTTTATCTTTATTTTGTTAGAAAATTTAAAAATACTAACTTCAATATTATTTTGTTTGAAAACTTACACACTACGTCCTTAAACTAATACTAATAGTAGATCTATCTTTAAAATGAAAAAAATTTGAAAATTGGGAAAACTTGTCAATGACTGTTAAGAATTTCGCGTTCTGGATCTTCATTAGATCCATGTGAATTATTTCACACAGATATTTGGGAATTGGTGTTGTTTATAATTCCGGATTATGTGGGTGCCTATCGTACTTGTTGCGGTTGCAAATGTTCCACTTCTTTATGCTCGCCATCATTTGGGGGAAATAATACTTTTCTAGTATTTGTTCACTATTTTCTCTTGGAGCTCGGTGAGCCCTTCGGTGCTCGTTTTCAGTTATCGCAAACTAATGCTTCTCATTTGCGACATCGTCGACCAACCATTGCGTCACACTTATTTTGTACTTTTCGAAATTTTCAAGATAGACGTTCTGTGACATCCAGAGATATTCTTCTGGAATTTGAATGCAGTAAACTACGTTTGGGTTAAGTTTTTTTCTCAACGCTTCTTTTAATCTTGCCTGGTATAGGTTTTTGGAGGAAATAACATCATGGTTATCACCATGCATGGTTTGAGATTCCTCACTATCAAGTGATAGTTCCCGTAACCCTTCTTCAGCACTACTTGTCTATAAATTGTTCCTCATGTCAGTCGGACCGTCATTTACCGTCTTGGTGTGACTGTCGTCCGCGGTTTCGGTTTGGCTGTCATCCGCGGTTTCAGTGCTAAAAGAAGAAGGGCCTGAACTTAAGAGTTTGTTAACTTCTGTCTTGAGCCGCAAAAGAAAATCAAGCACGAAGATTACTTTATCGTGAGTATAAACAACTCGTAGTTGTACTCTTCGAAATCATCAGCTATATTTGAGTGTTCAAACTAGAATCTTCTTGTGACTCGTTATGCAAGCCCTTTTATACTTAATTATTCATCTGTGCAGCAATGCTGCATGAATACATTGACACAATAAAGATACATACATACATATATAGTATAACGTTTTGTTTATGATTCAAAGAATTTGAATCATTGACAATTTTATATTTTCTTAGAGTGATTAAATTACCGAGAATGTAGCGACCGAGAAATGTGATCGATCTTTAGAAATCTTTGTTTACATTAAATTAATGAAATGATCTTTGTTTACATTAGTTCAATGGAATAATCTTTGTTTACATTAATTCAATGGAGATACTTTATTCATATATTTTATTATACTCAAGCAAATATGCTTGGTATGCTTTTACTAATGTTTACGTTGGGAAGTAATTCTATAACTCCTCCCCCTTTTGACTTTTGTTTCTCCTGAAACAGTTTTTTACATAAAATTATAAGTATAGCACAAATTATGAGAATTACAAATCCATTTAATCCAAAATGAATATATGATTGATCTGAGACTTTTTCTACTATTTTTTTTAATATTTTCAATTCTTGTCAAATTATAATCTTCAGTTTTTAAATCAAATTCAGTCAAATGAACGTATCTTCCATATGAATATTTATTGGTTGTTTTACAATTGGATTTTTGTTTACATATTCTGTGTCACCCATTTTAATATTACAGTTTTCAAAATTAATTAACACATTTATTTTTATTTGAATTATTTTTCTCTCATCGCAATAATTTTTAATTTTAAAATCGCTATTTTTAACAATTAATGTACCTTTTTTAAGTTCCTTTAAAATATTTATTTCCACTTCTTTATGCTCGCCATCATTTGGGGGAAATAATACTTTTCTAGTATTTGTTCACTATTTTCTCTTGGAGCTCGGTGAGCCCTTCGGTGCTCGTTTTCAGTTATCGCAAACTAATGCTTCTCATTTGCGACATCGTCGACCAACCATTGCGTCACACTTATTTTGTACTTTTCGAAATTTTCAAGATAGACGTTCTGTGACATCCAGAGATATTCTTCTGGAATTTGAATGCAGTAAACTACGTTTGGGTTAAGTTTTTTTCTCAACGCTTCTTTTAATCTTGCCTGGTATAGGTTTTTGGAGGAAATAACATCATGGTTATCACCATGCATGGTTTGAGATTCCTCACTATCAAGTGATAGTTCCCGTAACCCTTCTTCAGCACTACTTGTCTATAAATTGTTCCTCATGTCAGTCGGACCGTCATTTACCGTCTTGGTGTGACTGTCGTCCGCGGTTTCGGTTTGGCTGTCATCCGCGGTTTCAGTGCTAAAAGAAGAAGGGCCTGAACTTAAGAGTTTGTTAACTTCTGTCTTGAGCCGCAAAAGAAAATCAAGCACGAAGATTACTTTATCGTGAGTATAAACAACTCGTAGTTGTACTCTTCGAAATCATCAGCTATATTTGAGTGTTCAAACTAGAATCTTCTTGTGACTCGTTATGCAAGCCCTTTTATACTTAATTATTCATCTGTGCAGCAATGCTGCATGAATACATTGACACAGTAAAGATACATGCATACATATATAGTATAACGTTTTGTTTATGATTCAAAGAATTTGAATCATTGACAATTTTATATTTTCTTAGAGTGATTAAATTACCGAGAATGTAGCGACCGAGAAATGTGATCGATCTTTAGAAATCTTTGTTTACATTAAATTAATGAAATGATCTTTGTTTACATTAGTTCAATGGAATAATCTTTGTTTACATTAATTCAATGGAGATACTTTATTCATATATTTTATTATACTCAAGCAAATATGCTTGGTATGCTTTTACTAATGTTTACGTTGGGAAGTAATTCTATAACTCCTCCCCCTTTTGACTTTTGTTTCTCCTGAAACAGTTTTTTACATAAAATTATAAGTATAGCACAAATTATGAGAATTACAAATCCATTTAATCCAAAATGAATATATGATTGATCTGAGACTTTTTCTACTATTTTTTTTAATATTTTCAATTCTTGTCAAATTATAATCTTCAGTTTTTAAATCAAATTCAGTCAAATGAACGTATCTTCCATATGAATATTTATTGGTTGTTTTACAATTGGATTTTTGTTTACATATTCTGTGTCACCCATTTTAATATTACAGTTTTCAAAATTAATTAACACATTTATTTTTATTTGAATTATTTTTCTCTCATCGCAATAATTTTTAATTTTAAAATCGCTATTTTTAACAATTAATGTACCTTTTTTAAGTTCCTTTAAAATATTTATTTCTTCGTTTTTTCTTTTCAAACAATTGTTTTTACTAATACAATTAACATAAGGTTTTAAACGTTTCATTTATTTTAATAATGGTTTCATCTTCTATATTTAATTCCATATTTTCCTCATTGGGTATGGAAGTTATAAAATATTTATCAAAATTATAAATCTTATCAGGTATTTGGATTATGAATATTAAAAGATCGTTATCGTATTAACTTATTGATAATTTAATATTTTTAAGTTTGAATAAATCAATATCGTAATAATCTATTTCTTTAATATGCTCTCCGTCATTATTTGCAATCTACTTGCCAATATAATATTTTGTATTTTCTCTATAATTTTCTTCAATTCCTGAATGACCTGTTTCTTTTTCATGATTCAATTTTATTTGTTTAATAACTTCCTCTTCTGTTTCTATGTCTTTAGCAAAGTATGCACATTTATAAAATTTAATTCTTGTTCCAAATAACTATTAATTTTTGTTGAAGTATGTTATATTCGTTGTCTGTTAATTCAGTATAAATTCCTGTATTAATTTTTTCTATTAATGGTATTATAATATCTATATAGCGGACATAATTTTGGAGGATCTTCTAGAGGCTTCAATGAAAAAGCTCAACAATAAACCTAAAGTCTTAAAAAAATATGTTGACGATATATTCGCAATAGTTAAAACCTCTGAAATTGAAAAAACCTTAAAAGTTTTCAACAGCTACCACAAAAAACTGCAATTCACCGTCGAAAAAGAAGAAAATCAGAAAATACCATACTTGGACACGATTGTAATAAGGAAAAATGGACGTTTGAAACTAGATTGGTACCAGAAATCAACTTCATCTGGAAGAATCATAAACTACAATTCACAACACCCAAAACAAACCATTCTCAACACTGCCCAAAACTTGATCAACAAGATTCTCAGCATCAATGACCCCGAATTTCATACCCAAAATAAAAATAAAATTAAACAGATACTTTTGAATAACAGCTTTCCAATAAGTTTAATAAAAACACTAATAAGTAAACACAGACCAATAACCATGCAAACAGAAAATATAGAAGAACCCCTAGCCATCAAATATAAATCGTTTGTCTATGTAAAACATATAGCAGACAGATTTAAAAAAGCATCTTTAATTGACAAGGAAAATTACGATATAGCCATGTGCTCTACAAACAATTTAGGACTACTTTTCTGCAAACTTAAGACAAAAATTAACCCAATGGAAGACTCGGACTTAATCTACAAAATAAAATGTAACGGGAAAAAAGATACGACGTGTGAACATGTTTATGTCGGAACTACAAAACAAAAGCTTAAAAATAGAATAGCAGGACATAAATCAGATCTTAAATCAAATTCATCGCAGAAAACAGCGTTGGCAACCCACTGCATCACGGAGAACCACCAGCCTAATTATGAAGACACCAAAATATCCAGCGAGAAAAGTACCACAACAAGAGGATGACAATAGAAACTTTACATATAATAAATACAGACAACACGATGAACCGAAAAACGGACCTTGACTGTGTGAGCCCACATTACAAACACCTACTTGAGAGAAGAAAGAAGAGGATAAAACGATCCAGATCCCCGTAACACCCCGCTAACCATATTAATTTATTTTTCATATGTTTCATATTTTGTTTTAACTTTAAATCCTATCAGTCTTGTTAGCCAGGATATGCCGGCATACCTGGAAATGAGGTAGCAGACAAAACGGCTAAAGCAGCCCTGGACGAACCACTCTTACAATTCAACATCTTCAATAAAAAAGATGCAAAAAAAAACCTTCTGCACACAGCTAGTGATCTCAAAAAAAAACAATTGGAAAGAATATCTACATTATTATTACCAAATCAACCCTCAAGCTCAAAAAACTATATACCCTACAAATATAGCCCAAAATAAGCTTAGGTGCTATATAAGACTCAGACTCGGGCACTGCAACATCACTCACAGCCACTACATAACAAAGGAACCACAACCTCTCTGCCACCTTTGTAACAAAAACATTCCCCTCACCATTAATCATCTCACCATCGATTGCGAGCATATCAAACTCATATCCAAAAAAATCAACACAACAAACACTCTGTTAAACCTTTTAACTATTCCCACTGAACAAAACATTACAGATGTTTTCAAAATACTAACTGCAACTAAGCTTCAAAACCTAATTTAACTATTTTATCTATATCAAGTATAAATATATTTAAGTTAAACTCAAAACCTGTCATATCACATTCAAATAACTACCCTTATCGGCCGAAGTCCTGGTAGCTTGTGCCGAACATCATTATTAATCTGTGTAATTAATTACCTGTTAATAAAGTTATAATAATAATAATAATAATATCAGTCTTGTTAAAATGTATATTGTTTAGTAAAGTATTGTGTGCAAGATAATTCCCAATAGTGCAATATGAATGTTATAAAGTGCGATATAAATGTATAATATTTATTTTCGCGTTTAAAATATTCATGTTTATCTAAACCAACCAATGTAAGAAAATCCAGTTTATTTATTTTCCATTAGTCATTTTACTATTTAAAAGTTTTTCAAATGTTCAACAAAGTAACTGACACCATATTGTTCTCTCTATGCTTCAGATTGAAATTAAAATAAAAGCCTGATGATGTCTATAATCATAGACGAAACGTCGCATATAAAAAACAAATACCAACAATTGTTTTATTTAATGTAATTTAAACTTAATTATCACTGACCTAAAGCCCAAAATACAACAACATATCGGTATTATAAGATCGTTAAAATTATCTTTATTTATTTCATTTATTCCTATATGTATTCTTTTATAGTTCGAATTTTTCTTAAGTCCTTTTCCTGCTTGTAATATTTTTTGTTGTTTAAATATGTTCACTGCACTATCTTTAATTGGGAAGTGATCATTTAGATCTTCATGTTGCGAATGTATTGTAGCTTTAACTGATTCTTGTACTAACATGTTTATTTCCTCTACATTTTTAATTTCTTTCTTTTCACTATCATAATTCTCAAAATACGTTTTTCTGTTATTTATTTCAATATATCCTTCTTTTAAGTACAATGTCGCTCCAATATGTTTTAATAAATTTTGGCCTACAATTCCTACAAATTTATTATGTTGTATTTTCAGCCATAGTAGATTCATCTTCATTGAATTCTACCGGTACTTCAGTTATGATCTCAAATTTTATTATATTTTCGTGATTAAGTGTTTTAATTTTGCTTGGAACTTTCATTAAAGTTCTCGGAATTTTTAATAGTTGTGACTCATCAAGTATACTTATTGTTGAGCCAGTTTCTATTAGAATATTAAATTTTTTATTATTTATTGTAACTTTTATTATGGGAAGTGATTCTTTTTCCCAGCTAAGGTAAAATTTACCTCTTCATAATTTATTTCCGCATTATTAACATCCATAGGTTCTGGTCTTGGATTCCGATTGTTATAATTATTATAGTTATTATTATTCCTATATTGTCCTGAATGGAATTTCCTTTGATTGTTTTTATTGAAGACATTATAATTTCTAAACTGTCCTGAATACTGATGTTTTTGATAACTATTTCTAAAATTATTTTGGAATGGTGGTCTAGCAATATAATTATTTGGTCTCTGATTATAATTTATTCCTCTGTTATTATTGTGGTAATTGTTATTATTTTGATTTGTTTTAAAATTGTTCGAATTTCCCTGTTTATATTCTTTATTTAAATTTCTATGACGCATTAGCAGAGTATAGGCCTCTCTTATATTTTTAATATTTTGCGCAATAATGACAGATGCTTGATTGACATTTAAATTATTTAAAAATTTATTCATAACAATACTTTCATTATTTTCTGGATTATAAATAATACTTTGTTCTAACTTACTTTTTTTATTAAGTTTTAAAAGGATTCCTTCAGTCTGGTCAAACAGTTGTTGAAGATCACTCGTGTTAATTGTATGAAGATCTTGTAGAATTTGTTCATATGTTTCGCTAACTCCAAAATCCTGGATTAATGCATCTTTTATTGTTGGCCAAGTTGGCATTAAAATTCTTCGTAAGGTGTTGATCGCAGCTCCTTGTATTTTATTTCTTATTATTAGTGTCGCTGTTGGTTGATTTTCCACACTTATATAACTGTACACAAAAACTATGTACTCGATGAAGGCTATGACATCCTCATCTGGACATCCCGAGAATGTTGGAATTTTTTCCAATCGCACTAGTGGTATATTTTGGTCTGCTGCTGGATTAGCCATTTTTGTATTATATTTTTTTTTTATTTCGTTTATTTAAAAGAGTTTTTTTTTTTTTTAATTTATTATATTATTTTTTTTTCACTTCTTTTATTTTTCTTAAACACTGTCTTTTTCGTAGACACTTTAATTTTCTATTGAATTTGTGTATTTTTTATTTAACACTTTAGAAAATATTGTTATCAATCAAAAAAATTGGATTGGAATTCCTAAAAAATGATAAGACTTGGCACTTAGAAACGTTAAGTAGAAGGTGATTCTGCCTACACCATCAAGCTTAAGAGATCTTCAGAGAGAAGTAAACAATCAGCTTCAGAAGAAATACTTCGATAAAGTTTTAAGTCGTCAGCAAATAGAAGGCAATTAAAATTCCATATATGTCATCTACAAAAAATAACAAAAACAACACCAGATGGTACACAAATTGAAAGAGAACTATCTATTTTTACTATTTAGACTCTTGAATTCAAATATGATTGAAGCCATTTAAATAAGAAAGAATGAATGCTTAAGGAAAATAGTTTATGAAGTAAGATTTGATGATTGACTCTGTAAAACGCTTTCGCAAAAATAAATATAATATCCGTTTGTAATCTGCTTTCCATATTAGATATGATGGCATTATTTGTCGCTGTAGATTTATCCGAAACAAAACCATGTTGAAAAATAGATATGTAATTAATGAATAGATGTGACAACCTATTGCATACTAATTTTTCAAATATTTTTGATATAGAAGAAATTTTACGAAGTAATTTTTGAGCAATACGGGATTTCCTTTATTAACTCAAACAATTTGTAAGCATTTTTTTTTTTAAGATTTCTCAACCTCCTACCAAATAGGATAAGAATTAATTTTTAAGCGTTTTTTAGGTACGTATCTTTCAATTGCACCCTTCAAGATGTTTGCAAACGCAGAGTACACGTTATCTAATTCTGAGGAACCAAGAACATTAAAACCCGAACCATTGCATCATAGTTAGGTTATGTTCAAATGGCCGTGTCGGCTAGAAAAACCCGACTCACTTAGACCCTAGTGGGTCCATTGTGATACCATAAAGAGAGAGAGAAAAGTAGCAAGTTTGCAACTTACTAGTCGAGCCACTCGGAGCTTCTAATGAATTGGAATAGACTTTTAACGTCCGTTTTCACTAAGTCACTAGTGTCCTCATAGAAGAATTCTCCTAAATGGAGTTTTCTTCTGCAAGAGAGAGCAGGGCAGGTGCACAGGAGATGTTGAACAGTTTCCTCACCCTCTTCGTCCATGCAACTCCTGCAGAAATCGTTGGAGAACACGCCCATTCTACTAGCGTGTCTGCCTATTAAGCAGTGTCCTGTAAGAACACCTATGATGGAGCTAATCAGCCCTATCAGGAGTTTCGCCCGAACAACCATTCCCCCGAAAAATTTTCGTTCCCCCGGATTATAAAAAGCTATCAGGAGCTTCGCCCGAACAAGATTTCACAATTCAATTCAATTCAATTTTATTAAGTCTTTTCTTTTCTATTACATGATACATTTGTCTCTTACTCTAATATATATATAGAGAGCTGTTACGTATGGCCCTCTTGTTTTGATGATATATGCTTCTATTGCTGAACCACTTACACGTATAAAGAGCTCTTGCTCATGGAGCTATTTCACAATTATTTTTGACGTTTTAGCCATTAAAGATTAAAAACTAACTTAAAACTAACTTACGATAAAGGAGATACACTATATTAGTGCAGCTCTAGGAACCTATAGCTGAAATTTATCACAATGTTTTCTTTTGGATGTCAGTCAGATTGGTTTTGTTATTTATGTAGGTACATAGTTTCAATTTGCTTTAAAAAGAGTAATACTTTACTTCGTTTGTTTTATTTATTTATTTACATATAGTTATAGATAATCGGTTTGCTTATTAAATATATTTAGTCAAAATATTTCTTTCAAATTTTTCTTCGTCAGCTTATTCGAAGATTTTGCAAAAAGGAGTTAAATTACATAGATAGTTATAATGATGTACAATGTACATATGTATTTAAATTTAAACAGATGAGGAGTTTACAGTTGTTTAAATTCTGAAGTGGTTCAGTATGTTATTACATACAAATTTATATAGTATTACAAAATTAATTTAGTGTTTTCATTTGTTCGCAGTTCTTTCATTCTTAATGGGGTCTGTGATTGTTGCTCCACATCCCAACCGCCCCCCGAGATCAAAACCCCTTCATATTACACAATTATTTTTAAAACATTTTTAACCACGATTTTGTCCTTGGACATTTCGTTTATAAAAGGATGGAAGGGCACACTCCAAATCTAAAGAGAGGTTCTCCAACTCAATTCCTATCGGAGAAAGATACAATGAGTTTTCCCAAGATGTATTCTTTTGTTCATTGTAGATTTCATTAATTAGAGTATTTTCAGCTAGGCTCATTCTGCTAGAGAATTTTTTCATTGATTGGAAAGCATAAGTCATCAGAGGGATTACCTCATTATAAACAAATGTGTTTGAGTATTTCTTAATTCTTGTTTTATAGTTCCGGTTAATACAGTGTCTTAATATTCTTCTTTCTAGAATTTCTAGCTCTTTTGCTACAGATGGTGAAATCGAAAACCAGCATGGAAAAGCATAAAGCATAATGGGTCTAATAATCGTTTTATAGAAAAGGAGTTTAGTATTTTTCCTCAAGCTGGAATGCCTTAAGTAGGGTGTTAGTATATTTGAGATTTTGATTGCCTTTTCTTTTACGTTTCTTGCATGTGGATTAAATTTTAGTAAGTTTGAGAATTGAATTCCTAAATACTTTATTTTATTTTTGAAAGGAATATCAATTCCATTTATTTTGAGGACTAGGTTCTTGCTTTCTGCAACTACTCCTAATTTGCCTTTACTAAAGGAGTTTCTGAAACAAATAGCTTCTGATTTTGAGATATTTAGTTTTATACCCCATTTGTTATAGTAATTTATTATTTTTCAATATGTATTTTAAGGTTCGGAAGAGCATCATATGGATAATCCGCATGAGAAAGAACTATGGTATCATCCGCAAATAAAATACCTTTTGTTACTGAAGTGTTAGGAAGTGTTATCAAGTGCGGAAAATCATACATGAATATGTTGTATAATCTCGGGCCCAGAACAGATCCTTGTGGGACGCCGCGAGATGTATTTATTAAATTTGATTTTAATGTCTGGAGCATTATGAAGAATGTCCTGTCTGAGAGAAAGCTTAAAAGCATTTTGAAAATTTCAGGTGGAAAACCTATTTCCAGAATTTTATATAACAGTCCTTCGACTGAGACACTATCGAACGCCTTTTCTACATCTAAGCAACAAGCTACAGTACATCTCTTTTCTCTTAAATTCACTGTGATATCGTTATGAACTTTTAATAATGCATGAGTTGTAGAGTGTTCTCTTTTGAATCCAAACTGTTAATCAGATATAAATTCAAAAGAGTTATCTACGTGCCTGTCCATTTTTTTACAGATAATTCTTTCTAATATTTTACCAACATTAGAAAGCAAAGATATAGGCCGGAAATTACTCAATTCAAAACAATTGTTTTTTTTTTGGACAGGGAACAATCTGGCAACTTTCCAATCTAATGGAAAGTACCCATTGTTAAGACAGTTATTTATTATTATTGTTAGATGTTCTATTGCGGTTTTGGAATTTTTTGCTGTTAAAGTTTTTAATGATGGAAGTTATTTCTGAAATTGAAGTAAACATATGTGGGGCTATAGGGGATAGTGCGGAGTTATCATTATCGAAATTGAATATTCTATCTGGCAATGATATCTTGGCTTGTTCTAATTTAGCTTTAATCTGTTCCGAGAATTCGTTATTCTGATCTAAGGAATGGATGCTATACGTTTCTTTAAAGTAGTCTGCAAAAACTTTAACTTTGTCCTTTTCTTCAGTTAAGGAGATATTATTTACAACAACTTTCGTGCAACAGAATTTTTTATTTTTACCTATGAGTCTATTTAAGTCTTTATAAGCTTGAGGCCCCGGCTTTATGTTTTTAAGTCTTTTTTTAAGCTGTTCGTTTATCCAGATTGCAACTTTTTCTTTTATTATTTGTCTGAGTAGGGAAATTCTGCTAGATAATTCTTTGTAATCATTAGATATCTATTGTAGTTATTATGATATATTTTTTTAAGGCGTTTTTGCCATTTGTGTTTGTGGTCAAATAGGGTTTTTATGTTTTCAGGTAGCAATGCGTATTTTTTTACTGTAGGTGAAATTTTTGTTGAATTTGATTCTATAGCCGAAAATAAAGCAGAGTTAAAATTTTGAATAGTTAAGTCTATTTCAGAATTGGACAATGTTACAGTTGGGGAGGGTTTCACAATATTTAATTTATTATCTAGTGAATTCTTGAACTTGTTCCAATCAGTTTTTTTAAATGATCTGGTTATTGGAGTTTGACTTAATGGGATTTCCGCGTCAGTTAATTTTATATTCAGGTGGATTGGTAAATGGTCTGAAAAGGATGGTAATGCTTTTATGCTAAAATTTGGATTGATAGAATCGAAAAAGTTATTTGAAATTAAAAATTGATCCAGATAAGAGGAAGTTCTTGGATAAGTTGGGCAACTGGAAGTTACGTTCGTAAAATTGCAGAGAGGGTTAGAGAGCCATTTCTCCAAACCATTACCATTTGTATTAGTGACACTATCTCCCCATAAGGGATTTCTTCCATTAAGATCTCCTCCCAATACACAGCCGTTGTATGCATCAGCTAGATGATTTATTTTATTGAGCTCATCCATTAAGAACGAAGAGGCCATACCTGAAGGAATATATATAGAACCCAATAGTATATGCTTGCGGATACCATTACACAGATATTCCACTGAAATTAGTTTACTTAATATATTTATGTTTTTAGTTTCAACAATTTTGTACGGAGTTTTTGATTGCTATTGCTACTCCCTGTTTGTCATCATTTCTAATAAAGGCATAAGAATCAAGAAAGACTTTATGCCTTGCATTTAGATGGGTTTCTTGTAAAAAAGCGACTGCTACATTGTTACTTAAAAGAATTGATAAACAATCAATTCTCCTACTGTGCTCAATTAGGGACCCAACGTTGTGACTTATAATTTGCATGGCCATTACTTCGAATTTGTTAGTAGAACTTCATTGAGAAGTTCAAGATAGGCCAGTCTTTTTTCCTCCACTGAGCCAAACTTTTTGATGTTCTTAATAAAATTTCCGATCTTTGACATTAGATCTGCCACACTTGTTCCAAATAATTCTTTGGAGAGTTCAAAGAACTCTTGTATTGTGTTTTGGCCACCTGAGTGTGGGGTTTTACTTACTTGAGTATGAGCAACCGGAGAGTTGGATTTCAATTGGTCTGCGAATGAAGTTCTTGTATTAACAAGACTTGAATTTTTTACATATCGATGAACAAAACTTGTCGTTTGTTCCTTTTTTGCCATTGCACGTTTGATCAAAGCTCTCCGGTTACTCATATACTCCTCGTAAAAAGGGCAACCTCTAAAATTTGCTGGGTGTTCATACTTTTTGCAGTTGAAACAGTAAGGGATGGATTCCTCCGTTTTAACAAGCTTACATTCTCCAGGCTTATGATCACCTTCGCATTTTACACAGTTGTACTTTCGAGCACAATTTTTGGCAAGGTGGCCAAAGGCCTGACACCTCCTAAATTGCATAACTCCCTTATTTCCCCTTGGTCTTTCCCAAGTTATCTTGGAATAACAGATATATTTTATCCCCATCATTTCTTTAGCCTGTTTATTTGGCAACAATTTCACCAGAAATAGATTGTAATCAATCTGTTCCTCTTTGGAACGTATAGTTTCGAATCTAGAAACACTCTCCACCACATTAGGAATTACATTTTCTAGCTCATCTTTTATTTCTTCTTCCTTATAATGGAAGTTTAACCCCCTTAAAATTAAATTAACTCTCTTCAACTCTTTAGGAGTATATGAGTGAGCCTCAACCTCATTTGTTTCCCTCAGCTTCTCCATATGTTTGGAGTGTGCCCTTACATCGTTTACAAATAGTTTGCTCTTAAAACGATTAACATTGATTACTTTGACCTGTAGGTCAGGTAAAGATAATTTTAGATCATCGACTAGTTTTTTAATATTTGCTTTATATATAATAATTGGAGGGCAAAAATTATTATTATTTTTAGTTTGTTGATCTACTTCAACATGATTCTTATTTATAATATTAGTTTTATTAATTTGTGTTTTAGGTGACTTACCACCACTACTTAAAATAACCATGTTGTCTAGGATCTGGAATCTGTTGTCGTCAATTCTCTGAGCTGAAGGGTCTCTGCTGCCTGATGAGAATGAGTTTCTGTTGTTGGGTCTTCTTCTTTTTTCGGGAATTTTTTTCCATCCTTCCATGTTATCGTCCATTATATTTTTATCGTTGGTAGTTTGTGAGCTTCCAAGCTCCAAGAGATTTTTTGCCGCTTCGACTCTTGTTGCAATGTTGCAATTTCCTGTCAAAATTTTGGCCAGTGACTACAATGACACCGTATTTAATACTTTTCCAATCGATTTCTTAAAAAAAAAACTTTATTATTAATCGGATTTACAAAATGTCCCTTTCCGTTTTTATGCATGGTGCCTATTCGTGTTCAGAAAACGAACAAACCTTCTATCTGAATTTTTGTTTTGACAGTAGTTGTTTTGTCAACAACTACAACTCTCAAAACAAAAAAGCTGTAATCTAAATTATGAATTGTTTTTAAACAATTAATTTGAAGAATAAAAATGCTAAGCATAGCCATGCATGTCCTATTGCTTGAGGAGGAGGAAGAAGAAGAGGTATTAATGCGTCGAACTGTTCGGAGGCAGTTAAGAGATCACTCCAATCCTTTGGAGTTACCTGAAACATTGTAAGAATAAAATTACATTTTCAACTCTATTTAATCTCTAGTTATAAAATAACAATTTCGAAGAAAAACTTACATTTTTAGTTGTTGCCTTCCTGTTCGCCGCCAAAATTTAAGTGAAAATTTAAGCGGTAAAATGTGTGACATTTCCCTTAAATTGAATTCTCAAGATAAGGGAAATTTTTCGAACATGAACTTTTTTTCGGGGGAAACCCCAAATAAGGGAAAAGAATAAGGGGATTTTTTTCGCGTGGAATGACGTTCGGGCGAAACTCCTGATAGGGCTGAATATGCAGTCGATTTAAGTTTAACAACCCTTTTGAACGTTTCAAGTCTATACAAGGCCATATTTGTTTGGTTGCCCGGCAGGTATTACTCTGAGTCCATCTGAGGTTGGTTTTCTTTAAAGCATCCTGCTTTAGCATGAGTTTACATTTAGCGATAGGCATGCCTATATTGTTCCTTTCTGGTTGCAGAGGAGTGATTCTTCCTTGTTTGGCAAGTTCATCTGCCCTGCAATTGCCCTGAATGTCTCTGTGTCCCGGCACCCAAATAAGGTGAATATCAAACTGCTCAGACATCTCCCTCAGAGATGTTTGGCAGTCTCGGACCGTGATTGATTTTGAGGAGACATGGGCAAGAGATTTGATAGCCGCTTGGCTATCTGAGAAGATCCGAATATCCGTGTTGGATATTACGTTTTCTCTGAGCCAAGAAAGAACTTCCTTAATCGCCAGAATTTCCGCTTGGAACACGCTACACTGTTCTGGTAGGCGGAAGAAAAGACTGATATTCACTTTTTCCGAGAAAATACCACTTCCTACACCATCCACGGTTTTTGAACCATCAGTGTAGAAGTGCAAAGATTCATTGTCCAAAAGACTCCGGTCCTCCCAAGCAGTTCTGGATGGAACAGAGGTCTCGAAATTATTTTCGAATACCAATTGAGGTGTGGTGTAGTCTAAGCGATCTGGAATAAATCCGAAATTGTTTAGAATTATAGTGTGGCCAATTTGATTGTTAGTCCACTGTAAGGTTGCTTTTAAACGCGTAGCTGAGTTTACCGCTACTTGTTTGCTAAAGATGTCCAGGGGTGTAAGATTTAGTAGTATGTCCAGAACGTCCGAAGGGGTTGACCTTAGCGCTCCGCCTATACATATACTCGCTGACCTTTGGACTTTGATAAGCTTTCTCAAGTTTGTCTTTATGTCCAGTGCGGTCCACCATACTATCACCCCGTATTGGTCTTATGACCGAGGTATACAGCCAGTGAGCAATATTAGGAGAGAATCCCCATTTGCCACTAATGGCCTTCTTGCATGAAAAGAGTGCCACACTGGCTTTTTTGACTCTTTCTTCGATATTGAGCTTCCAGGTCAGTTTTTTATTAAAAATGAGTCCTACATATTTGGCTTGATTGGATAGAGTAAGTGTTACGTCTTTAATTGTCGGGGGTTTGAATTCTGGAATCTTGTATTTCCTCGTGAATAGGACAAGTTC
The DNA here is from genome assembly GCA_958431115.1 of Syrphus vitripennis. Lineage (NCBI taxonomy): Eukaryota > Metazoa > Arthropoda > Insecta > Diptera > Syrphidae > Syrphus > Syrphus vitripennis. Next base: position 59,877,688 of record OY288110.1, on the reverse strand, counting down.
CGTTTTGTGGGGATTTATATCCAGTCCACATTCATTGGCCCAGTTAATTAGCTTGTTTAAAGCTGTTTGTAGCAGTTCAGCGAGTGTTTGTGGGTACTTGCCTGATACGGCAATTGCCACATCATCCGCGTAGGCTGTAACCATAAAGCCTTCCCCCCTAGGTCTAGTAGCAGTTCGTTTACTACCAAGTTCCACAGGAGAGGTGATAAGACTCCCCCTTGAGGGGTCCCTCTGTTCGCTACTCTACGTGTTTTGAAGTTTCCCAACTCAAAAATGATAATTCTGCTACTAAGCATGATATCAATTATGTTTTTCGCGGGTCTTCTATTTTGAGATTCTCTAGAACATTCATGATTGCTGAATTCCTGACATTTTTAAACGCACCCTGTATGTCTATGCGACTAGAGTGTATTCTTTGTGGTGTAGGGAGTATTAAATAGTGCTGACCAGAGAATGGAGAGCCGTTTCCACCTATTTCCCCTTTGTGTATTTCATGTCTTAGATGTATATTGTATATCTATCATCCTTTCTAGAGTTTTAAGTAGAAAGGATGATATACTGATAGGTCTTAAGTCCTTTGGAGTGACATGAGAGCATTTTCCCGCTTTATGAATAAAAACCACCTTAGCTTCTCTCCAGGCCTTCGGAATATATGAGAAGCTTATGCAGCTTTCCATTCTTATTTCTAGCTTTTGCAGGATGATATCTAAGACGTGTTGAATTTGGCGGGTATGATACCATCTGGCCCTAGTGATTTGTATGGATCGAAGCTGTTTATTGCCCATATTAGTCTGCCTTGGAGATAAGACCGTTACTTTTATGTAAGATCTGGTTAGGACGGTGATGCAGGTCCCTTATTAAAACCGTGACACGTGAAATGAGTGTCTAGTAGCAAGTTTAATGATTCCTCATATGAGCTAGTCCAACCACCGTTGTAGTCTTTTAGGGAGCTCGGCATTGTTGGGTTAGGTGAGAGGATTTTCCTAAGTCTAGATGACTCTGAGGTGTCTTCTATTTTACTACAGAAATTCTCCATTTTGCTTTTCCGTAATTGTTTCTTGTACGTTTTTAGTAAGACTTTGTACAGGTCAGAATATGATGGGTACCTTGTTTGTTTAGCTCGGTTGAAAGACTTCCTGCAGTCTTTTCTGAGGGATTCCAGCTCCTTGTTCCACCAGTGCGGTTTTTTCTTCCCCCTTATTATTGTGAGAGGACAAAAGTTAACCATGGAACTGTTTAGAGCTTTAGTGAGATTGTTGAGTTCTAGGTCAAGATCATCAGTATTATAAGGGAAGCTTTGGTCCTGAAAATTATAACAGGTGATGAACGTTTCCCTATATTTCACCCAATCAGTTTTCCTATAATTTCGAAAACTCGTGGGTTTTGTGCCTTTATCATCGATACTGAATTGGATGTACATATGATCTGAGAACGAGTGATCCTTCGATACCTTCCAATTTTTAATGTGATGGTAAATAGTTTGAGACGAAAGGGTAATGTCCAGTACCTCTTGTCGGTTTTTAGTGACAAAGGTAGGTTCATTACCGATATTGCAAATGAGGAGACTGGTACTTAGTATAAAATCAAAAAGTGACTCACCTCTTTCATTTATGTCCGTACTCCCCCACACTGTATGATGAGCATTAGCATCACTTCCAACGAGGAGATCTATTTTTTGGCTTGCTGCCTCTGGGATCACTCGCATTAGTGTCTCCCCCGGTGGCGGCTCAAGATTTTCGCCTAAATATGCCGACGTTATCCAGTATATACCGCTGGTAGTCTGTAGTCTCGCGGTCGCTGTAATAAGGTAGTATAAATACGTTTAGTGTTTTCTTTACTAGTATACAGGATCTAGGCTCACCTTTATCCCTCGCATACAGTAGAGAATAATTCTTCGTCCCGAGGCAGAGTTTAGTAACTCATCCTCAGAAAGAAGAGCCTCAAGCGTATCGTCGTCAGTTTCCATTTCGGAAAGGCTGTCGACGATTGGAAAGAGGATTTGAGTCCTCTTCGGACACTGTGTTTTTCGTCATGTCCTTTTCGGACACTGGGGTTGGTATCGATCCCTTTTCGGGATCTGTTCTCGAAGATGACGGCTGTTCAGAGAGAGAGGAAGAAGAACGGCATGATGCATCTACCTCCATTTCTGAAAGTGCGGTGCATATGCCCACTTCCTCCATCTCAGACTCAGCCGCATGGACTGCAAGCCTTGCCATCTCCTCGTCTTTCTTGTAGATTTTGAGCAAAGGCTGTCAAAAGCATACTTGATGACTCCCCCGTTTGCAGCCAGAGCATCCAGGGACTCTTTGTTAATGATGACAAGGGCGGAACGATAGCGCCCCACCGGCTCCTTCTCGATTATTGGAACTTTCCAATCCTGAGTGGGCAGAGAAGGATTGCTGAATTGGATCAGCCGGAGAACCATCTCTGGTGACGTGTGCAAGGCTGGGATCAGAGTACGAGCTCTTGGCCTGCAAGGGATATCCTCCTTTGCCACAAGCTTAGCACCTGGCCATACCTCACCCAAGCCACCCACAGCGAGCTTATAGAGATGCAACGATCTCCGGTCTTCGCAAACGACGAGTCTGACCCTATTCTGGTACCAACCTCCATCGCTTACTTTTGGAAGGGGTCCCGTGTTCGTCTCAAGCACAGGTATAAACCTGAACCCGAGGTGAGCCCTGACGTCCGCCCAACGTTCCGCAGAGATGTTGCTATCCAGATTGCTCCTGTCGATGACCGCAACAGTGATCCTGTCTCTGACCACATCACAAAATCTTTCCCCAATACGAGGTGCCGATGGTACACCATCCCCCACCTTCGTCTTCTTAGGCTGGGGTTTATCCACTTCGAAGGACCTTTCACGCTACGACGTAACGTCTTGGCTGGTCTTCTCCAGGATTTTTTGTGCCCATTTAAGCTTGCCGAGCTCAGGTTTCATTGGTCAAATTTCGGACGTTAGAGGTAGAGGCGAAGTTGCTGGTAGCAGCTATGCTTCCCCCTTAAGGACACAAGCTTTTTCCGATTCGAGGGCCCCGTCACCCCCATAAAAGTTAGAACCGCACAGCACTCCAACCTAACCTTAGCTGTCCCCGCCTTGAAATCGTACAGGCATAAAATTGTGGGGATCATTGTCCGCCCGGCACGCACTTGGAGGGTTTGATCGAGGATTTTGCCGAGCATCATAGTTAGCCTTCCGAAAATCATACAAAGTTTTGTGATTAATAATTTCTTTCTTCAAATAACTATAAAAACAAAAAATTCCATCTACAACAATGTGATGAATTGAATTTGGAATAATAGGGAAATGGCACTTATGAACCCAAATGTTAAACTCATTTTCTACAAAAACTAGATCGAGAATATGGTTAAGATCATTCAAATTTGAATTTATTTGAACTAAATTACATATATTGACGTAGAATGTCATTTGAGACATTAAATGGTACTAAACACTTATATTCTAAGTTCATCGTCCATTCAATACTAGGCAGGTTAATATCACCGGCATATAACATATGTTGTGAAGGTTTAAGATTTTCTATTATTGTTTAAGAATTTTCTCAATGAATTTTATATAAATCTAAATCGCCTCTTGGAGGAATATAACTTACAATAATAAATATATTTGAATAGCAAAATTTGACACATACAATTAATTGATCAATATCCAGGTCTGAAGTAGAGGAGCTTGATTGTGGTTGTATTTGCACACTTTTAAATAAGCTCGAAATGCTATGGAAAGTCCACCACCTCTAGCCATCCCTGTCTTTGATTTATATCTATCCTTTCTAAATACAGTGTAATAACTAGGAAAACATTCTGTATATAAATGATTAAAATAATAATGTCATATTAAAATGAAAAAATATATGATCGAATCTAGTCTTTAACCCACCAACTTTTTGTAATAAAAAGATATATTTTCAAGAAAATTACTTGATGATTCCGGAACAGCATATAAGAGGTCTACTTCGTTATAGTTTATATCATCGCTACCTCTTTTGTTTCTTGTTAGCAGGTCCGATGATAAAGAAACATCATTAGGATCTAGTTTTTTTGACAGATTTTTTCAGCTAAGCTTTCTTGTATTAAGGTCTATTGATGAATTCTTTTACGAGGATGTCATCAGCCCAAAAACTAGGTTTAACGAGTAATTTTCCAGTTTGCTGAGAAGAATGAAGCTTAAACGAAGACGTCAATCGACCTGGTATATTATCTGATGTCAAACTATGGCATTTAATATTGCTTATGTCGATGCTCTTGGCAGAAATATAATTCATTACATCAGAATATATGACCACGCTTAGCAAAACTTTATTGGCAGAAGTACGGTTCGGAAACTATTGTTTGGAATGCAGTGTGACGATATATAGGAGAGATAAAAAAGAGGTGCATTAGATAAAGGTTTTAGGATTTTTAGTTTAGTTTTAAAGTAGCAATCTTATGTTTTTCTTATGAATACCTTACTTGATGGAGCGTCGATGTTCGCTCTACAGGCCCTAGCGATTTTAATCGTTGAATACGCATGGCTGTACATCTCGTGCAATACATGATTGTATCGTCTTCGCCAGTCGTGTGTAGAACCTTTCTCTCCGGTATGTCCTCAGATATGTGTTTTTTCATCTCACAATTATCATTAAGAGTAAAACTAATGTTTAGTCGAGCAGGCAGTGTTCTATGAGTCACTCTCACAAGCAGCCACTTCTATACTTTTATTGTACCGAAGAAATCCTCCTGTGGAATCCTAGCGACTGAGTCATTATTTAAGGCTTAAAAGCATAATTAAAAACAACTTAAAATTCAAATTACCTCACACTTGCTAACCCACTTCATACACAAGCCACATAATACAGTAGGTGCCTTAAGCTGAAGCTGAGATTCTAAAAAAATCTTTTTAAAGAGATGTCTCTAAACTTGGCGCCTTTGAATTTGCAGACTTTTTCATTAATTGAATTTATTTAAGTAGCACGTATCATGTAAAGTCTTTGGTTTTGGTTTGCATTTTAATAAGATTTTTTTTTTCAGGTGAACAAAATAAAGAAAATTTTACATAAATAATGAGAAATGCCTTCTGCACGACCTGGTAGCCTTAAAGATCCAGAAATCGCTGATCTATTTTACAAACATGATCCCGAAAAGATATTTGAAGATCTCCGTGAAATCGGCCATGGGTCGTTTGGTGCAGTTTACTATGCCCGATGTAATCTTACCAAAGAAATTGTGGCCATCAAAAAGATGTCCTATACGGGCAAGCAAAGTTTGGAAAAATGGCAAGACATCTTAAAAGAAATTCGGTATTATTCAATGAAATACGTACATATTTCTTAATTGAAAATAATATTTAACTTTCAGATTCCTCGGCCAACTGAACCATCCAAATACCATCGAATACAAGGGCTGCTACCTACGCGAATCCACAGCATGGCTTGTAATGGAGTATTGCGTTGGATCGGCTTCCGATATAATAGAAGTTCATAAAAAGCCATTACACGAAGAAGAAATTTCCGCGATTTGTTGTGGAGTACTGAGTGGCTTGAGCTATCTTCATAGTTTGGGACGCATCCATCGGGATATCAAGGCGGGAAATATCTTGCTCACTGACAATGGTGTGGTTAAGCTTGCAGACTTTGGTAGTGCTGCTATTAAGTGTCCTGCAAATAGTTTTGTTGGAACACCCTATTGGATGGCGCCGGAAGTTATACTAGCTATGGACGAAGGTCAATACGATGGAAAAGTGGATGTTTGGTCACTTGGTATAACTTGCATTGAATTGGCCGAAAGAAAACCACCATATTTTAATATGAACGCTATGTCGGCATTGTATCACATTGCACAGAATGAATCACCCACACTTTCGGTAAGTCAACAGATAAACATAAGGAAATAATTTTCAATTTTTTGTGTTACCCTTAAAATCTGTATATTATGAAACAAACAATAAAAAAATCTTTTCTTAAAAAAATACTAAATTATGATTCCTCACAACAACAATTATGAACCCTATTGTGAGTTTCTATTATCAAGTAGTAGATAGCAAATATTTAAATTTTGCATTTTCAAACTGAATTACTTGAAAAATTGGTCATATATTATTAAAAACTACCAATTATTTGGTAATAAAAGGTTTATTTCACTAAATTAAATGGTCAAAAAAAAAAAACAGACTTGAAGAAATTTAATTATGTACTTCTGGCTGACATTTAAAAATTATCATTTTCTTGAAGATATATCACAATATTTTTAACTATACATTTTTAGACACCAAGCTGGTCGGACACATTTTGTAACTTTGTTGAATTGTGTTTGAAAAAGTTACCAACGGACCGGCCATCATCAACAAAACTACTGACGCATTCTTTTGTAACAAGACAACGCTCCGAAACGGCCCTTCTTGAACTTATCGCCCGTACAAAAGCGGCCGTTCGAGAGCTAGATAACTTGAACTATCGCAAAATGAAGAAAATCCTAATGGTGGATGTAGAGACTGAAAGTACAATCGGCGATACTGATGATCAACAGGACGAGCATGCCGGAGGCGATAGTAGCAAAAGTAATAGTATTACATCAGAGCATTCTATACATTCAGTTGGCGTGTCGGCGGCCAGTAGTCAAGTAGTACAGAAATCCAGAACTTTAAGAAGTGGATTATGAATTTACTAACAAATTTTTCTTCGATTTTCCTTTTAGAGTTCTTCATCAAACTCAATACCAACCTTGAACCATGGGGCACCTCCTCCACCCAACTACCACAATCTGCCTGTAGCAGGAGCCGTCTCAAGAAATTCTTCAAGGCATCGTAATCTTCCACCATTGCCAAATATGATGCATATGAATAACAATGTGACGCCAACTAATTCGACATCGGTTGTGCCCGCACCTGTAATTCAAAATAATAGTAATGCTGGTGGAAGTGTAGTTGGTGGTGGCGGAAGCGGCTCACCAGCGTCTTGTGGAATGATGAGTGGTGGACAAAGCGATCGTTTGATGATGCAAGCACCTCGTTATTTGCCTTCACCAGCGGCAGCTGCAGCTGTTTACGCTGCTTCATCGCAACAAGCAATATCCAATGCAGTTAACGATCATGGGCCGAACAATTTCGCAACTATACGAACAACTAGTATTGTTACAAAGCAACAGAAAGAGCACATGCAGGTGAGTTTTTGCTTATGTAGAGTTACGTACTTGGGTTCTGATAGTCTTGTGATCCTTACAAGAAGTTGAATCCTCTGTTTACTTTCTATCTGTATTTTTTTACCCTTCTTTAGGAGTTTCCGTATCTTTGTTCAGCTTTATGTGGAGGCAGTAGTAACTGCACGGTATTATAATAGCAAATTTATTTTTTTAACGTACACCCTAATTGCTTAAAGTAAAACAAAAAAACAACTTCAAAAAATTACAAAGATTGGATCGTAGTGATTACAAAATAAACGAACTGCCGTTGATGTCTGCTACGTACGTTCAATATATTGGTTGCATTCGGTTCATATTTTTTTTGGTTTAAAAAACAGTTTTTTCTTGTTGAATGTGATACTCGTATTATAGATATTTGAATATAGTATATTCTTGCTATATAATTGATTGATGGAAAAAAGACTTTCATATCATCTTTAGTTTTGTTGGTTTCCAGTTTCCTTTATATATTGTTAAAATATTTCATGGATCATAAACCATTTCAGCTTTAATCTTCATTTTCTCAGGTGAAAAGGTATAAGTCGATGGTTTTACAAATGTATTCGCATGATTAATTCAGACCTAAATAAAGTGTACGAGGGTTTGTCGATAAGTCGGTGACTTCTCATTTTAGGTAGGGCAATATCTTCAATAATTTTTGTTATTCTTAGCCATGAACATTGTATATAAATTTGAATAGTACTATCATCAGCACTTTCCACACGTCGGCCCCCAAGCGATCACATCACTTACTAATTTTTTGGTTGCTGTTTCTGTTTATAGACAAGTGCGCCCTCAAACGACCACATCACAAAGCTGTGTGGAACGTGCTGATGTGAGTACTATAGATTTCATATGCAAAGGCCATGAGTTAAATTTCAAAAAAATGTGTCAAAAATTGTAGTTTTTGAAATAAATAAACGAAATATTGTCTAATTTTTTTTTCACAAAATGGAAATAAAAAATAATTGATAAATCACTCTAGCTAAAAAAAATTTTTTTTTTTTTATACTAATTTGGGGTCGCTGAAAACGAAAATGACAAAAATTCTAACACCAAATTCATTAAAATTGAACGATAAATGTAGAAGCTATGAAATAAATAAGAAAAAAAAAATCAGTCAGTTTTTCATACGAAATCGTTTTCATATTAGGTTAGGTTAGGTTAAGGTGGCTGTTGGACGATTTCCAACACACATAGACCAAAATTAGGTCCGTTGTGATACCACATGGATCAGTTGATCTACCTCACTCATTGAACCAGTTAGAGCTGCGAATGAAGCGTAGGAGACAAATAATGTCGGAGTTCATTAGATCACTGGGATCATTGAAAAAGAAATCTCCAAGGTGGAGTTTTCGTCTTTTTGACAGGGCGGGGCAAGTGCAAAGAAGATGAGAGATCGTCTCTTCTTCCTCTTCGTCCATACAACTCCTGCAAAAATCATGTGCAAGGGCTCTAAGTCGAATTGCATGCCTCCCTATTAAGCAGTGACCAATTAAGACACTTATGACGTAGCCAATGTGCAATCTACTAAGGGAGATCAATTGTTTGGAGCGTTTGGCACTAAGTCTAGGCCAAATTAGTTTTGTCGCTGCACAGGTGCTCTCCCTATTGTATCTTGCTTCAGCATAAGTTTACATGTAGCTCTTTAGCTGTATGCCTTTGCATACATACGCCAGCTTTGTGAGCTAGCAGAGGTAACGTTGTTCCTCTGTGGCCCGGCACCCAGCAAAGGTGAATGTTGAACTGTTTGGCCATCTCCGTAAGAGATGATCGACAGTTTAAGGCTGTTGATGAATTCGTAGAGACAGAGTCTAGGGATTTTAACGCAGCCTGGCTGTCAGAGAAGATGCGTGTATCTGTTTTTGATATAAAGTTTTCTCTAAGCCAGGAAAGGACTTCTTTAATAGCCAGGATTTCAGCTTGGAACACGCTACAGTGATCAGGTAGACGGAAGGAGAGACTTAAGTTTAGTCTTTCGGAGTATACGCCTCCACCAACCCCATCATCCGTTTTTGATCCATCTGTAAAGAAATTAATGGGATCATCGTTCAGAAATGATGTGTCCTCCCAGGTAGACCTGGAAGGGATAGTCACCCTGAAGCTATTGTTATTGAAGTGGGGAAAGGGGATGGTGTAGTCGATATTACTGTTAATTGATCTGAATGAATTCAGAATAGCGGAGTGGCCAATCTGATTATTGAACCACTGTGAGGAAAATGGAAGCCGTACGGCAGTGTTTGCAGCTGTTTGCTTACTGAAAAGGTCAAGCGGTAATAGATGGAACAGAACATCAAGTGAGGCGGAGGGGGGTAGAGCGAAGTGCTCCACCCATACACATGCAGGCTGTTCGTTGGACTTTGCTGAGCTTATCACGATTTGTCGCTATGTCCAGCGCAGTCCACCATACCGCTACTCCGTATGTAAGGATCGGCCTTATAACCGAGATGTATAGCCAGTATGTAATGCGGGGCTGAAAACCCCATTTATTTCCAATGGCTTTTTTACATGAGAACAAGGATACTGTGGCCTTGTTTATTCTTTCTTGAATGTTAGGTATTTTGCCTGTTCTGAAAATTTAAGTGGAACACCGTTTATGTGGGGAGGGTCGATGGGTGGGAATTTGTATTTCCTGGTGAAGAGGACAAGATCGCCGACCAGCCTCCCATCGGCTGCACACGTCTTTGTGAGAGTCTCTGTTCTTTGTTTTCTTTAGTCTTTTGTGCCAAATCTATTAATTACAACAAAAAAAAAACAATATCCCAAACCAATTAATTAAAAATTAAATAAAACCCTCTTAATTTTAAATTATAATTCCATCCACCTCACCTACAAGAAAAAAAAAAATAAAGCTAAAATCGCGACGTGCAAAAAAAAAAAATCAGTGCTTGTGCGTGCAATCAACCACCATCCATCAACCATCACATCGCATCACCTCAAATCTCCATAAAAAAAAAAACACAAAAAAAATCAATAAACGAGTGCAACTAAAACTTATGCAGATTAGCGCAGCCTAAAAAAAAACAAAAACAAAAGAGAGCAAATGACAAAAATAAAAAGAATCAACAGTGCAACGAGTGGTAATCCTTCCTTTTCCTTTTCCCTTCTCTTCTCACAGTTACACTGGCTAGATCGCTATACACATTGTGTGTGGAGCTTCGCACATAATGTGTACATTGATTGAGCTAATGTGATCTCAGATAAATTGCTGTTTATTTTAGTTAACCAGGGACGGATCGTAGCAATTCAGTCACCAAGGCATAACACTAGTGACTGTTTGTTATAGATCGGCTCAAATTGGAATCTAAATAAACAACATAGATAATTGTCTGACTTAGGTTTAAGCTAGTTTGAAATTTTGAAATGGTTGGTACATTTAGAATCGATTATTGCAACATTCGCGGACTACGAAAAAATTTCTGTGCTGCATATGTCTACACTGCAAATAACAGGCCAGCTGTGTTGGCACCAAGCGAAACCCAGATAGGTGAAAATTCTGATCACTCAGAATTTAATCTATATGAGTATAGCTTAGTGCCGTTATTTTTCCCTCATCATGGACTAGCCGTTTATATAAGAAATGATGTAGCTTACCAACTTTAACCACAATATGGTTTGTGTTCCAACACAAACTTTAATTTCTTGTGGTTAAAATTCACGGTAAATAAGCACATCATTCACTCCTGTTTTATTTATCGAATCCCCAATTTGGACAGAAATTCAACTTTTAACGAATTTGATGATCTGTCCGACTCCATCCAAAGAATTGTTTCCCATTATCCTCACACTGAAATCGTCATTACGGGCGATTTCAATGTACACAATTGTAGGTGGCTTCGCTTTTCAGGCCAGACAACACCCGAAGGAAGGTATGTTGAGGTCTTTGCTGAGTTAAACCAACTTACTCAGCTTGTTGACGAGCCAACTCGAATCCCTGACGTTGCAGGTCAAACCGCCAACACCCTAGACTTGTTTCTTACCTCTGACCCTGATAAATACACTGTTAGTGTATTATCGCCCCTAGGCTCATCAGATCATTGTGTCATATCTGCCAATTTCTCATGCCAACAAAATCCAGTTAAAGTGAAAGCTCCTATGAGAACCGTTTGGCAATATGAGAAAGCCAACTGGGACGGTCTCAATAATTTCTTCAGGAACTTTAACTGGTCACTATGCTTCCTCGATAGTGACGTAGACTCCAGGGCAGATATGATCACAAATTTAATTCTCTGCGGAATGAGAGATTTTATCCCGAACAGGATAAAGTCTATCAAACCGAAAGAGAATTCATGGTTTGATTTGAGCTGCAAAGAGGCTATTAGGGTGAGAGAAGTAAGTTTCCGTAGTTATAAAGTAAACCCTACTGAGGAAAACCGGAACAAGCTAGAAAGACCTGTAACGGTCACATTCGAAGAACCAAATTTTTACATGACCAAAAATTAAGGCAAAAAATACTACAATGTCCCAAGGGTAGTAAAAATTTTTGGTCATTTGTAAAAAATATTCGAAATACCACTTCGTCTTCGGTTCCAACGCTCGTCTTCAATGATACCCCTGCAGTCAGCTCACTAGAAAAAGCCAATTTGCTTGCAGCACAGTTTGCTGTTAATTCGACGCTGCCAGAGAGTGTCATGACTCCTCCTGCATTTGAGAGCGTAAACGATTTTATGGGACCAATATTCTTTCGTACTCGTGCAGTTGCAAGAGTCCTAAAAGATCTCGATGTACACAAATCTGCTGGCCCGGATTGTATTCCTCCTATTGTTCTGAAGAGGTGTTCTTCAACGCTGGCAAAACCACTGCGTAAGCTTTTCCATCTGTCCTATTCTACTGGTCTCTTTCCGAGTGGGTGGAAAACAGCATTTGTCCAGCCTGTCCCTAAAAAAGGCGAATCTTCTTCCCCCTCAGCTTAAGAAATATCTCGAGGAACGGAAGCTCCTTAATGACTGGCAGTACGGCTTTCGTAGCAATAGGTCCACTGGTGATCTGATGGTATATCTCACCGAACAGTGGAACAAATCTTTACATCGTTTTGGAGAAAGTAAGATTATTGCACTTGATATTTCAAAAGCGTTTGATAGAGTTTGGCATCAAGCTCTCTTATCGAAAATGCGTGCATTTGGATTGGATGAATCTCTTCTTCGTTGGATTAGAAATTACCTTTCGGATCGCTCAATACAAGTTGTATTGGACGGTTTCAAGTCTGATATTCATAAGATAAATGCTGGTGTGCCCCAGGGCTCCGTTTTGTCTCCGACTCTCTTCTTTATTTTCATCAATGACCTCTTGTCTGAAACCTCTAATCCATTAAACTGTTTTGCTGACGATAGCACCCTCAGCTTTTCATATTCTTTTCCAGATCTTCATCCCTCTTCTTTGGATGTGGAACTGGAACGGCAGCGTATGATTAGCTCATTAAATTCTGATCTCGACAGCATTGTCCAATGGGGATACAAAAATCGTGTAGAATTTAATGCTTCCAAAACTCAATGCTGTCTCCTGTCGTTAAAGCGAAACCCACCCCCCATGCCACTGTCCATGAGTGGCACTTGCATTGAAGAAACAAATAACCTTACAGTTCTCGGTATGTGTGTCACAGACCACCTCTTGTGGAATAATCACATATTCGACGTCGCCAAAAACGCTGCTAAGTGTTTAGGTTTTCTTCGTCGATGCAAGAGATTTTTCTCCCCTTCTGATCTGGCTGTAATTTACAAAGCCTTCATTCGTCCAAAACTCGAGTATAACTCTCACATATGGGCGGGTGCTCCAACAACCCACTTGAACCTCTTGGATAGAATCCAGAAAAGAGCTATAAAAATGATAGGTGGTAGCGCTATAACAGACGCTATAACAACTTTGGAACACCGCCGTAGTGTTTCATGTCTCTCTCTGTTTTATCGCTATTTTTATAAACAGTGTTCAAGTGAAATAGCCAGTTGCATTCCCCCCCTTAAACAATTCAACCGTAATACTCTAGCTTTTAGGAATGCACATCAGTTTACCCTTGAGCCCAACTTCGGACGTACTGTTAAGTACAGAGATTCCTTCTTTAGCCGCACAACAAGAATGTGGAATGCTTTACCTGGCTCTATTTTTCCCTCCCATTTCAATATTCAGAACTTCAAAACCAATGTGCAACGGTATCTCCGCTAAATCCTTCCTTCTTTCCTTAACGCTCGCACTGTGTGTAAACATATTAAGGGTAGTCATAACCCCTTTAGTGCGTGCTCAATTAAAAAAAAAAAAAAAATGTGGGTTAACACCTAGTCCACACTGATTTGCCCAATTGATGAGCTTATTTAAAGCGTTCTGTAAGAATTCTTTAAGTGAATTGGGATGTTTTCCAGTCACTGCGATAGCAACATCGTCCGCATAGGCAAACACTTTGCATCCCTCTCCTTCTAGAGTGATTAGTAATTCATTTATTACTAAGTTCCAGAGGAGAGGTGATAAGACACCGCCTTGCGGCGTACCTCTGCTGACACTCCTTTGTGTAGTAAAATCTCCCAGTTTTGAGTTAATTATCCTGCTTATCAGCATCTGATTTATCAACGTACTAATCGATTTATATACCTTGAGAGATGTCAATACACGTGTAATTGCCGATGTGTCGACATTGTTAAATGCTCCTTCTATATCTAAGAAGGCAACTAGGGTGTACTCTTTTTGGTGGAGGGAACGTTCGATTGTACGTACTATACAGTGTAAAGCCGTTTCAACCGATTTCCCTTTATTGTAGGCATGTTGGGCCTTTGAGAGGAGGGACTTATCAATATTTGCCCTTAAGTGGATATCAATCAAACGTTCAAATGTCTTAAAAAGGAATGATGATAAGCTGATTGGTCTCAGATCTTTAGGGTTCACATGATTGGATTTTCCAGCTTATGGGATAAAAACAACTTTAACTTGTCTCCATGACAGTGGTATATATATGCCAGTTTTAGACACCCTTTAAAGACATTTTCTAGGATGGGCATTAGAAAATTTGCATTTTGTTGCAGTTCAGCCGGAATTATACCATCCGGACCTGCAAATTTGCAGGGTTTAAAGCTGTTAATAGCCCAGTTGAGTTTTTCCCTGGTGACTAGATCTTGAGGAGGAGTTATTACATTGTCGCACAGACTTGGAGTAATATTTCTGATATTATTGGAGCTACCAGGGAAGTGAACGTCTAGTAGCAGGTTGAGCGATTCTTCGCATGAGTTGTTCCAGAGGCTAGAGGCATTCTTCAAGCAGCTTGGCATGACTGGGTTTTTGGAGAGGATTTTAAGCAGTCTTCCACTGTGCTGCAGAAGTTTCTCCAGGACGACCGTTTGGTTTTCCTCAATTCTTTTTTGTATGTCTTCAGTGATTCTTTGTAAGAATCCCAGTCAGACGTATCTCTAGAAGCTTTTGCTCTATTAAAGAGTTTTCTGCATTCTTTTCGAAGTGGATCTAACCCAGAGTTCCACCAGTGAGGTTTCTTTGTGCCCCTTATTTGTACAAGGGGACATGCAGTGTCTAGAGATTTGTTTAGGGCTAGTGTTAGATTATTGACTTTGTCGTCAAGATCTTTGATATTAGTAGGAATATTAAAGAGTTCAGGTCTGACTAAACTGTTCAATATTCTCTCGTATTTTGGCCAATCTGGAGAGAGAGTCTTCTCCAGCGCCTGGTTTTTCACCAAACGTCTGGAGAATCCTCTTAGCATTTCGCATGTCCCTGTAGAAGGTCTTGGAGGGTTGAGCTTCCGTTTACTTCCGCTTACTACAGCTGGCGGCAACAGGGACATGGGTGTCCATGGCCATATTGTCGTCAGTGGAGGGAGGATGAGCAGCAGACAGCTTTACAGCCGTACTGCTGGCCGATTCGGACTTTGGTTTTGTTTTTGTTTTTTTTGAATTCATTTTTTGATCCCACGAGCGGCGGAGAAGGGGTGGTCTATCTGTACAGAGATCCGTATATACAGATAAGGCTAGTTAATTCGGAGGTCAGCAGGTATCCGAATACTCCGTTAACGACTGAGCTAGTTTTTTAATTGGGCCCTCAGCCAGGCTGATCATCGGCACGGGTCGTGTAACACCTTAGATCCAGCCCAATTGGGAAATAGACATTGGAAAAGAAGAGAGAGGGTCGGGAATCAGACAGTGCTTGCACCGTACTGATGGAAAGGATTGATTACAAGGATTATGAGCTGTACTAGCCCAGTAGGATGAGAAAGGAATCAGTGGAGGGTAACGTCGTATGGTTTTTTCACCATCAACGTGGGATGGGTGGGAGAGGAGTTGGTAACAATAGTCGGCTATTCGCTTCCTATGTGGGATGGGATAGGATTGAGGGACGGGTAAAGGGAAAACGTGAGCAACCTTTGGTTTCAGGACTCATCTGGAGATGATTACTCGAGAATCATTGACCCTACTCAGCCTCTACAGCTCGACAAGTTCGACGCTCAGGTAGAGGCGTTTTCATATTACTATTTTATTTAATAAAAAAACCAAATTTACATAGAAAATACTAAATTTTCTGCTTAAGACAATGACTTTATTATTTCATAGCTTCTACATTTATCGTTCAATTTTAATGAATTTGGTGTCACAATTTATTTTATTTGAGCCCAAAAAAATATTTTTTCTTTTTTTTCCATCGACACGGTTCAATTGAAAACGATAAATTTTCAAAAAAGATCGAAAAAATCGATACAATCTTTGATCGCTTGTATCTTAGTGAATTCGCGTCCGATTATAACAAACCGTATACCGCTGGAAAGTGTTATGATTCAAAATTATTTACTATATGTAAATTAAAAAGATTACTTAAGAGATATAAGCCAGTGTTCAAAAAATAGACCAAAAAAGGCTTTTTTTGAGCATATCTCGAAAACGGTTCTTTGAAAAAAAAATTAATGTCATTTTCGTTTTCAGCGACCCCAAATTAGTAAAAAAATTGTTTTTTTTCTTTAGGTAGCATGGATGACCCAAAATTTTGTAAACTAGTAAACTAGTATCACCTAGTATTATATTTCGAACCCACATTCTGTAAGGTTAGGTTAGGTTAGGTTAGGTTAGGTTAGGTTGACGTGGCTGTCAGTATGGAAAACCAACGCACTTAGGCCAGGATTGGCCCGTTGTGATACCACAGGAATCTAGAGATTTTCTTCCCTACTCGTTGAACCATTTGGAGCTTCTTATGAAGCGTGAGAGATTATTAATGTCTTTGTTAGCAAGATCGCTGGGGTCGTTGAAAAAGTATTCTCCCAAATGTCTCCCAAATGTCTCTGGGACAGAGCAGGGCATGTACAAAGAAGATGAGTAGTTGTTTCTTCCTCCTCCTCATCCATGCAGCTTCTGCAAAAGTCATTGGAGAGAACACCCAGCCTTGCGGCGTGTCTCCCAATTAGACAGTGTCCTGTGATGACACCAACTACGGAGCTTATATGCGATCTATTCAGGGACAACAAGCATTTAGATCGACTCGGATTTAAAAATGGCCAGATCTGCTTTGTCGCCACACATGTAGTGATGGTGTTCCACCTAAGAGTAGTTAACCTAATGGCATCTTGCACCAGCATGAGTTTACATGTAGCGAGAGGGATACCAATATTTGCCATACATGGTGCGATTGGTAAGATGGTTCCATTTCTAGCGAGTTCATCAGCCTTGCAATTGCCTTTAATATTCCTGTGGCCCGGCACCCAACATAGGTGAATGTTAAACTGCTGCGCCATCTCCGTGAGAGATGATCGGCAGTTGAGGGCTGTCAGTGAGTTATTGGAGACAGAGTCAAGAGATTTAATGGCAGCTTGGCTATCAGAGAAAATGCGGATATCAGTGGTTGATATCACGTTTTCCTTAAGCCAGGATAGAACTTCTTTGATCGCTAGAATTTCCGCCTGGAACACGCTACAATGATTAGGAAGACGGAAGGATAGGCTTAGTTTAAGCTTGTCAGAGTACACCCCACATCCTACCCCGTCCTCAGTTTTTGATCCATCGGTATAAAAGTCGACACAATTATCCTCAAGGAATGACAAATCCTCCCAGACTGATCTATAGGGTATTGAAACCTGAAAATATTCTGTAAGGTAGTCGTGCCAAAAATAGCTCTTGAACTTTTTCCATTATTTCTTTGATTGCCTGTTTCAATTTTTAAAGTTTTCTGAAGTAGTATCCACCGGTAATTTTGACAATATAAATCCCCTCTGAATATCAGAAAAAGCATCCATAAAAACCAGCGAAAATAGAACACCCAAATCAAACCAATCTATAGATTTTTTAAAACGTTAACAAAGAAAATGTCTTATTGAAGTGTAATTCAAAACATATTTTCTGTAGGTTGTGATATAATTGTGTCCTGTTTTTTTTTTGTTTTTAATCCGAAGCACTTCCGTTGTGATCCTTTTTTAAATTTGTTTACATATATAAATTAAAATCAAAAGCTTAATCATCAGCAACACGTTTCGACTGAAGGAAGCTTTCTCTAATATGATCATAGAAAAATTGTACATCCACATGACTTGTCAAATAAATTAAATAAATACAATACAATTAAAGGATTACATTTAAAAAAAAAAACTTTTTTGTAAATAAGAACAAAAACAAATCATTTAATTTAAAATTAAATGAGAAAAAAATTTAAAAAAGAGAAAGAAACATAATTGAAAGTCTTCGGCTGTCGTTCACACATTTCAAGAGCCGAACATTAGCAATTGTTGTTGATAAACTTGAAACTTAATGTTTAACTTTTTTTCCAAAAGCTTTGTATTTATGGGTTCTACCATATAAGCCGGTAGTTTTTTTCGAAAAATTATAATATAAAAATTCATCAACTAGTGTTAAAATGTTTTACCTTTTTTAAAATTTCATTCATGAATGTAATAAATTAAGAGAGCCCAATTATTTTTACATTCTACGGTCATAAGGCTTTTTTTTGTAAATTAATCTTTTTTAATGATGCATATCAAAATAAATTAACACAAAACAAAAATTTTACAGGATTTTTTTGGTGCTTAAATAACGTTTGTTCCATAAAAAATAAGTTGTTTAAAAAAAAAATTATTGATGGCTAAAGCGTAGTTCTCTGTTTTGTATTCGCAATTTTTCCAATGAATATTTAGCAATAGCTTCCTTACTTTGTCCTAGATTTTTGTATCTTACAAGATATACATCTGAAACCCTGGGAATGCAACAACAGCTGAAGAGAACCATGAACACCAAAAAATAAAGGCAGCCAAAGGTCTGCTCAGAGTTTGAGAGCTTGAATTGCCATAAATGCTGTAAATGGATATCTAATGCCCCTCTAAAAGTTTAATTTTCAAGAAAAGTTGATGGATTTGCACTCTTATTATTTTGATTACAATTCCTCATTAGCAAAATTAAATAAATTGAATTAACATGTTAATTAATAGATTTATCTATTTTTTTGAATATTATTTTTTTTTTGTAAATTTTATATATTTTGTAATTTATCTACTTTTTGTTTAACAAAAATTTTTTTTTTAAGTGAACAATAAAAAAACATAATTTTTCTATAAAATTTTTCAAAATAAGTTCCGGTATTCTTTTTGTTCCTGCTTCTTGCTGCTTCTTAGTTATGGTTTTACGCTCTTCCAGATCCTTATTTCAAGAAACTTTTTTTTTCCTCCTACTTGCATTTTCCTCCTAAACGCATTGTTTTGATTAAGTCCAGCCTCAAAAACCCGTGTTCAGAAAAATTGAAAAAAAAAACCACAAAAAACATAAAATAAACAAAAAGCAAAACTGAATATTCAAATAACCTCACAGTACGCTAGCGACCATAAGTTTACCTATGTCATCACAGCTTTCTAAAAACGGGATGCAATCGATAGCTTCATTCCAAACATACACAAAACCACTGGTCGGAACAGCCTTTTCAGGATTATACATAAATGCACTTTTTAATTTGCTTTTTGGGTAGAGAATTCCACATTATTATTGTGTGACTTAAGAAGGAATCTCTGTTCTTAACAATACGTCCAAATTTGGGCTCATGGGTAAACTGATGAGTTTATCTAAAAGCGCGAGTATTACGGTTGAATTAGTTGGGGATAAATGCAACTGGTTTTTTTCACTTGAACACTGTTTAAGAAAATAGGTATGAAATAGAGGAAGACATGAAACACCACGCCGCGCGTTGATCCAAAGTTGTTATTGTGTGTATTACAGCTCTATTATTTTTAAAGCTCTTTTCTGGATTCCAGCCTGCTCAAGTTTTGGGCGAATAAAGGCTCCGTTCTAGTTCTAGAAAAAGAGGGATGAAGAAGATCTGATTTTGGGACAAAATTTGGGATAAAAAATGATACCTTCATGAAACTTGATAAAAATCTGTGATTGAATCAAAAAATCTATAAAAAAAATGTTTTGCTTGAAAGGGTGTTTGCCTTTAAAAAAGTGTAACTATAAATAAATCAAACAATATTATGTATTTGTTAATATTACAATACTACCATTAAGAAATTGGTAAAAAAAGCTACAAATTTGTTCCCCCTATTTTAAATTTTAGAAAATATACTTATTTATCCAAAGTTATGAGCGTTGTAATTGTTGAAATTCCTCGATTATGAAATAAAAAGAATCAATTTCGTAACAAAGTAAATATGTATATTGATTTATTAATATAAATATTATATTGATTTATTAGTTCATTTAAATAATCAAATATATTGGTGTTTTATATGTATTCAATTGACGAAATAGTGATGTTGATAGTATGGCGGTCAGACGATTACGCTAGAGGTCGTTGATTATGTTGAGTTGCTATTTAATGGTGTTGCCAAACCACATCTCAACACTCCTCCTCAACTCGACATATCCCCAAGGAGCTTCTTAATTTTACAAAACTGCTGCTTTGGTAGTGCCTTTGTTAGTATGTCACCTTGTTGATGTTCTGAAGGAATATAAAGAACATTAATTTTTTGTTCCTGAATTACCTGTCTTACGAAGTTGAAATTGACGTCGATGTACTTCATTCGCTTACGTTGTCTTGGCTCTTCAGCTATACCGATGCATGCCTGGTTATCTTCATAAATAGTTGATGGTGTGATATTTTTGATTACAAGATCACGAAGTGCTTGCATATTCCGCCTCAGTAGACGTAAGTGCTACGGATTTTTGTTTCCTTGTCGCCCAAGAAACTGTGCATCCAAAAAGCTTGAAAACGTATCCAGATATGGACTTCCTGTCATTGATGTCATTTCCCCTGTCCGAATCGGCATATCCAATCAGAGGCTTTGCATTAATATCCCGTTTGTACACTAGGTCTAAGTCAGTTGTTCCCTTGATGTATCTCAAAACTCGTTTTAGATAGGTCCAGTGTTCATCGGATGCGTTACTTTGAAATTGGCTGAAGAAATTTAGTGATGAGCTCAGATCCGGTCTACATGATAATATCCCAAACATCAGACAACCTATAAGTTCTCGATATGGTTTTTCTGCCTCGGTTCCAACCAGATACCGAAAACGAATTGAAGTAAGTAGCGAAGTGGGCTTTCGATGGCAGTTCTGGTAATAGCCAATATCATCAAAAATTAAAATGTTTAAAAGAGAATAGCGGAGCGAATCTGGTTTTAGGTGTTTATGGCCCTCATTATGAATAGCGAAGCGAGCTTAAAAACTTGCGAATTCGATAACTCTGTATTATGAGTATCGATTCGCTTAAATTAAATTCGCTTCATATGTCAAAACATTATCGAACTTGGTTATCGACCAATAAGATATAAAGCTCATAATACAATATTTATATATATATTTTTTTTTATCATGAGTATATTATGATACAATATATTTTTTTACTTAAATATTAAAATATGAAAAATACATACAGTAGAATCTCGAAAACATGAACGGTTCTAAAACATGAACAATTCGGAAAGATGAACGCTTTGACGAGACTTCTTTGTTCCGGGCGATAAGCTACTATGGAGCAGTTTTTTAAGAAAAAGGTCTAAATGAGTGTATATTTTGTTTAACTCTTTGAACAACTTTGTTATTTTTTTTATTTTTTATGTTTTTTTTTTAAATAAAATGAATTGATATTTTGTTAGATGCAATGTTTTTATGTAAAGTTATATGTTTTTCTTAAACTAACTTTCGATGCTTGGAAAGATGAACAGTTCGAAAAGATGAACGGGGCCTGTTTTATATCTTTTCATCTTTTCGAGATTCTACTGTACATGTATTACATGTATGCCATAACAATTCAAGATATTTCGTCAAAAATAAATCAATAATTTCCAATTAATTTTCAAAATAATTCTTACAATTAAATTTATTATCTATAGCTGTTACCCGCCCGCTTCGCTGGGCCTTATTCATAATTCTACTTTTCATATCAATTAAAAAATTTGTATGTACTCGAATCATCTAGATATTTATTAATTTTTATTGTTCTTCCGAACTGTTTTTTACATTTTCATTTTTATTTTCACAAATAACTGCATTTATTTTATGTGTTACTTCTTCAAAATATTCATTTTCAAATAAATTTTGAATTTTTAAAACATCTATTTGTTGGTTTTCATTTAGAATTTCCGTCTTTGTTTGTTGCTCTCTTTCTAAACAATTATTTTCTTCCAAATTTGCATTTTCAAATCGGGCTTTTGTCTGTGATACATCTTAAATAAAAAAAAAAATTATTAAAATTCTATAAAAGGTTGTCCAATCAGTTTTACCTTCATTGATTTTAATTTTAGTGGCTAGGTAAATATTTTTAAAAAGTTCAATCCTTGTCACATCTTGTTGAACCTCAGACAAATGTTGGATTGCATTCTCAAATTTGTTTATAGCTTGCATTGTCTTTCTTTTTAATTCATACGCATCCATTATTTACATGTATTTTCTGTTTAAAATGTTCTTAAAAAGAAAACACTGATGTAAACCTGACGTAATAAAAAGGAAAATATTTGTAGGTATATTTATATACGAGTATGTATGACTTCTCACTAGGTATGTTTATATTTTTCACTCCTACTTTAAGAACTTAGTAAAACTATCCGAATAGGTTTTCTGTTGGAATTGCAGAAAAGATAAGAAATAGTACATGTTCTTAAATAAATTTTATTTTATAACACTTGTTTGTTTGTTTGTTTATATACAATATTTTTGGTTGTTCCATCGTCTGAACAAATATATAGATTGTCTGGCTTACCGACCCTAGAACACGCTACATTGTCCATGTGAGAAGCAATCTGTTTATAAATCCAAACCACACATTTCCAAAGATTGGCCCTGTGCTTTATTGATTGTGATTGCAAATGCCAATCAAACTGGGAATTGCAACCTTTTAAACTGAAATGGCATATCAGTTGGAATCATAAGAATGCGTGGAATGAGAACATCTTCTCCTTTGAAAGGTCCTGTCAAAATTGTTGCCTCTATTATGTTGGACATTAATTTTTTTACAGCTAGCCGCGTTCCGTTGCAAAGCTTTTGGCTGGTTGATATTTTGCAACATGATAACTGGCGCACCAATTTTTAATTGCAGTACATGCGGTGGTATGAATGTTATACAGAACAATATTGTTGGAATTACAGGTAATGTTTGTCTGAAATCCCCTGCAAGCAATATTAATGCATTCCCAAATGGTCTAGAATTTAAGCACAAATCTTCAATTATAATTAATGCTTCGTTGTAGATCTCTGCCGTAGAATTCGTGTTCAAATTCTCTTCACTTGTTCGATTGAAAATATCTTCCGCCATGTGCGATTTATACTTTTCCCATAGTTCAGTTGGTGATGAAGGGGAGCAGGCTGTCAATATAATAGCAAACAATGCACGTATTTGATTTGGGCGTGACGTGTTGCACGCGTCGGTAATGCATGTATCCCAGTGACGGTCGTTCTCCAATAAATTTAAATCTTGACATGCACTGCGAAAAGTGGCATGCATAACAACATTGACAACTTTCAACTGCTAGAAAGACGTTGGACCGGGCACATTTACCAACAGCATGCATAGAAAGAAGCATTCATCTTGATTGGGATGTACAGTGTACAGTCTGCCTATCGCCATATCTTTAAATATGCCAGGTTGTCCGTCGACTTTCTCTCCTCGTTTGCGACGTTCAAACGATTTTCTGCTCGAATTCCATGTGTAATACGTTGGTACTTCCGAATACAGCAGAGTTCTCGCAAAGGCGTCAATTTGACACAACGTGAAGAAAGCAGTTAACGTTGTAGCCGGTGGATTCAATGCTATTTGTTGCACATTTTCGGATGTAAAATAAACACGTTGTCCATTTTCTAGGTGAACTGCTAAGTGAACAACAGCTGGTTTTCTTTCGTGTATAGGAAATGAAAGTATTCGCCATACAGCTTCATTACTGCTTATATATCTTCCAGCCTGATACTGTGCAATTTCATCAACATCAATGACTGCATTCCTATCATTTCTTTCAGGTTGCACGGCAAAAACTGCCATGTCACTGCCTTTATCTACGTACTTGCATATATATTTGATCGATTTAACGGAGTTACAGTATTCCACGTTTATGTGTGCTTTACATGTTTTTGAAAGCAAAGGCGAGTATGGAACAACCCACCGGTTATCCACTTCAATATCTCCGTTTCGTTTTTGTAATGTTGCTAATTTACCTCCATCTTCAACTGATCTTCTGTATAAAGGATATCCATCGTTTCCTGTCACTGTGTTGGATACGAATGCCCGATGATATCGTTTGGAGCATTTTCCGTCTATCATGCATGGTGAATTCGGATTCAGTGTACCGCAGGGTCCGTGTATCATATTTTTCGTCACAATTTCATATAAAACCTTATCAACGATGACGTCGGGTATTTCAGCTCAAATTACATCGTCAATTTCGTTTGAAGTGATTTTGTTGTAGAGCCAAATTAGTATATGTGCGTGTGGCAACCCTCTCTTTTGTATTCTGCAGAACGAAGCTTCATCTGATTCAAGCGGATGAATAACAAACGATCTGTTTCTATTTTTGCATACATGTGTACGACGTATTGGTGAAACAATTGACGACATTTCAAACTGTGATTGTCTTCATTTTCTCGAATCATTAATTGGTATGAATAATAGTTCATTGCACTGCATTTCTTATTGGTTTCTTCGCCACTGACTGGATTTATCATTTTGACATTGAAGTGATATCCATCAGCACCCTCCCAAAAAATAATGTCAACCTTTATTCAAAAAATAAAATAATATTAATAAATTGACCCAGGTCAGAGAAATTTGACTTTTGCAAAACTATTTATTTCTGCCTGGAAAAATTTTTAAACTTTCAACTCAATTTTCTTGTAAAAAATTATGAACAAATATTATTATTTTATGATAGTTTGAAAAATATAATAAAGCTTAATAAAAAATTAATCAAAGTATTAGGGATAATCCTTCAGTTTTTTTGGATTTCACGCAAAAAGTAGGGGCAGGTCAAAATTAAAAAAGGTGTTTTTTCTGATTTTTTTTTTTATTTTTTAATTTTAATTTATTTATTTATTTGTTTTATTTTATAACATACATAGTTTATAATAATATTTTATTCAAAATAAAAAGTTCAGATTTTACTTAAAAAAAAACTTTTATTTAAATACCTCATCAAAACCCTCAAATTTTGGAAAAATTGCAATAACTTTTTTTTCTGATGAGTTTTTCTCAACCAAATTTTTACCAAACCTATATAAGACTAATATTAACATGTGTACAAAATTTCATTAAAATCTGTTGCACAGTTCAGATTTTACAGACTTTTTTCCGCTCTCCCATATAAACATCAAAAACCATAAATTTTTGAAAAATGTCAATAACTTTTTTTCTAATTATTTTTTCTCAACCAAATTGTAATGAAATATACATAAGACTGATTTAAATATGTATACCAAATTTCATTTAAATCCGTTGAACAGTTCAGATTTGACAGAATTTTTTCCGCTCTCCCATACAAACCAAACCACTGTGCTCCGCAGCTAACTGCGAAATGCAGTTGCGCTGCGTCAAGTGTGCAGAGAGCCACAACAGAGTGCCCATTGGGAACTGAGCCGGTCAAAGATTTGGCTAAGCTGAAGTGTGTCATATGCTGAAACGAGGGGCACCCCGCTAATTATCGGGGCTGTCCTAAGGTTCAGCAAATTAAAGAAAAACAGGCCATGCAAAAAGCCGCCGTTATTAAACGATCTGCTCCGACACTCAAATTCGTCACTCCCGAATTTTCTTTCGCCCGTATGGCAAAAGGAATGGGAACGACGAGACAGGCTGCACCAATGGTTGCCCCACAGGCCCCCGTGCCTCAGGCGCCAGCGGTACAGCCAGACATTTTAGCCTTGTTGATGTCCATTCAAGGCCAACTAACAGGACAGCAAAGTCAGATAAAGGAGCAAGGTGAAAGAGTGGACCACCTCTACTCTTTGTTGCCTGGCCTGGCGCAACTTAACGGTTAATGGGCGCGCTACCGGAGACGAGCCTCAAGATCCTAGCTGTGAATGTAAATTCTCTGGTTAGGATTGAACGAAGAGCCAATTTGTTCCAGTTGTTGAAAGACCTCAGCCCAGATGTGTTTTTGGCTAGCGAAACCAAGCTAAACCAGAAGCATATCTTCACGGCGTTGAGTATGGTATCGACCTGCTTGCTACTGATAGGCCATCGTTTCCAAGAAGCGGTTCCTTCTTGGATGTTTTGCTTTACGATACAAGACTAACGATAACGGACAAAGTAGGTAACCACCCTCGAAACTGTTTACAAACAGTCGAGTACGACGGTGATCACTGCGGACTGGCTGCTGTAATACAGATTCCGAACGAGCGCGTGGAGCTGGAGGAATACGTCCCAACGTACTCTTACAATTACAGTAAGGTTCGCTGGGTGCGTTTCACCAACGCCTTAGCGAGAGAACTTCTTTCGAGTGACATGACTATACCAAATAACAGGAACTTGACAAACACTGAAATTGACGAACATCTACAACTGATGGACGAAACAATAAAACGAACAATGGAACGGACAATACCGAAATACAAAGAACGTGACCAAAACAACGTCTACAGAAACGCGAGAATAGGAGCACTGCACAGACAGAAAAGTGGACTGCTGACAAAACTCAAAAACTTGTACAGACGATTTACGGACCCCCACGAACCGGAGATTAGGACACTGAAGTCGTCAATTAAGAATATAAACGTTTTAATTAAACAAAATTATAGATTGTCAATAAATTCGTTTTGGGACAACAAAATTCGGGCCGTAAATTCCAGCGACCTGGAATTGTTTCCTCAAATCAACAAAATCTTTAGAAAAAACAATCAAAACGACCTTCCGTGTTTGAAACTCCAAAGAACGGATGAAAACAGAGACGTACTTCTGACAGCGCAAATCGTTCCCGAAAAAGCCATCTTGGACGATGACTTCTTTACTATCGAAAATCCGCAGCAGAAAGTGGAGACAGTGGGAGCTGCGTTTCAGCAAGTGTATAGGGTGAATGCTTGCACTCGCCCGAACCACGACCTGGAAAACAGAGCCTTACTTCACCACTTCTACCTCCGTAACGAAATTGTGCAATGGCGATCCGATAACTGTGGTTTCACCCGGTTCAATGACGAATTTTTAGCAAACGCTATAATCGCCGAGCCAATGGGTTCAAGTCCCCTGTTAGTTACGAAAGTGGACCTTCAGCTCATTTTCGATTCAATTAAGAATAAGAAGTCTAGAGGTGTCGATGGTATATCCAACGTTGTACTGAAACATTTACCGATAGAAGCCATAGACATTTATACCACACTCTTCAACAACGCGCTGAATAATGCCTATTCAAAATTTTATCAGTTGCTAACAATTATGTTATGTAGAAAATAAAACAAACAAGAAGTCAAGTTACCCGTTTTTGAGAAATTTGAGTCGAAAGAAAATTTATACCAATTTTTGGTAGAATTTTTTGTAGTTTTTAATTTTTTGTAAAAAAATTGCCCATTGAGTTTTTTTGAAATTTTCACCAGTAGTCAAAAACAATATTTTTCGTAAAATAAAATTATTTTAAAATTAATATCGTTTTTCCATCTAAGGATATTCGAGTTATAAAAATTTTTTTTTAGTTTTTTTGATTTTAAAAAATAACGGTATATTGATTTTTTTCCAAATTCATATTAAATTTGTATGACGTCATAATGTGTCGAATAAAATTTATTTCAAGTCAATAGCATTATTTGTTCGTGATATATTTGAGCCCAACCAAAATTTTCACTTCTTTTTTAAACTGCTATAGTAAAAAAACAACTGATTGAATATTAATAAACGCCCTTTCAGCTTCTTTCGAAGTTATTATCTGTAAAACAAAATTTATTTCAAGTCGATATCTCTACTCGTTCTTGAGATATCGACGACGAAAAATGGTACCAGAACGTACGGACGTACGAACGTACGGACGTACGAACGTACGAACGTACGTACACACGCACACACAGACATCTCTCTAAAAATGATTGATATAGGCTCTAGGGACCTTGAAACGTCGAGAAATGTCAAAAATTTCAATTTGACAAATCGGACCGATTACAATAACTCCCTATGGGAAGTTAAAAAAAGTAAGTACATGTACATTAATAATACAGAACATAATATAATGAAGATTGATGGTGAGAATGTAGATCGTGTTGATGAATTTAAATATTTAGCAATTGTTATTGATAATAAAATAAAATTAAAAGCTCATACGTATTTTGTTTGTCTGGTCCTTGAGGGAGACAGATCGTTGATGTGCATTGGTTTTTTCTGTCATACCTTTGAGTCTTGGGGGGTTCAAAACCTCTGGGTTTCATGTGAGGCTATTGGCCAGCACGTTTCCCAGGTGCATGAATTACCCGAGATTCCTACCCGAGTTAATCGAGTCATCTTCCAGTCCCGTAGGAGCCTGATATCTATTTTCCATAAAAGAGATAAACGCTACGCCCTTTACTTTATGCTGATTGTACCACTTGATTTCGCTAGAATATCGATTCACTCAAAATCACTTTGCAATTTCGTACTTGCGGCTTTGTGAAACTGGTAACCAGATTCATGTTTTATGTCCAACATAGTATTTAACACAATTAAACCTTATGTTCCGCACATGGTATATATCTCTTCACAAGAAGGGTTTCTAGTTCGATAAACCAAACTACCACGTCCTTGTTACATTTTTCGATATCTGTCGGGTTGTTCTTACCATCTTTCCCGGTTGTTCACAAACAGTTGCATTCCTCCCCTTAAGCAATTCCACCGTAATACTCGCACCGTAAGGAATGCCCATCAGTTCACCCTTGAGCCCAACTTCGGACGCACTGTTAAGTACAGATAATCTTTCTTTAGCCGCACCACTCGAATTTGAAATGCTTTACCCGGCTCGATTTTTCCTACCCATTTCGATGCTCAGACATTCAAAACCAATGTGCATCGGTATTTCCTTTTAACTCCTATTCCATTTCCCTAAACGCTCGTACTGTGATAAAACATTTTAAGGGTAGTCATAACCCCTTGAGTGCGCGCTTAATTTATTAAAAAAAAAAATCCAATTTAACAATTTAACAAACATAAGCGCTGACAATATTCCACACATTTCCTTGCATCAGACGTGACCAAGCAATTCTTCCGCAAGGAGCCATGGTATATGTATCCGCGTCACTAGCAAACTCCTTTTTTCGTTGTTTGATCTTTTTCTCAAACAATCCGGTGTTCTTCAAAAGCATTAACCCATGGAGCTTAAGGTATCATTGTGGTTCGCTAGGCTCACTTTGGTGTTATTTGTTATCCGTTTCAGCACGGACGACCAACCACACCTAAATTCGTCGTAAATCCGGACTTCCAATAATTCTCGACGTAATCCCCGCCAAACCTAATTACTGCCCTGAAAGAAATTATTACTGCTTGTATTGATATTTTTATACTTTTGTGATTTTTTTTTCACCTTTTTTGTGGTGCAATATACATAATTAGGAAACGTTTTCATGAGTACATACAATTTTTTTTTAAATTCATGTGTGTTTTTGTTTGAGCACAAAGTTTTGTCTGCCAAATTTTATATATAGTGTCTTTCATAAAATAGTATGAAAATATTAATATTTTGTTTTTATGTGAACTTTAATTTTATTTCAAGGAGGAGATGCACGAACAAATGTCTGGTTATAAACGAATGCGTCGTGAACATCAAGCTGCCCTTGTTAAACTGGAGGAAAAATGTAAAGTAGAAATGGAAGCACACAAAGCGGCCCTAGATAAGGAATATGACATGCTGTTACATAACTTTACACGAGAACTAGAAAGATTGGAGGTAAACCTATAACTAAATTCAATTGACACACGAAGATTAAGATTATTTTATGATGTTTGTTCCAGGTAAAACACCAGCAGGAATTGGAACGGCGTATCAAGCAAAATACTGTCGCTGAGAAAAAACTTCACAAAGATATTTCCTCTAAGCAGGAGGGTGATCGCAAAGCATTTGACTTGAATCGAAAGAAAGAGTACAAAGCAAACAAAGAGCGATGGAAAAGGGAACTGTCTATGGATGAGTCGACACCAAAGCGCCAACGTGATTTGACTCTACAATCGCAGAAGGATAATTTAAAACAAGCTGAAGCCCAAGAAGAACAGCGGCTTTTGCGGGTACAGAAGCAGTATATAGACATAGAAATGAGAAAATTTAAACGAAGGCGAATGATAATGTTGCATGAGGTGGAATATCAATTGCTGCGTGATGTAATTAAAAAAAAAAAAATCTATTTTCGTGTTATAATATTTGTTATGATTTTCTTTTAAGGAGCTGAGCAAAAAGCAATTCCAGTTAGAACAAGCCCATTCAATGCTGTTAAAGCATCACGAGAAAACACAAGAACTAGAATATAGGCAACAGAAGAGTGTACATAACTTAAGAGAAGATCAAGTAAGCGAATGTTTCTGTTTTTTTTTTGTTTTAGAATTGTCCCTTAATTTGAAAGTGTGTTTGTTTTTTAATTACAATATAAAACTTGCATCTGGCAAGTTCTTACACACTCGTATGTGCAGGGTTAAGGTAAATACTGATTCAAATTTATTTGAAACTTCGCGCATCTTTTAGATTTTATCAACATTATCACCGAACGTCATCAAAAAAAAAAAAAAAACATACATATTTTGTGTTATTAGTTGTCTAAAGAGTTTTAAAAACTTATCTTATATATTTAGGACCGAACGTCATCAAAATAAAACAAACATATTTTGTGTTATTGGTTGCATAAAGGGTTTTAAAAACTTATCTTAGATATTTGGAACATTTCATTGTTTTTTTTTTTCAATTGTATAATTTTTTGAATTCATAAGTGTCTAGTGCACGAGGAACATAGCAATATTTGAATAAAAAAATTTGATTTTTCAAAATGCTAAATTGAAAAACAGATTTTTACTAGTATAAATCAAACAAACTCAAAATTTTTCGGTGTGAAACCTTAAAATATTCACTCGACAAAGGGAGCTGTGGTCTTGTTGATGATAATTTATGGAGTCAACCTAGATTCGGTGCAAATGCGAAATAAATGCCTTTCAGACATCACATTCTGGAAATAGAAAAAATAAACTTTTAAGAGAATTTGATAAAAATAAAATAGATACAAAATGATACATTTCTTCTAATTTATTTTCATTTCAATGATAAACCAAAATTATCAAATTGGCTTTAAGTAGACACTGCAAGGTGCATTAAGATAGGTTGAAATATCGCCCACTTAACCACCTAAACAACTCCGATGATTCATAGGCTTAGCTTACAAAAGCAAGTTTATGCAAGTTTATGCTTACGCTTGGATAAGAATCAATCCCAAGAATGCAACATTGTCCTATCATTTATGGCTCGCAAACTAACGCGAAACATTCTCTGATGCCGACGAAATTACAATAACAACTTAGTGTGAATAACGAATTGTTGTGTTTGACTTTTGAACATTAATGGGAGAATTGAATATAGAAATCAAAAATATAAATATAATATAAAATTTTGAAAAAATTAATAAGGTTTAATTTTTTCTTTAAAATAAATAAAAATTTATTTTTCAATAACGGCCTAAAAAGCGGAATTTTTTAAATACTTTTTATTTTGACTTTTTTCAATGGGGAATGCCGCACTCGAAAATTTAATCCTGTTGTATTTTTTTCTTCAAATAAAATTTGCAATTTAATACACCAAACTTGTTCCGAAGGACGAAAAATTTTGAAAGTAAAGTTACGAAAACATCGATTGCTATTCATAATGTCGGGCTTTTTTTTTTGTAACGAAATGTCTTTTAGTGACCATTTTATTTATGAATAAATGTATCTTTTAATTTATTCGACATTATATTTGATATGTCAGTTCTTAATATAAATCAGTTATTTATTTTGTATGTATACAAAATCATTTCAAACAAATTATTGCTAGGTTAAAAGTATTGACAATCCAATTTACAATTGAAGTCTTATGAATCTTAAAAGATAGGGCAGTGGTCTGGATTTAGTATAAAAGTCAATTTTGATATTAGTATAATAATATTAATTGCACTTAGATAAACAAACAACATGATACGGAACTACAAAATCAAAAGGACTATATGGAAAGAGTCCGAAAGGAATTGGTGAGAAAGCATGCCCTCGAAATACGACAACATCCAAAGAGTTTAAAGGTAAAATTACTAACTGAAACAGGTTTTAATATTTAGTTAAATTTGTTTTGTTTAATTTTATAAAAGCAAAAAGAACTCCAAATACGCAAACAGTTCCGTGAGACATGCAAAACTCAAACAAAACAATACAAAAGATATAAGGCTCAAATACTCCAGACAACAGCTAAAGAGCATCAAAAAGAAGTGATAAAACAGTTGAAAGAAGAGAAACACCGAAAATTAACATTGCTAGGTGATCAAGTGAGTTTCGCCGCAAAACTATGCTATAAATTTTATATTTCTATTATTTGTTCTTTTTTTATAATGTCTTCTTTAAGTATGAGCAAAGCATTGCTGACATGTTCCAGAGTCAGAGTTATAAACTTGATGAAAGCCAAGTAATTGAATGCCAACGAACAAAGGAATTGTTGGAATATGAACTAGAAGTTCTGACCGCTTATCAAATTAAAAATAAGAAACAAGCCCAGGAGCAACGTGATAGAGAACGCAAAGAACTAGAAAATCGTGTTAGCGTTCGTCGAGGTCTGCTTGAGAGCAAGGTAAGGAAATACTTATTTCATTAAGTATTTTGAAATTATACTTAATCAAAAACTTAATTATTAGATGGAAGCAGAACTTCAGCAGTTCAATCAAGAAAGGGCCGAAAGGCTAAGAATGAAGCACGAGAAGCAGGCTAGAGAGCTGGAATCGTTTGACGAAGAGTCAGCTGCATTGGGTTTCAGGTGAGATAATTACTTAATTCTTAACGTATTGATACAGAACGAAGTTAAAATGTCAAGGAAATTTATTTTAAATTTGAAAACCAAACGAGGGTACTCGAAGATATTTCACAGATAAAAAAAATAAATATTTAAAAAATAAAATGTAATTTGTATATTATTTCATTTGGTGGATGAAAATTAAAAAATCCCCAAGTTGAGAGATTTAAATATTAGAAATTTTAGATATTTCTTTCAAACACAAGAAACGAATATACGAACTGAATGTACTTTATTTCTACACCCCTGGTAAAAATTAGCGAGATTTTTCACTTTCCAGTTACAGCTTTATTCCTTGCACATACTCAAAAACATAAAATTAAATTTTAAATTGTTCTTAAATACAAATTTATATCACAAACAACAGGTCAAAACGATGTTTGTGCTCAAACTCATATGATTTTCTTACTTTATACTTGTTAAAACAACCTTTGCTTTTGTAAAATGCATCAAGATCATAATTATTTAAATGAAATTTTCAAGTTTCGTATAGCCTTCAAA
Organism: Syrphus vitripennis; assembly: GCA_958431115.1. NCBI lineage: Eukaryota > Metazoa > Arthropoda > Insecta > Diptera > Syrphidae > Syrphus > Syrphus vitripennis. The sequence goes on along the minus strand of OY288110.1, from coordinate 59,844,642 downwards.
TAAATTGCCTTCTATAGGCATCGGGTAGAAAAATCGCAGAGCAAACCCAAACCAAAATCATCTTCGAGCTGTGTAATAATAATAATACATTTCTATTATTTGTTTTATACTATGAAATAATAGACTGCGATTTTGTAAACAAATTTCTTAAATCAGCATTAATTAGTTTTTGTATGCTCAAAAACTCAAGTTGAACAATTGTTCAGAAAAAAATCTTCACCATATTTATTTTGAAAATTAGATTTAAATCCGATATTTATCTTTTATTCTTCCAGTGCATTATCAATAAACGAAGTATCAAGAGAGACTTACCCAGACGAGGAGGGTAGTTTATCAGGATCAATGATTAGTTTAGCACATAGTAATAGCTCTACAAGTTTCCCGGCTGGCTCCCTATAGCATATAAACGTAAATAATTATAATGCAAATTATAACCCTAATAATTACCGCATTTCTAGTGATGGTAAAAACCAATTAAAAGACGACATTGAAGCAAATCGAATACAAAAGTCGCGTTCTTCAATGTTAAAATAATAAAATAAATCTATTTAATTAAATTAAGTAAATTAATTAATTAATAAAAAAAATTAACATAAACTCAAAGGTTAAAATTCAATTAAGCAAAATAAACATTCTACAAACACCATTACAACCATATAAAACACAAGCATAAAATATAATTTAATAAAAGTTACAGAAGAAAAATAACACCCCATTTAAATCTACTTCTTGAAGGTAAATAAATTACTGAAACAAAATCAAAAAAATTTTAAATTCCAAATTTAAAAAAATCAATTACACACATTATTTAAAAATAATACAAAACCTAAAGATACATACACCAATCATTCATAGAGTAACCTATATAAATTTGTAGAATTTATAAAATAAAAAAAAGAAAAAAACAACAAAACATAGAAAAAAGTATTTTTTTTATCCATAAACTAACTTGATTTGATAAATAAACATGTTCATAAATACATGCGTACATGTACTAAAAATCTTCATCTTCTTTTTCTAATCTACAAGAAAACCACGAAGGGAAATTTAACAGAAATGCATTTTACAGTTTTTTTCAACCAAATATGACTACTTTAATACAAAAGAAATATTTTTTTTAAAGAATTTTGGGAGCCTGTTTCACGTCAATACCCAGCGAAAGTATGCTTGACCACTGATTTCGTAGACGGTCTTAAATAAATCCATCGTGAGATAGTTTTGTTCATGTTTTGACTTAACTATCTATAGGTCTATAGAGAAAGATAATTTTTCGCTCGCGAGTTACGAACCCCATTTCCGCCAACTCCCAACATCAGCAACAACAGCAATATCAACAGTATAAGCTTTAACTTAAGTTCAACAAACTGTAATGCGAAGTTGACAATAAGCATTTCTGGAAATAACGCCTAATCAGCGTCTGCTAAATTTCCGGCGATTCTTAGAAATCAACTAAGCAAATAATAATTATTAAGTAGGTTTAATGTTAAAGCTAAACCTATTGTATTGTCATTATCATTTTGTGTCTCAATCAATAAAGTTACAATTTTTTTAAACTCAAACCGCAACCACGACCTTTAACTGGTGCAGTCGAGTAGTCTCCGGTTCAGTGCGCATCATAAAATATTTTTTAATTAATATACCTAAAGTCAAAGGAATATTGGCAAAATAGTGTGAACATTAATATAATTTCAAAAAAAAAAAATCAAGTGAACATTGATTAAATAGTGCAGTCAAGAGAACATTGACTATTAGTGCAAATTTATATCAAAAGAACATTGATTAAATTCAAAAAATAAACATTTTGAAGTGTATCTCTGTGTGTGCGCAACTGTGCTTTTCATCGCTTAAAACCGAGGACGACCTACCAAGAAGAAACGACGATGATAATCCTTCTGATTTCTGGGGCAATGTAAGTTCAGTAAATTAGAAGTAAAACTTTTAAATTAAAGAAAAAAATAAAAGAGAAAAGAAAATATTTAACTTAATGTATAATTATACCAATTTTATTATAAAAAAAAAAGAATCGTAAACAATATAGAAGAAAATAAATTAGAGAATCAAATTAAAGAAAAAAAAAGTAATCTAAAATACTTGTTAGATAAATAGTGATGATTATTTAAATTTATAACACAATCAAGAGATATAGTGATTAAAGAATATACGTACACAAATTACGAGTGCATATATACAATACATACTAGTTTAGAATATTTGTATACTGATTCTGTTCTCATACACAAAGAACACAAATTCATAAAAAAAATTCAATTAAGAAAATACCAATTAATTGAAAATAATTGTCAAAAAAAAAAAATTTTTTTCAAAGAAATATAACAGAAAAATATAAACTAATATTATATAGAACAAAAAATAAAATACAAATTGTCATTTAATATCATAAACCCTTAATATTATTTTTAATGCCCAAATCCAACTCAAAACCCTACCAAAAACTTGCCAGATTATTCCAGAGTCTTAATTCTATTCCTGAGAGTGTTGAAAACGACAACATGAACAACAATATAACTAATCCTGTTACTTTACCAGAAGTCCAGACTATTCATAATGGTCTTTCTAACAATGACTCAGCTTCTACTTCCCCAGCTGCATTAATTTTTAACTCAAAAGCTATATTTGAATCTTTAAGAATCCCAGATGCGATAAAAGACTTACCACATTTTGATGGCAACCCAAGACTTTTGCATGATTTCATTAACAATGTTGAAGAAATATTGATGCACATGAGAGGTTTAACTCAAACCCCTTATGCAAGCATAATTCTTAGAGCCATAAGGAATAAAATTAGTGGACAAGCCAACGAAGTTCTCAACATGTATGGCACAAGTCTTATATGGGAAGAGATGAAAAATAACCTCATCCTCCACTATGCGGACAAAAGGAATGAGACATCTCTTATTAGGGATTTGCACTTGCTCAAACAAGGCGCAAAAACAATCGAATGTTTTCACTCTGAGATAGTAGAACTTCAAGCTGCATTAAATAATAACATACTAATTCATGACACAGACCATAACGTCATTTTGGCAAAAAGAAAGCTTTTTGAGGAAATGTGCCTCAACGCATTCCTTTCAGGCTTAAGAGAACCATTAGGTTCAAGTATAAGAGCCATGAAACCAGGAAGTTTAGCTATGGGCCTTGCATATTGTATTCAAGAACAGAACATGTTTTACATGAAGTACGATTACAAAACACCAATTCAAAAATACTCTTACAGTCTACAAAACAATAGGACAATTTATCCTCAAATCCGAGCTCAATACCCTAGACCAACAAATAACTCAGCAAATATAATTCCTTTCCGCAACATGAATCCTAACTTACCATTTACACAAACACCCACTTACAATCACAATCTTTATCGTGATCGTCAACCAAATTTCCAATTCCAAAATTCCCAAAGACCATACAACCAATACAATAATACTAATGCCAACTTTCGAAGGAACCAAAACCTTGTCAAACCAAATTATAATTCCCAAAACCTTGTCAAACCAATTTACAATTCCCAATACCTTATTCCACCAAATTACAATTCCCGACCCATTAACCAAGTTCTACCACCTACCGAGCCTATGGAATTAGGATCAGAACAATCCAGATATAGACAAACAACTGCTGGAAAACCTTCTAATGGTACAACCCAGACCAGACGAAGTAACAGCTCTCGCTACTTCGGAGAAATGCACAACATTGACTTAAACAGCCCAGACAACTATGAACCACCGACATACTTACCTGACTTAAACCAACACTACAGATATGAAAACCAGGAACAAGACTTTATCGAAGATCAACAAGCCCTTCAAATCACACAAGAACTAGACGACAAAAATTTTCAATTACACGCCACGAACAACCTTTCGGATACCTAGACATAAACAAACATGGCTTCATATTACCTTACATTAACATCTCGTCACCTTTTGGCCGACCCTTAAAATTTTTAATTGATACAGGAGCATCTGCATCCTTCATCAATCCAGAATTCACAGACAAATTAAATGTAGAAAAATGTTCCCCCATAAAAATTACAACGGTCCTTAATAGCCATCAACTTGACAGAAAAATCTCCATACCAATGTTTAAAGAATTTAATGAATCTGGCATATTAACTTTTCTCTTGTTCAAATTCCACAACTACTTTGACGGACTTATAGGTCTCGATATACTCTCACAAATTAAAGCAAAAATTGATTAAGGTAACAAAACCTTAGTTACAGAATATACTAAAATTCCCCTTCAATTCAAACCCAATTTCAATTCCGGAAAATCTATCATACCCCCTAACACAAAAACAATAGTAAAAATTCCAGTAGATTTTAAAAACGGTGATATCGTTATTAAAGAAACTTTTGTCAAGCCAGGCCTTATAATTTCTGAGGGTATATATAAAGCCAAAGAATGGTATTGCTTTGTAGAAATTTGTAACAATCTCGCAACTGATCAAACCTTCTTAATCGAACAACCCCTTTAAGTTGAACCATATTCCTCCACTGAGTTCATAGAAATCAATAATTTCAACTTTAGTTTCGATAATTTTAGTACAGAAGAATATGATATTGGAGAATTAATCCGTACCTCTCATCTAAATAAGGAAGAGAAAAATAGTCTTTTGAAATTATGTAAAAAATTCGAAGACGTATTTTTCAAAGACGGAGAAAAATTAACGTTCACAAACCAGGTCAAACATCAAATCCATACATCTGACGATATTCCTACTTACACAAAAACATATCGATATCCTTACTGTCATAAGGAAGAAATTCGACAGCAAATCGACAAAATGCTTGAACAAGGCATCATCCGCCAAAGCTACTCACCTTGGAGTTCTCCTGTTTGGATTGTGCCGAAAAAAAAGACGCCAGCGGGAAACAAAAATGGCGATTAGTGATCGATTACAGGAAGATCAACGAAAAAACCATTTCCGACAGATATCCAATACCAAATATCAATGAGATTTTGGACAAACTTGGCAAATGCCTCTACTTTTCGACTTTAGATCTTGCAAGCGGGTTCCATCAAATCGAAATGGACCCTAAACACATTGCAAAAACAGCCTTTTCTGTCGACGGCGGACACTACGAGTATTTGCGTATGCCTTTTGGCTTAAAAAACGCACCATCCACCTTCCAAATAGTAATGGATAATATCCTCAAACACCTCGTAGGCAAATGTTGTTTAGTATACCTAGATGACATTATAATATATTCGACCTCATTGCAGGAACATTTGGAAAATTTAGGGAAAGTCTTAACAAAATTAAGAGAATCTAATCTTAAAATTCAATTAGACAAATCCGATTTCCTTAGGAAAGAGATTGCATTTTTAGGACACATAGTCTCGACAGACGGTGTTAAGCCCAATCCTGACAAAATTCAAGCCATCCGACAATTTCCTATACCTAAAACACAAAAGGAAATAAAATCATTCTTAGGACTCTTAGGGTACTACAGAAAATTTATAAAAGATTTTGCGAAACTAGAAAACCCTTAACAGTTTGTTTAAAAAAAGATCGTAAAGTAGTAATTACAGAAGAGTACACTAAAACCTTTAACACATGTAAAGATATCCTTATCAATGACCCTATATTGCAATACCCCGACTTTTCCAAACCCTTTAACTTAACTACGGATGCCCGCAACTTCGCTATTGGCGCTATATTATCACAAGGTCCTATAGGAAGTGATAAGCCTATATGCTATGCCAGTAGAACCCTTTCCACTTCCGAAACTAACTACTCCACCATTGAAAAAGAATTACTCGCGATAGTATGGGCAACAAAATATTTTCGACCATACCTTTTTGGCCATAAATTCAAAATTATAACCGACCACAAGCCGCTAACTTGGATTATGAACCTAAAGGACGCTAACTCCAAACTTACACGATGGAGACTAAAACTAGAGGAATTCGATTACGAGATCATTCATAAAAAAGGTAAAGCAAACACGAACGCTGATGCCCTCAGCAGGATCAAAATAAACGATCACCCAGCATTTCAAACACTCGATATCAATATTAATGATTCCCATTCCGTGCAAGGTACAACTGGATCAACTGTTCATTCAGCTTCAGAAAATCTCAATGACGGAATACCTATTGCCGAAAGACCTCTTAACGAGTTCAGTCTTCAAACTATTTTAGAAAAAAGTAACAAGGGATCACCTATGACTCTAGAAACTGTTTTCAAAAACAAACAAAGACGAATTCTCAGAAACCCCCAATTCACTGAAACTGAAATTATAGTCATATTCAAAAAATTCCTTTCACCTAACAAACTCAATGCTATTTACACAGACGACGAAACATTCCGCGTAGTTCAATCTGTATACTCCCAATATTTTTCCTCGAATAAATCCTTCCGTTTAGTACGTTGCAAAATATTCCTCATAGACATAAGAACAGCCGATGACCAAGAACAACTAATAAAAAATTACCATTCCAGCTTCAATCATAGAGGTATAGAGGAAACTCTATTACATATCAAACGGAAATACTATTTTCCGTATCTCAAAACAAAAATCACAGAAACAATAAACAACTGCGATACATGCCAACTATTAAAATATGATAGAAGACCGCAAAAAGTAGAATTCGAAAAGCCAGAAACACCTCTCAAACCATTAGATATTTTACACATGGACATATACACTATTAATAACAAAAGCGTTTTAACTATTATAGATAAATTTTCAAAATTTGCTTCAGCTTATACATTAACTTCCAGAACAAGCCTTCTTATTGTTAAATCTTTTAAAAACTTTATTAGCCTTCATGGAAAACCTTCAAAAATTGTTAGCGATCAAGGATCAGAATTTACCTCAAATATCTTTAAAGACCTTTGCAAACGTTATGATATAAAACATCATATTACATCCTTCCAGCAATCATCCAGTAATTCACCTGTGGAACGTTTACACTCTACTCTAACCGAGATGTACAGAATTATTTTAAGCGAATCAAACGAAAGAAAAATACAAATCGATCATGATGAGATTCTATTTGAAACCTTATTTACCTACAATAATGCTATCCATTCATCCACAAAACTAACCCCCTTCGAACTTTTTATGGAAGACCCTTTAATTTCAATACAAACCTTTCTTATAACGGAGAACATGACTACCTCACTAAACTTACAAAATTTCAAGAAGAACTTTTTCCCCAAATTAAAGAAAAATTAGAAAAATCTGCCGAAAAACGAATAAATAAATTGAATAATGAAAGAATAACCCCAGAAGATAGAAATATAGAAGATATTATACATAGGAAAGAATGTAAAAGAAACAAACTAACCCCTAGATATTCAAAGCATAAAGTTAAAGAAAACCAAAAAGTTACTATAATTACATCAGAAAATAAAAAAATTCATAAATCTAGAATTAAGAAGAAAAGGAAATATACTTAAATATAAGGGCAAATTCTTAAACGCAACATTTGCAAAGCAAACCACATGCAAAGCAAATGAAGAATGCAGTTGAAAAGGCAAAGCAAGTGAAGTGCGCAAGATATTTTTGACATTTGCCGAAATACATTTGCATTTGCGCATGAAAATAAAATCTACTACATTTAGGGACAATCTGCTTAGCAGGGATGCTTACGTTTGCATTTTGGAATTGTTTGCTTAGCATAATTTGCGCAAGTTTTGCGTTTAAGAATTTGCCCTAAATATTAATACAAATAAAATTTTTTCCCTAGCCTCTCACTAACAAGTGCACAAACGATAGAGATCCATAATCTAAATAAAAACCAAGGTATCGTAGAACTGAATTTCGGAGCTGCGAGAACGATTATAGAATATAATAAACTTATACACATAGTAGACTTAGATATGTACAACGAAAATATACAAAAAATCTCAAATTCCCTTAACATATTCGAAAAAGAATATTCACTAAAAGACATGACCAAAATAATTCGAATTAAATTACAAGATCTCAAAAACAAAATATTTACACTTACTCCTAAAACTAGAAATAAAAGAGGACTCATTGACGGACTCGGTACAACAATAAAGTTTATAACAGGCAACATGGACGCCAATGACGCTGTAAGACTTAATAATGAAATAGAACTGTTAAAAACGACAGGTACAGACTTTAGACAAACTATGACAAGTCAAGCTAAAATAAATATGCAAATGATCGAGGGATTTCAAAACCTAACAGAGCACATTAATAATCAGCAAGATATTATCCAAAGCTTTCTTAATACTAATTTCGAAAAAACCAATAATAATATTAAGAGAACCGAAAATTACATATTACAATCTCAATTCCTTAACCAAGTGAACTACAACATAGACCTCCTATCAAATCATATTTCAAATATAGCCGAAGCCGTTATACTAGCAAAATTAAATATAATTCCAAAATTTATCCTATGCCCCGAAGAACTAGATCAAATTTATAACATTTTTGAAAAACAATCTATTACCATACTGTCAAATGAACACATATATGAACTTCTAGAGTTACAAGCTTGCTATAATAAAAATAAAATAATATTCAATGTAAAAATACCAATATTTTCACCCGAGAGATCTTTCCTGTCCCACATAATCCCACTTCCCATCAACAAAACAAACAAAATTGTAACAGAACCATATATTATAAGAAATAGCATTAATATACAGTATTTTGAAAAACGTTGTCCCAGAGTAGAAGAGATCTTCATCTGTAAAACTCCTATCCGACAAGAACTTTTCATCGATTCCCCATGCATCGGAAAACTTTTGGAAAATGAAGATGCACATTGCACACTGAACGATTTCGGGAAAATTCAGGACATCGCAATACCTGAATCAAACCACGTAATTCTTTTAAATGTACCCTTAACATTTATTAACTCTACTTGCAGTAACACAACATACGCAATCGAAGGTACAGCGCTAGTCAAGTATGAAAACTGTTCCGTCAACATCAACGGTATTACATACAGAGACAACCCAACGTCTTACCTGGACCAAATTCACATAATTCCGGCCTCATACAGTAAGATACACAGCAATTTAACCATTGAAAAGTTAAGCCTCGAGAAGATAAAAGAGTACCACTTTCGAAACGAAGCCAACACCAAAGATGCTTACCAACATATCCTATACACCGACATCTCAATTATTATAGCAGCAATCCTATTAATCATCTTCGGAATTAAATATTTCATCAGTCAAAAAGGTAAACACACCATTCAGCATGTCACTCCAGCCCCATCAAGCATCATGGTACCGTCGCTCCATTCCAAAGGGGTAGGAGTTACGAACCCCATTTCCGCCAACTCCCAACATCAGCAATATCAACAGTATAAGCTTTAACTTAAGTTCAACAAACTGTAATGCGAAGTTGACAATAAGCATTTCTGGAAATAACGCCTAATCAGCGTTTGCTAAATTTCCGGCGATTCTTAGAAATCAACTAAGCAAATAATAATTATTAAGTAGGTTTAATGTTAAAGCTAAACCTATTGTATTGTCATTATCATTTTGTGTCTCAATCAATAAAGTTACAATTTTTTTTAACTCAAACCGCAACCACGACCTTTAACTCGCGCTCCGTATGCGGCTTATTTCTTGACAAAATCAGTTTATATCCTTGGATAAAATCCAAAAGCTAATAGTACGGGAGGCAGCGTTAATTTGGAAAAGTGATAAGTACCCGGGCTGAAATTAATAGTATAGATAGTTTTCCACTAATACATAGGTGTGAGGGCGGGTCAAAGTGGTAATTTTTTTTTGTTCAAAAAGTCATTTTACCCGGCTCCAAAATTTGAGGAATGGTTATTGATGTTGTACTGAATCCAAAAATTGCCGTCAGCCGCATGGATGGCGGTGGAAAGACCGTCAGCCAGGCACCTGAACTTGTAAAAAATTTTGAAAAAAAAGTCATTTTACTCGGGCTGATTTTTTTACAGATGAATCTTCAACCTTTCAAGATAATAAAACAAACCGTCAGCCGCCCGGGTAGCGGTGGAAAGACCGTCAGCCGACGTCATCAACATGACGCCCTCCCAGTTGACCTGAGCGTTACTCAGTCACTTTAAATGAAAAACTGACGACTTTTATCCCCATTAACATTCGGTTTATGGCTAATTTTATTTTTGTTAGTAAGCAAACAATCTGAAAATTACAATTTCCATCGATTTAATATTAGTTTCATATCAATTTCGTCACTTTTGCCGAAGGTAACTAAATTAGTCAAGTAAACGGAACTCGAAAAAGAAGATAGTTGCCCCAAAATAGGTAGGGTAGTGCTATTTTTTTTATATGTTGTAAAGTATATATAGTAGAAGAAAAAAAAAATAAATTACACAACCACGCCCCCTCCACCCCTTCACCATTCTCGAAAAACCAATCGCAGAAAATACCACAATTTTCGACTTTTTTTCAAGTTTTTGTCAAAAACTCAGAAATTGTAAATTTTTGGGATCAATATTCTTCTACAAAAATAAAGTATATTAAATTTCCTACGAAATACATATTTCAATTATTATTTTTGGTTAAAAATTTGTCTTGTTTTTTAAACCCGTTTTCTCGATTTTTTTTTCATTCAGACTTCAAAAACTGTACTTGTAATTGCAAATATCTCTAAATTTTCTAAAACTACATAAAATTCTCTATAAAATGAACATCTTAATTATTTATTTAGGCCAAACCGTGTAACCGCCAGAGCAGAGCACTTTTAAGTAAAAGGTATGTCATAACTAGAAAACGCGAAGTCAACTGGATTTCATTTATTAATTTCATCACTTCTTGCCAGAATCCCAAATGTTTTTTTTTTTTCATTTTTACATAATAAAAAAGGTATTATGTATGTATACCTTATACAGGGTGTCCCGTATAGGATAGTCCAAACTGAATATGGTGATAGGCCAGTTCATGACCATTCAGAATTTGGTAACTTGTTCATCCCAAATCGTAACGCTTTTCGAGTAACAGCTGTTTTTTTGAAATTTGCCCAAACCCTTACTTTGGACCACTGTTTTGCTCACCCCGTCCATAATTGATTTTTTATTTTTTCACCAAAATATTGACCAGAAATAAAACTTTTTTTGTGCATTCAAAAAATTTTGATTTTAGTCCACCATTTTTTTAAAATTACTAGATAAATTCATAGTTTGATCAAAATTAATTTTTACTTCAATATTTGAAAGAGCGCCCTGAAAAAAAAACCGTATGACACAATACTGGCCCTTACTTTAAAAAAATTGCCTGGCTTTTCAAATTTCTAAAAAGGTATAAATCTTTCCAATACGAATTCCCAATCAAAAGTTATTACAGTTTAAACTCGATAAGTCGTGGTTTTAATAAAAATTAAAATAAATTCTTTTTTTGTTTTTGTAATGTTGTTTGTTTCATGTTTTTTTTTTTGAGTTTTTAGTTTTCTTACGTGTTGTTTTTATATTTTTTTCACTGTCGGTACTTTTATGCAAATTTTTTTCATTGTAATATTAGCGACGTCGTATATCAATTTCAATACTTAATTTCATTCTTAAAGACACTTAATTTTACTAACAATGGCGGTCTTTAACTTTCAGACGCCACGCTTGGCCAATCCTTGTACCAGTGTTTTATATATTTTTACCGGTAATGGTATGGCTGGTAAAAATTTCAAAACGTTCAAAAGTAGGGGAGCTTAATAGTCATTCAAATGGGGATAGTTATGTTTTCTTTTTTGGTGCTTTTAAAACGCTTTTGGTTGAAAAAAATGTTTTACACGCCACGCGAATATGCTTCAATGCATTACATTTATGGAGAATGTGGAGGAAACGCTAGATTAGCAGCCAGGACATATGCTGAAAGGTACCCAAATGCTTCACATCCCGACTTGGCTTATTTGGAGGGCAGGGCACCAGGGAGAAGTCTAGGACAAGGAAGAAGTCAACGCCACCATGATGAGGCAGTTTTGCGTGCTGTGCAGACTGAACCTTTTACTTCTATTAGAGCTATCGAAAGGACAACAGGGATCTCAAAAACAAACATACAAAGACTGCTGAAAAGGAACAAGCTGCATTCCTTTCATTTGCAACGTATTCAAACTCTCCAAACTCCAAGGGACTATACACAAAGGGTTGAATTTTTTCGGACGGTGCTCCAAAAAAACCATGAGGATCCAGATTTTTTCAACAAAATATTGTGGACCGACGAATCATCTTGCAAAAAAGATGGATTTGTCAACTTGCGTAACCTCCATAGTTGGCAATTGGAAAATCCGCATTTGGTGCGAGAACAAAATTCCCAATACCAGTTCAAAATAAATTTGTGGACTTGGATTTTGGATGGCCACATAATAGGAACCATTGAACTGCCGCATACACTAAATAGTGAAATTTATTTAGATTTTCTGCAAAATAGGCTATTTTCTTTGTTGGAAGACGTGCCACTTGCCATAATACAGTCTATGTGGTATCAACACGACGCCGACGGTTGCCCAGCTCATTACAATAGAAATGTGAGACGTTTTTTGGACATTTCTTACCATGAACGATGCGTGGTGGACCAATTTTATGGCCACCTCGGTCACCAGACCTTAATCCGTTGGACTTTATTGGGGCTGTCTCAAGGAAAAAGTCTATGCTAAGCCTATTTCAAACATAAGTGAACTCCAGCAACGTATTCAGGTTTCTGCTGCAGAAATAAGCAACTCGATAAGCACAAGGAATTTAAAAAGACAGTTTTTTAAACGCTGTCGAGCTTGTATACGTGCAGGTGGGGCACATTTTGAACAATTTTTATAAATAAACTGGGTAAAAAATTAAAAATGTAAACAAAAACAAATTAAAAAAAAAACAAGAAAAAAACACAAAAAAAACATGAAACAAACAACATTACAAAAACAAAAACAAAAAAAGAATTTATTTTAATTTTTATTAAAACCACGACTTATCGAGTTTAAACTGTAAGCGGTCCCTAGACTATCAATATTATTGAACAATATATTACACTATACTATTGACTGGTACCCCACACTAAACAATATTTCGCACAATAAATCATTTGACATTTCTTTATTTGTGCTTCAACATCATGCTCGATGATATGGATTATTGTTGTGTGGCAATTAATTTAATTCAGGGAGATGTTATCACTATGAAAATTCAAAACAAATGACAAAATATGGTGCAAACACATCCACAGACTATACAATAAATTTGGTTGCACAATAAATATCAAAAGGATTTTGATTTTATACAATATATTGCACAACCCTTCAATATGAGCCCTAGACTCTCAATAATATTGTGCAATATCAAATATTGCACAATAATATTGATAGTCTAGGGACCGCTTAATAACTTTTGATTGGGAATTCGTATTGGAAAGATTTATACCTTTTTAGAAATTTGAAAAGCAAGGCAATTTTTTTAAAGTAAGGGCCAGTATTGTGTCATACGGTTTTTTTTTTCAAGGCGCTCTTTCAAATATTGAAGTAAAAATTAATTTTGATCAAACTATGAATTTATCTAGTAATTTTAAAAAAATGGTGGACTAAAATCAAAATTTTTTGAATGCACAAAAAAAGTTTTATTTCTGGTCAATATTTTGGTGAAAAAATAAAAAATCAATTATGGACGGGGTGAGCAAAACAGTGGTCCAAAGTAAGGGTTTGGGCAAATTTCAAAAAAACAGCTGTTACTCGAAAAGCGTTACGATTTGGGATGAACAAGTTACCAAATTCTGAATGGTCATGAACTGGCCTATCACCATATTCAGTTTGGACTATCCTATACGGGACACCCTGTATATAAGGTATACATACATAATACCTTTTTTATTATGTAAAAATGAAAAAAAAAAAAACATTTGGGATTCTGGCAAGAAGTGATGAAATTAATAAATGAAATCCAGTTGACTTCGCGTTTTCTAGTTATGACATACCTTTTACTTAAAAGTGCTCTGCTCTGGCGGTTACACGGTTTGGCCTAAATAAATAATTAAGATGTTCATTTTATAGAGAATTTTATGTAGTTTTAGAAAATTTAGAGATATTTGCAATTACAAGTACAGTTTTTGAAGTCTGAATGAAAAAAAAAATCAAGAAAACGGGTTTAAAAAAAAAAGACAAATTTTGGCGTTTTTTCAGCTGGATATAGCGGCAAAACGGCTTAACCAAAAATAATAACTGAAATATGTATTTCGTAGGAAATTTAATATACTTTATTTTTGTAGAAGAATATTGATCCCAAAAATTTACAATTTCTGAGTTTTTGACAAAAACTTGAAAAAAAGTCGAAAATTGTGGTATTTTCTGCGATTGGTTTTTCGAGAATGGTGAAGGGGTGGAGGGGGCGTGGTTGTGTAATTTATTTTTTTTTTCTTCTACTATATATACTTTACAACATATAAAAAAAATAGCACTACCCTACCTATTTTGGGGCAACTATCTTCTTTTTCGAGTTCCGTTTACTTGACTAATTTAGTTACCTTCGGCAAAAGTGACGAAATTAATATGAAACTAATATTAAATCGATGGAAATTGTAATTTTCAGATTGTTTGCTTACTAACAAAAATAAAATTAGCCATAAACCGAATGTTAATGGGGATAAAAGTCGTCAGTTTTTCATTTAAAGTGACTGAGTAACGCTCAGGTCAACTGGGAGGGCGTCATGTTGATGACGTCGGCTGACGGTCTTTCCACCGCTACCCGGGCGGCTGACGGTTTGTTTTATTATCTTGAAAGGTTGAAGATTCATCTGTAAAAAAATCAGCCCGAGTAAAATGACTTTTTTTTTCAAAATTTCTTACAAGTTCAGGTGCCTGGCTGACGGTCTTTCCACCGCCATCCATGCGGCTGACGGCAATTTTTGGATTCATTACAACATCAATAACCATTCCTCAAATATTGGAGCCGGGTAAAATGACTTTTTGAACAAAAAAAAATTACCACTTTCACCCGCCCTCACACCTAGGTCCACCGCGGGCGCGGCGGCTGACGCGCATTTTTATGATACACATACAAATATCTTTCAATTCTGATAAGAATCATCCCGGGTAAAATCACTCGGAAAAACTCAACGCTGCCTCCCGTACTATAAGGCTGATATTCACCATCTCAGAACTCAAGGAAAATTTTTATGAGTTAATGAAGAAGTATTTTTTTTTAGTTATGATCACTCTTAAGTTAAGGAAAATTTGTAAGATCTAGCTTTGTATATATAAATTATAGTACTATCATGACGAGCTTTTTTTAGGGTTGCCCGGACCCTTGTGGTGGCGCTGCAAAATTTGAGGTGTAAAATTCGATTTAGGGAGTCTTTAAGCGTCGAAAATTGGTGGTAGGGGCAAGAGAAGACTATTTTTTTGGATTATTGCATCCATAAAATATCAATAAATATCATTTAAAACCTCCATAAGCTCTCCGCAAAAATAAAAAGAGTAAGGGTTGCGCAGACACTTTAGATGTCGCCCCATTCGACTTCCACCATGATAGTACTATAGTTTTCATATACAAAGGATCTAGTGAAGGATTTTTTAAATTAAAAGGGTCCTAAACTCAAGAGCACTTGGTGAACATTAACCTACATCTGATTTCTAGATGACAACAAAATGAGACAATTTACGTGAAATTAACCAACAAGAAAATAAACTTGATTTTGTGTCATCTCAAGGGGTTTGAATCATTGAATAAATATAAATAGAAGTGACACCTCAGAGCTCGAAGCGGCACTGGCTACTTGTGGCAAATTTGAGAAACAAAAAAAAAAAAGATGTGGGGTTTTCATGAACACAAAACAATTTTCAACGGGATATTTATTTATTGTATTTTTATATTTGTGCCTTTCCGTATCCGTAGAGATTTAGTTTTGTTTTGCTTTTTTTTTCAAATTTCAATATAGGTTCATGGATTATAAATGTGTGTAGGTAGTTTTCTTTAGGGGTATAGGTTGTTTTTTATTATTTTGTTTCATGTGTCGATATTTCTTCGTCAGATAAAGAAGAAACATTTTTGCCTATTGAAATGTAAACATAAGAAATTAATTGAAGATTGTTTGTTTATATGATTTTTAAATATGTTTTTAGAAACCTAGTTTTTGGTGTAGATTATTTTTCGAACAAGGAGATTAAAAACAAATCGAGTACATTTTTTACTCAGAAAAATACCTAATGTTAAAATTTGTCAAATCTCAACAAAAAATAACACATCTAAAGAAGTATTTTCCCAGACCTTTTTGAGCGTGTCATCAGAATTTAAAAAAAATGGATGGAACTTCCTTTTCTCAGATGGTTAAAAACTGCAACAAACACATCCTTTGCTTCTGTAAACGAAGATGGCTCTTTAATTTGTGTTGGTATACTCAATCAAACAGTTTCCATCTTTACTGCCGAGGCTTTTGCAATTCTAAATACCATAATAATAGCCTTTTCACACCAAACCCAAAACGCGGTTTTCAGCTAAAAGTTTTCGAAAACACGAAATGCGTTCACACCGCATATTACATGTTTTCGTCTGTCATTTCAATTTTTTGACAACACTACTGTCAAATTTTGTATTGAAAAATTAAAAACTTTTTTGTGTTCACATATTATTTGCAACAATAAATGAATTCTAAACAAATTAAACTAATTTATATGCATAAAAAGAAAATGGAAGAAAACATGAATATTTTGTTAAACTTCTTTTTCTTATCTGAAAACTCTAACATGAGAAAAAAACGTCGCTATCAGTTGGAAATCCTGAAGCTTCTTGAAAGAAGAAAAGCTATTGATGCAATGGTAAATGGTACAAGACAAAGGACCATATGGACAAAGGTGATCCTATGATAACAATCATACAAAAGAGCTTTTTTAATATCCAAATATTTAACGCAGATACGAACTAGCACTTTTTGGGAGGAAGAATTGTCGTGTAACAATGATGAGTACTTCAAAAACCATTTCAGGATGACTCGCGAAACTTTTAATATACTCTGCAATGAACTAACGAATCTGGGAAAGCAAGATACAAACTATAGAAAGTGTATACCATTTAAAAAAAAGAATAGCAATAGCATTATATGCGTTGGGATCATCCGCTGAATATAGAACGGTTTCAGCTCTCTTCGGTGTAGGCATATCCACAGTATGCATAGCTGTGAAGACATTTTGTCAAGAAGTTTGGCGTGTTCTCAAACCAAGATTCTTATGCGCATATCCACTTACCGAACAAATTATTAAGGAAAACGTCGAAGGTTTCGAAAAACTTGGTTTCCCTCAATGTTTTGGAGCTATTGGTATGGATAGTTAATTTATAATTATAATTTATAAATTAGTTTTTTTAATTTGAATAAAGATGGTTGTCATATAGAGATCCAACCTCCGGCTCAGCATGCTGTGGATTATTATAATTATAAAGGATGGTACTCTATTGTCCTTCTGGCTGTAGTTGATTATCGGTAAGGAAATTTTAATCGCAAATTTTGTTGTAATACTCGTTACAAAAATTTTAGTTACAGAATCCTGTATTTAAACGTAGGAAGTCCAGGCTGTTGCAATGATTCCAAAATATACGAAGACTCATATGTAAGGCAACAACATCGGCAACCCATTTTAAAGGAAATGTCAAAAAAAATATGTGGTGTGGATGTGCCTGTAGTGTTAATCGGAGATTCAGCTTTCAGGTTTTCGGAATCTTTAATGAAACCCTTCCCATTTAGTACCACAGCCTCACCAGCAGAAAAAAATTTCAACTACGCTCTTTCCAAATGTCGAAGAGTTGTTGAAAATTGTTTTGGACACCTTAAAGCGAGATTCAGAAGACTCGGAAAGGGTCTTGATAATCGCATTGATAATAGCACATTGATTGTTAAAGCATGCTGTGTGTTACATAATTTCCTTAATGAGAATAACGATATAATCAACACCCAATGGTTGCAAAATATTAACAACAATCCGCATAGAGAGCAACCAGACCAATCTACACAGATAGATGATGTAAGAAGTATACCCCAAAATATACGAAATGCCATCGCCATGCATTTAGGTTAGTACAAATTATAATTACAGATATAAATTGCATTTCAAACCTCAAAAAATCCCGCACACCCTCCCAAATATTGTAATTGTATTGTATTGTATAATTTTTCGTTTATTTTTGTAAGAAAATAACGACAAGCAGATCAATGAATACATACTCTTACCTACATACATACATTTTCCTAGCTATCTAAGTATATACCTACCTACCTGCTTATCCACCTATATTTGTATCTCCCTGTATACCTACCTACCTGCTTATCCACCTATATCCATTGCTATCATCTTTTTATTATTATTTAATTAAAAAACAGTCACAACACAATAATTTTTTTTAAATTTTTATTTTTATTTGTTAAAAATTTTTAAAAAATTTTCATTAAATTTTTTTTGTTCTTCAACAAATTCTCTAAGGAGAACTACTTTCTCCTCTTCCAGCTTTGAATTCTTCTCATCAAGTGCACTGCACTTGGCCATGAATTTTTCGATCTTTTTATCTATGTCGTGTTTTTCTAATTCTGCCTTTCTTTTTCCAGACCTGGACGACGAAGAAGCCTGGCATCCGCTAGAGGTAGAATCCTCTCCGATGGGAGAGGAAGAGGATTCTCCCATGGGAGAGAATTCTACCTCATCATACCGGGACATCGAATATCTGGATGCTTCCTCGACCTGATTAAAGCCCTCAGAAAATTCATCCACTGGAAATTAAACAAATAAAAACGAACAAATGTAATTATTAAAATGCAAATAAAACTTATTTTAAAATACTTTACCTGGTGACGGGGCACTGTCCTCTACTATTTCACTCAAATTGTGAATTACGTGTGCACCGATAATTGTATGCACTTTGGCATACAATGGCCAATCGGAAGGCGAACCTCCAGAAGGCCCAACCTTCTTTTTTCAGCCCTGGAATATAAAAATTGTTTAATATTAAATAAAGAAAATAAATGTAGGTAGAGATGTACATATATACATAATATTGTATGTACTTACTTGTATTTGGTGGACAGGTTATGCAGTTTTACTTTGATTTCATCAGTAGAGTACTGCATAACCCGTCCGTTAAACGCTGAAGATATTTCGGCATAGATATGTCCATTCTTCCTATTGCCTCGAAGACCAGGCTCTTTCTCGGCCCAAAGCTCCAAGAGCAACTCCTCGTCTTCGGGCGTCCACATTTTTCTTTTTTTTTGTTTTTTTTTGTTTTCTTCCATCTTGAAAAAAAAAATTATTATTATTTATTAACTTCCCATAGGGAGTTATTGTAATCGGTCCGATTTGTCAAATTGAAATTTTTGACATTTCTCGACGTTTCAAGGTCCCTAGAGCCTATATCAATCATTTTTAGAGAGATGTCTGTGTGTGCGTGTGTACGTACGTTCGTACGTTCGTACGTTCTGGTACCATTTTTCGTCGTCGATATCTCAAGAACAAGTAGAGATATCGACTTGAAATAAATTTTGTTTTACAGATAATAACTTCGAAAGAAGCTGAAAGGGCGTTTATTAATATTCAAAGAGTCGTTTTTTTACTATAGCAGTTTAAAAAAGAAGTGAAATTTTTGGTTGGGCTCAAATATCTCACGAACAAATAATGCTATTGACTTGAAATAAATTTTATTCGACACATTATGACGTCATACAAATTTGATATGAATTTGGAAAAAAATCAATATACCGTTATTTTTTAAAATCAAAAAAACTAAAAAAAAATTTTTTATAACTGGAATATCCTTAGATGGAAAAACGATATTAACTTAAAAATAATTTTATTTTACGAAAAATGTTGTTTTTGACTACTGGTGAAAATTTCAAAAAAATTCAATGGACAGTTTTTTTACAAAAAATTAAAAACTACAAAAAATTCTACCTAAAATTGGTATAAATTGTCTTTCGACTCAAATTTCTCAAAAACGGGTAACGATATTGACTTCTTGTTTGTTTTATTTTCTACATAACATAATTGTTCGCAATTGATAAAATTTTGACAAATATTGAATGGGCAGTTTTTTAACAAAAAATCAAAAACTGTTAAAAATTCTAGAGAAAAGTAGTTACAATTGTATTTCAGCTCGAATATCCTGAGAACGAACAACAATTGTGTCTTCTAAAATATTTTAAATTTTGACAAATATCTAATTGACAGTTTTTGACAAAAAATATAAAAAAAAAATAAACTAAAAAGTCGTAAAATTGGTTTTTGACTCGAATATCTTGAGAACGAGCAATGATACTGACTTTGCCAATAGGTATTTAATTTTATACACAATAAAATTTCTTACAGCGGATATATATTTGACATATAGCTAACTGACATTTTAAACAAAAATTTAAACAGAACTAAAAAAATTCCACATTCGTTAAAAAAACGCGTGGAAGTTTACCTCCTGGGTCAAGTGGAAACAACTTATACATCAACAATCTCTATAATATATGTGCATTTCGTAAATCTCTTCAAATAATTAAAATTCTTTTCAATCTTAAAATAATGATTGTTTGAATTTAACAGCTAAAGTTTGTTTCGCAGAAAATTTGGTTATTTGAACAAAACTAAATATAAAGTTTTCAAGATCACAAATGGGAAGTTATCAGTGTGGGTCGCGCCTCGCGCCCAGCCTCTTTTTTTATAATGGAATCAGAAGAAAGCAATTACTTACCACAATGTTTATCAACAAATAACAACAAACAAATTAAAAACTCAAATAATATGACAGTCAGCTGTTTTTAATTTCTTTTGAAAGCATTCCATCAATTTCTTTCTTGTCAATTTTTGGGCGCTGAATATTCCATAGGTGTGTTTGATTTAGTTCATCTATGAGTTTCCACACGTTTTCGACCGGTTTTATATAAAACATGTCGTTTTATGAAAACCTGAAGCTACAAAAAATGTATGCGAAAACTTGTGTTTTCGATTAGGTTTTCATCGAAAACCGATGTTTTGGCGAAAACCGTGTTTTCGGCTTGGTGTGAATACCGTATAACATCCGCTTTGCACAACAAAAAATTTGTTATATCTTCAGACAGTAAAAAATCCTGATCACAATACTGTCATAATTAACAAGATCCGAGACTATCTTATCGGCAAACCTAACAAATTGAAACCTATGTGGGTACCTAGCCACATGGGTATAAAAGGTAATGAGCTAGCAGATTTTTCCGCCGCGCAGGCCCATCATGATCCTGTCTACTATTTTGAACCTACCACCAAACTCGATCTATTACGCTACATATGTAAATAAAAAGCTTGAGTTTAAACGCTTATCCGACTGAAAAGACTACAACCACCATTATTCAACAATCAACAAGGAGAGACTAAAACCTATCTTCCTGTTACCACCTCAAAAACCATGAACACGACTTTCATTGGACTTCGGCTTGGCCATACAGTCAGTACGCACCAGCACCTTCTTCGTAATGAAGCTCCATCTACTTGTCCGTATTGTAACGCTCGCATCGACATCATTCATATTTTGAACTGCCCAGCTACACTATCGCATATAAACGCTACACCAAATTTTTCCGTCTACGAGGCCCTACAACACCCTAGTCAAGAAAACATTCAAAATTTACATAATTTGTTCATTAAATTAAAAATTGACATTTTACTTTATCATACTAAACATGTAAATAATTTTGATAATAATTTATATTTTTTTTTGTATAAGTATTAACTATATGTATATTAGTTTTTTTTAGTTAAATTTATCTCAGAGCCGGAAGTCTTGTAACTTGTGCTCGTTTTTCTATGTTAGCATTATAATTTTAATTATATGTTAATAAATTATAATAATAATAATAATATAAATGTGTGTAGGTAGTTTTCTTCAGGGGTTGTTTTTTTATTATTTTGTTTCATGTGTCGATATTTCTTTGTCTGATAATGAAGAAACATTTTTGCCTATTGAAATGTAAACATAAGAAATTAATTGAAGATTGTTTGTTTATTTGATTTGTAAACACATATGCATGTTTTTGGTGAATATTATTTTTCGAAAAAAATCAAATATATTTTTTACTCAGAAAAATACCTAATAATAAAATAATGCATTATATTCAGATACTTGTTGGAAATATCTATAACTCAAAATTATAACTAAATTGTTAAAGGTTAAAGCAATGAACTCAATACGGTATTTTACGGCTTTAGGAAACAGTTACATATATGTATATCCAACGAGGTTACCTTTATACACTTTGAAAATCTAAAAATGTATAATTCGACCAACCGCGAAAACCTTAAAAAATATATGAGGTTACCTTTATAAGAAAATCTTTTATTCCCAAAAATCCATCTTTTTGTTAAATTTTCAAATTTCAATTGAATAAACAAGTTAACCGGCGAATGCATTATTTGATTTACTATAAAAAAAAGTTCAAGACATTAGAGAACTTTTTTTTGTTAGTTTTTGTTCCTTTTTTTCTTGACTAGTTTGTACACCTCCTGTTAGGCCAAAGGACAAGGAAAGTAGGTGACTTATAAAGGTTTTATCATTTTTATTCTTTTTACTTTAGCTGGTTTTAACATTGCAAAGCACAACCGATTTTTTATTATTTTTTATTTAAACAATATATGCATTCTTAAGATTCATATTTCTCAATTTTGCACTTGAATTATTATATAACTGCTCAATTACTAGGTACACATATAAAACAGAACGAGGCAAACATTTTCTAAAAACTTAAAAAATTGAAGAGATGCATTTTCTTAATTTTTTTTTTAACTGATGAAATAAATTTATTAGATGACTTATTAAAAAAAAAAAAGTCCAAAGAATCAACTCAAAGCTTAGGACTGATGTTTTACTAGCACGTGCTTGTAAACATCATTCCTTGAACATTGATTTATTTTTTTTTTTATTTTAGATATTCAAACTAAATCTTATTGCTTGACATCAAGCCAATACCCAAAATCACATTTACTTCTTAAAATGACTCGTATTTTATTTAAAAGAAAAAAAAAACAAAAATAAATAGATGGATAGATTAAATCGGTATTTCATTAACAAGTTTTACAAAGTGTTTTTTTTTCGAGAAAATTCGAGTCTTAAGTTACAAACATAATGTCTCAAACCAAATCTATAGTACCAATTTGGATAGGTTTTCAAACAACGTTTTGTAATACCCTAAAGAACCTAAAATCCATACTCATAGTGCAATTAGATAATCTCTAACCATTTACTTAAGTGGGTGCGATATCTTGACATTATAATTATTATAAGGCCGATTTTTAAAATCTCAACCAAAAAATGTCGATTGGTTAAAATACCGATGGATTAAAACATCGCCAAAATTTGGTCGACTTTTCAAAATGTATATATTTTAATAGTCGACATTTCGATAAAATCAATGTTCAAAGTCATTAGTGTGGAATTAAACTTATTTAAGTAAAGGATAACACTTAATACCGAGTATTTTTTTTTTTCGCCAATTGCTATGTAATAAATAAGCTCTAATACTTGCTTGAATGAAATAGAATCTGGATCTATAGATGCAGACAGCTTCTATAGAAGCTTAAAGGATAACAGCAAGCGGCGCGGTGGCGTTAGCGTGGTTGATAAGATTTTCCTAAGATAATACAAAACAAGCAGTTGACATTTTTCTCGACTTTTTTTTAAATACCTGTCGATATTTTGTCAAGTCGAGATTTACAACTATCGAGGTTTTTTGGCAGTCAGTAAAAAAATCGTTATTTTAACTTTCCAAAAAGTTGATAAAAGTCGAAATTTTGAACAGTCGACATTTTTTTGTTGGTCAATCGTATATACGATAACCAGTTCGGTGCTAAAGCATTTTTTAACAATTATTTAACAGTTTCGTTGCTTCAAGCACCGACAATTTAACTTTTGGTAATATCGTTGTTGAACATATATACCTAGTTTTCAAGCAAATGGTGCGCTATTTTTTAATCAATCTTCATTACTTACATATATGTAAGTATGTATTATTTGGGATCGAATCCAAATCAATTTATCGTATGAACTTGCATCAGGTTCGTGGTTGTTTTAAATATAAATGAAGGTGCAGCAACTTTAATATTTCTGTGAAATGGACCATATTGAAAAGAGCTCTAAATAATAAACCGTATATGTACATTGTATGACCTTAATATTTAAGTTTACAATAAATAATGAACCATATATGAAATGGCTTTCAAAGAAATAACATGCAGTGTTTGGTTAAGTATTTAGGATCCATAACATAATGGTTAATTTTTTTAGAAATATTTAAGTCGTTGCTAAATATGATTATTGGTAAGGCCCATTATGTCCTTACCTGACTAATGTAACTTTCGTATCAAAAAAAAAATCAAAACAAATGCAACCCCTGTTTTGATTTTTAATTTAGAATTAAAAATAACGAAAATTTTCATAGGCACATATTCAAATACATATATGTACATACATATGTACCTACATTCATACATATTTGAAAAGAAATTATTTTGAAACAAACAAATAATTTGAATAATAGAAAACAAATAGAGCAATCGTTGCCGTAGAAACGTAGATAAACGACAAATTTTCAAATTGAGCAAAAATCCCTTTCGAATACACAACTCATTCATAATTAAGGAAAAATTTTCTTATTGAATATCCAGAATTATTATATTCTTTCAAGCGATCCATTTTTTGCTAGTTTCTTCATTGACAGAATTTTTTGCTTGCTCTGTTTTTTTTTATTGCCTACATACGAATACATTTTTTTCTTCGGTTTGTGCGAGAAAGAAAAGTATGTGTATGTGTTTATAAAATGTAGATAGCTATATTTTAGTTTATTATTGGGGTAGGTAGGTATTCTTTATTTCTTTGAGTTGAAATTTTCCGGCAAGATTTCGATTCGATTGAAATATGTTTTTTAAGAGTAGTTAGGTAGGTATGTGTGTAGCTTTAGGAAGTTGTAAAAAACATCATCGGTTTGTTAACTTCCCATAGGGAGTTATGTTAATCGGTCCGATTTGTCAAATTGAAATTTTTGACATTTCTCGACGTTTCAAGGTCCCTAGAGCCTATATCAATCATTTTTAGAGAGATGTCTGTGTGTGCGTGTGTACGTGCGTTCGTACGTTCGTACGTCCGTACATTCTGGTACCATTTTTCGTCGTCGATATCTCAAGAACGAGTAGAGATATCGACTTTAAATAAATTTTGTTTTACAGATAATAACTTCGAAAGAAGCTGAAAGGTCGTTTATTAATATTCAATCAGTTGTTTTTTTACTATAGCAGTTTAAAAAAGAAGTGAAAATTTTGGTTGGGCTCAAATATCTCACGAACAAATAATGCTATTGATTTGAAATAAATTTTATTCGACACATTATGATGTCATGCAAATTTGATGAAAATTTCAAAAAAATTCAATGGACAGTTTTTTTTACAAAAAATTAAAAACTACAAAAAATTCTACCGAAAATTGGTATAAATTATCTTTCGACTCAAATTTCTCAAAAACGGGTAACGATATTGACTTCTTGTTTGTTTTATTTTCTACATAACATAACTGTTAGCAACTGATAAAATTTTGAAAAATATTGAATTCTAAAGAAAAGTACTTACAATTGTATTTCAGCTCGAATATCCTGAGAACGAACAACGATTGTGCCTTCTAAAATATTTTATTTTATACGTAGTACATTTTTTTATGAAAGGTTAAATTTTGACAAATATCTAATTGACAGTTTTTGACAAAAAATATTTAAAAAAATTAACTAAAAAGTGGTAAAATTGGTTTTTCGACTCGAATATCTTGAGAACGAGCAATGATATCGACTTTGCCATTAGGTATTTAATTTTATACAATAATGATTGTTTGAATTTAACAGCTAAGGTTTGTTTCGCAGAAAATTTGGTTATTTGAAAAAAAAAACTAAATATAAAGTTTTCAAGATCACAAATGGGAAGTTATCAGTGTGGGTCGCACCCAGCCTCTTTTTTATTTTTTTAAGTGTACTACTTGTACATAGAATGTCAGTTTATTAGACTTGACCATTCTTTATTCCCTTAATTTCATTGAATTTTTGTGAACAACAACAACAACTTAAAGGCACTACCACCAATTGTTTTTTATGAATTAATTTTCTTAATAATTTATTTATATTTTTTTATTTGTTTGGAATTTTTTTGAAGTTGAGCACTAAGACCGATTTTTTTTTGAAATTCGAATAGTAAGTTGGGCAAAATGGGGCAAATGTACGTAATGGTTGAAAAACTATATTCTAAACGTAAAGGGCTAGGAGTTTTATTTTTTTATTCGATAGGTTTTTAATGTAAGTACATACTACGTATAGTATATGTATGTATGTATGTAAAAATTCTTAAAAAAATATTTAAAATGCTATGTTTAAGAGTCAAAAATTGGAAAACAAATGTTTTTTAAGTAATTCACCAAACATCAGGATATTAACCGTTTTAAAAATGAAAAACTATGTCTTTTGAAAAGTAACAAAAAAAAAATTAGCCATCAGAAAATTTTAATGCAATTTTTTATTGATACAAGTACCTACTTATCTTTTTTTTAGTCAATTTTCGACACTTTTTCATATTCGATAAAAATATCGGGTTGGTCTAAAAATCGCAAAATTTTTAAGGCATAAAGAAAATGTGAAGTTTGATTTTTGGGTGGGTTTCTGACTTTTCAAAGTACGCTAACCCGACATATTTGCATATTACATCTAGTTTAGAAAACACATGAATGGTCTGATGCCTTTAACTGTATAACTTTGTTTTTTTTTTTTTTAGTTCGCAAGATTATTATTCAATAATTATTTTCATATATCATACATAACTGTACATGCTAAACAAGCTTCACAAATAGAATGAAAAAAAATAGCAACCAAAAACAATACAATATACTAATAGAAAAAAAAAACAGATTTGTGTATCGCCGACCAAAGAGTCAGACGATTTTTGTCACCAACTTACTACCCCAACCCTCTTTTGAAATGTTGCCCAACAATGCTTTTTGATCAATCTAACAGGTGAGACGCCAAAATTGGTAATATTGATGTGGAACGAAAAAAAAAATAGATTTTAATAAAAAGAAATTGATTAGAGCTTAAGAAATGAATTTATAATTTCCAAAATCCTTAACGGATAATCAAGATTAAGGTTTTGAATTTAAATTTATTTAGTTAAGATAAACATAACTTTGCAAAAAAAAAATTATGCGTTTCTACACGAATACACTGAAAAAATTGTTAAAAAAAAAATAAATTAAAATCTGAATAAAATTCGAAACAGAGAAGAAAACTCTATTGATATTATTTGCTGTATTTACTTTCAGCAATTTGTACACAAAAAAAATTATTTGCATTTCTTTCAAAATTGTGCGTAATTATTAAGGTACCTAATTATTTATTTATATAAATTCAATGCTTCTGAAAATAAATAAAAAATGAAGATTGTGAGCATAATTTTTCTGGAAAATGGAAAAAAAACACAATAAATGTATAGATTAAAGGAGAATGGGCATTTTGGTCTATCTAGTGGCCACGAATGAGATAGTTATATCGTTGAAAAGCTTGGCCCTAGTACATCCCTTTTTTTGTATGGACATAAGGCTGTAAGTCATTGGGTTTAGGCAGAATATTGAAATGATTTAACAGATTACATGAATTTGAATAGTTGTGCGTCAAGAGTCCACAAACTACATATATTACGTTTGAAAGCTTAGTTCAAGAGCTTCATTTTTGAATATAGACACAGAATTGTATACCATAGGGTCTCGCAATATATCAAAAAAAATCTGTGACCGTTCGGTATTGCACTTGTTAAACAGGACATCGGACGATCGGTACGTGTGCAGGGGCACAAGAATAGTCGAATGGCTATAAAGTCTTGCAAACTAGCAGCTTACAAGACTGGACTTACGATTTAGATTTACGATAAAGCTTAATTAGCATTAGCAGCATTATCTTATACCTACCAAAGATTAAGTTTAAAAAAAAATGTATATAAAAACTAGCAAACCCGGCGAACTCCGTTTCGCCACCAGATGGCTTCGTTTTTTGTAACATTTCGTTTGGCATTAAAAAACTAAGAAAATTTTTTTTTTATTTTATATTTGAAAAGGAAAAATTTTATTCCATTTCACATTAGTAATGAATTCATTTCGATTACAAAAATGAAGTGTAATTTAGTTGAACTTCTCTAAGTAAAAAATGAAAGTGAAACCAAAGTAAATACTGAATCGAAGCGTTATACGTGTCCGCAAATTATCCGTTTCATTGAAGTGCTCTTTGGTAAACCACATTTTTTGTTTTTTGGTCTGACGTTAACACAAACAAAGCGGACGCTTTCCCAACTTGTGAACACGCAAGTTCAATGATAAAAGTTGAAAAGTTATTGCATCGTAACCATTCAAAGTATTCATCATTTAAAATTCGAGTTCCTGATTCAGTTTTTCATATAATAAACTCACCATCACTTTGGCCAAATGGTATAATAATTCATGAATTTGTAAACAAACAAAATATCAAACAAACTGCAAAACATAATCCTTTTCGCTTGCGCCCGACAACGCTGAATCACCACAGAAGCAGCTTCAACAAATATTAATTTACTATCAAAATGTAAATGGTCTTAGAACGAAGATCAATTCGATCTATAAAAATGTCAATAACCTTCCCCACGATATTATTGTAATGACAGAAACTTGGCTGAATAACTCATTCTTGGATACTGAGCTTTTTGACACAACGTACCAAGTCTTTAGGCGTGATAGACATCACTCAGATGACCTTGATACAGTTGGCGGCGGAATCCTAATTGCTGTGAAGAACTCTTGTATATGTATGTACTTTGGTTGATACTTTTGACGATTCGGAAGTAGAAATAATATGTATCAAAATTAAAATGGTATCTGGTTACCTCTACATTATCTCTGTCTATATACTTCCAAGTTCTATAAACAACTTGTATGAAAATTGTATTAAATGTGTTGAAAGCATACATAACCAAATGGACGCAAAAAAATTCTAAAATTCTATGATATCCTTTTTAAATGTTTTTATGAAACAACACCTATACAAGATTTACGTAGGTAAATCTTGTAGTAGATCTTATAATCCACCATGGTTTAATACTGAGCTTAAAAACTTAAAAAATAAAAGAAACAAAGCATGGTTGAAATACTCCAAATCCAGAGCTGATGAAGATTATATGGCTTACTCCGTACTGAAGTTTATGTGTTCTGACTATTCTAATATTTTATATTCTGATTACATTTTAGAAATAGAAAAAGATCTAAAAACGAACCCTAAAAGCTTTTGGAACTTCGTGAGCAGTAAAAGAAAAATAGATGGCTACCCAACTCTATGTCTTTCAATAACACAACCAGTCATAAACCTGGAGAGATATCTAATATGTTTGCAAATTTTTTTAAAGATGCGTTTGCAGAGTCTTGTTCTCACGAAAACTCGAATTTTTGTGCTTCTCTCCCGATTTTTTCACATCTAACCACAATTAACTTCTCTATTTGTGAAGGATCTATTGTTCAAAATATTTTGAAACTCGATGATTCTTTCAGCCCCGGTCCTGATGGCGTACCATCTAGTGTATTAAAAAAATGTGTATCTTATTTATCCTATCCCCTATGTGTTCTATTCAATGAATCTTTAAATTTATCAAAGTTTCCTATTATGTGGAAAAGTGCTTTCATAACACCAGTCCATAAAAAAGGGTCAAAAAACGATATAACTAACTATCGCCCTATTGCTAAATTGTCTGTAATTCACAAATTATTTGAGTCCATTATCTATAACGTCTTATCTTTTAACTGTAAATCCATTATTTGTTTGACTTTGCCTCCTTTTGTATCGATTCCTTTGAAGATCGAAAACAGGTAGATTGTGTATTTACTGATTTCAGCAAAGCTTTTGATAAGCTTTGTCATAAAACTCTTATCAATAAATTAAATGACTTAGGATTCAATGCCAGATTTCTAGCCTGGATATCATCTTATTTATAAAACAGGAGATATAGTGTTACTTTTCGTAATGTGTGTTCTGATCAATTTTTGGTCAACTCAGGTGTACCACAAGGCAGTCATTTAGGGCCATTACTATTTGTTTTATATATCAATGACTTGACATCAATTATAAGAAATTCATCTGTGCTTATCTATGCCGATGACATCAAAATTTTTAAAAGAATAGCCTCCATCAACGATTGCGAACAACTTCAAGAAGATATTTCCAGGTTCAGGGAATGGTGCAATACAAATCGTCTTCTATTAAATATTGAAAAGTGCAAAACAATGTGTTTTACGCGCAAAAAAACTGTATTAACTTACAACTATATGTTAGATTCTTTTTAATTATGCAGAGTGTCTGTTTTTTCTGATCTAGGGATTATTCTAGATTCTAAATTAACATTCATTGACCACATTAACCATATTATCAAAAAAGCTAATAAAACTTTGGGATTTATAAAAAGATTCTCCCGTGACTTCCAGGATCCTTACATTCTTAAGCTTCTCTACATATCTTTTGTCAGACCAGTACTTGAATATGTAGTCTGGGCGCCTTTCTATTCAGTTCATATTAACAGACTTGAGGGAATCCAAAGGAGGTTCCTACGATTCTGTCTTCGTTTTCTTCCTTGGTCACAAGGGTCGACACTGCCCCCCTATAACAATAGACTCATCTTAATAAATCTTCCTTTACTCTCGAAACATAGGCAGTATTTGCAACTATGTTATTTTATAAAATTAGTTAATGGTTCGATATTATCTCCATCAGCTCTATGTCGCTTGAACTTTAGTTTTAGCCAAATTAGCCTTAGAAATCAACGGTCTCTTTATCCTACATTCAGCAGAACAAACTATGGTATGAACAGTCCCTTAAATCAATTGATTTCAGTCTTCAATAAGTATAATTTTTTAATTTCTTCAATTAATGACATTTTAAAATGTAGTAAATTTAAAGAAAACTTTTTTAATACATAATTGTAACTGAATTTGTAATGTATATATATATTGTTTAGTTTAAGTTTTTCTAACGTTAGTACTTAACGGATTAAATAAATAAATAAATAAACGCAACGTATAGCTGCCGATGTGAAATGCAATGATTTTCTAAATTTATCCCGCAAACAGTAAGTGATTGGCCTTGCGACTTGTTAATTGTCATTGCGAACCGGGAATTGCAATCGTTTGAAGTCAAACGGAAGATCAGTCGGAATCATTGGTATTCGAGGAATACATACATTTTCTCCTGCGTACTTTCCGTTAATAATCGTTGCCTCAATCAAATTCTTCATAATTCATTTCATAGCAAGGGCGCAAGTCGACTACGGTTGCAAAGTCGCGATGGATTCAAATTAGGCAATGTCATAATAACTGAACCAACTTTGAGTTGCAAGTTATGTGGTGGAAATCCTGGTAACTCCAGAGAGTTCTAAAACTCCGTTGGATAATTTACTACATCATCGGGATTTGTTATGGAATCAACAGATTTGTATGTCACCAAATCGCCATCGATTTTTGATTCAATGGTGAAATTCAGTGCGTGTATATCATTATTCTTTGCGGCGGGAATTGCTCGTTGACTTAACCAAGCATAATTCTGATAATTCTCACAAATGTTTGGGAAAACATTTTCAATAAGAGCTAATTGAAAGTCTACAAATCGGCAAAAGTCGTTGGTAAGAGTAATTAATCCAGTTGGCGTATCACTTGGGACTTTTCCATTTCCAACAGCACAATTGGAAAATTGTGCAGCACTTTGATCATTTTGAAGTTGAACTCTCATATTAGTGGTTAGTGATAATGGCAAACAATTAAGATAGAATGATTAATTAATTTATTTTTGAAGAATATGGTGTGACTTCTGATAGTGTGATGGTGTAGTGTCAAGTGTGTGGTGTATCGGTGTATGTGTAGTTGTTATGTGTTGGTGTGATTGATTGGTTGTGTGTGTTGCATCTTTTACCTTGCATGCCGACTTCTCAGTATTGCGGTATTGTATTGAAGGATGTGTCGAAGAAAATGTTTGAAATCGGGATCAGTTCCATCGAACAATGGTTTCAGTGGCTGTGGTGGTGTAAGTAATGGATCCAGTTTGACTTTTCCACTTGAACTTTAACGCATTGCAATATCGGCATACAGTGGTCATTGGTCCAATATTTAATATTAATATATGTCATCATCACTGTATTTCGCAGTAGGATCATATTGGAATGACAAGCGATCGTATGATGCCAATGATCTTCGTGTGCTCACGCGTTGTCTCAATCAGGCATTTTCTCTTATTATATTTTGTCTTTCTTCGCTTAAGTTCTGTGAATACACTTGTTGCTGGCTTGCATGTCTTGTGCGGCAAACAAAAATCGCGATGGTAAAATAGGGGTTGATTGAAAAGGGTTGAAAATTCAGGGTTATATGTATTCACTAAAGCTGTATCATAAAAAAATTAAAAAAAAATTAGGGGTGGATTACCCTTAACATTTAGGGAATGAAAAATAGATGTTTTCCGATTCTGAGACCTACCAAATATGCACACAAAATTTCATGAGAATCGGTAAAGCCATATCGGAGGAGTTTAACCACAAACACCGCGACACGAGAATTTTATATATTAGATGTATAACAGACTTAATGGTTTATCTACAAACAGTGTGTGGGCTGAATAAGAAACCAACTACTTAATGGGTGGAATAGGTGCAATTAGGTTTTAAAGTTATAGGACCTTCGATTATATGATAGTATAGAAAATAAGTTTCTTAACATAAACAATAAAAAAACGTTGGCCATATCGAAAAACGTTATTTTTGCTACACCCCATCTTTGGGACCATTTTTCTCACAACCTATTGATGGTCTCTCAATTTATTTTGCAAAGTATAAAATGAGGAACAATTGATAGCTTCAATTTTTAACTTCCCATAGGGAGTTATTGTAATCGGTCCGATTTGTCAAATTGAAAATTTTGACATTTCTCCGTCCGTACCTTCTGGTACCATTTTTCGTCGTCGATATCTCAAGAAAGAGTAGAGATATCGACTTGAAATAAATTTTGTTTTACAGATAATAACTTCGAAAGAAGCTGAAAGGTCGTTTATTAATATTCAACCAGTTGTTTTTTTACTATAGCAGTTTAAAAAAGAAGTGAAAAATTTGGTTGGGCTCAAATATCTCACGAACAAATAATGCTATTGACTTGAAATAAATTTTATTCGACACATTATGACGTCATACAAATTTGACATGAATTTGGAAAAAAATCAATATACCGTTATTTTTTAAAATCAAAAAAACTAAAAAAAAAAATTTTATAACTCGAATATCCTTAGATGGAAAAACGATATTAACTTTAAAATAATTTTATTTTACGAAAATTGTTGTTTTTGACTACTGGTGAAAATTTCAAAAAAATTCAATGGACAGTTTTTTTTACAAAAAATTAAAAACTACAAAATATTCTACCAAAAATTGGTATAAATTGCCTTTCGACTCAAATTTCTCAAAAACGGGTAACGATGTTGACTTCTTGTTTATTTTATTTTCTACATAACATAATTGTTAGCAACTGATAAAATTTTGACAAATATTGAATGGGCAGTTTTTTAACAAAAAATCAAAAACTGTTAAAAATTCTAAAGAAAAGTACTTACAATTGTATTTAAGCTCGAATATCCTGAGAACGAACAACGATTGTGCCTTCTAAAATATTTTATTTTATACGTAGTACATTTTTTTATGAAAGGTTAAATTTTGACAAATATCTAATTAACAGTTTTTGTAAAAAATATAAAAAAAAAAACTAAAAAGTGGTAAAATTGGTTTTTCGACTCGAATATCTTGAGAACGAGCAATGATATTGACTTTGCCATTACATTTTGGTATTCTCCCCCTAATCGTCACAACAAAACTCACAACGAAACTCACCACTGCAAAGGTGAATTTTTTTGTGACTTTTGGAACAGCTGATAATTAAAAACAAGAACAGATTTCCAAATTGAAAAATAAAACAAAAAAATTTATTTCGATAATTCAAGCGCCAAGTAACACAATTAATATATTTTCATGAAAATGCTTTCTTGTAGGGCAAATGGATCGTTTGCGTCTGTCATAGTTTTTAAGAGTCGTCTTCGCTACAATCTACAAATACAATAGGTTCTTTGGAGCCATACAATTCGTAGGTACTTTTCGTTTTCAGATAAAACATCTCGAATAAGATGGAATAAAATGAAATCCACTTCCATTATCACTCACAAATGCAAATTCAGAAACTTTTGTACACCGAAATATCAAAACATAAAAAATTTGTGAGTTGTGACCTGCTAATAAGGAGATCACAATTTCGATAGTTTTTGTGACTCTCACAACTTGTGACCGTGGGAGAGAATACGAAAAAGTCACAAAATCAATTTCACCTCTACTTGTGACTTGTGAGGTATCAGTGATGTTGGGGAGAATCGGGCTGTTAGTTCTGGAATTTTGGCGGAACCTTACAGAAAACTTAAATTCTCTTGGCCCTCCATTCAAAGAAGTTTCGGAATGGAAAAAAGTAAGTTCCAAAAATAAATGGATAAATTTCGCAAAAATTTAATTGATTCCTTTAATTTCGATAGGTTTGGTCAGACTTCAAGTCAGCCACAAAAAAAAAATTGGCGAGCAACAAGTGGTCGCTTAACACGACGGGTGGTGGGGCCAGCGAGGAGCAAAGCTTCAGTCCACTGGAGGAAGATGTTATCCAGTTAATATGCCTAAGGGATGCTGTTGATGGCGTTCCCGAAACGCAAGATTTCGGGATCTCCAAAAATAGAGAACGCGAAGTAACTACAACACCAACATCTACATCTGAAGCTTCTACTTCCGCTTCTGTTTTCGCTTTTGCAAGTTTAGGTGAATTCGATGAAAACGAAGAAAACAAAAATCCTAACGTTTCAAAAGTCCCATCACCCAAACGACAAAGAGGAATCCCTAGCCATATAAAGCTTCTACAAACGCAAATGGACCTACAAAAGAAATTTTTTAAAGAGATGGCAAATCAGATTTGCAACATTTATCGGGCATTAGAAAAAAAGAAATGATATCCTGCAATTGCAACATGTGGAAACAATAAGACACAATAAAGAGATGGAGAGACTTGTTTCCGATAAAAGACGAAGTTCAGACAGCAGTTCTGATTGAGTGTTCCTTAAACGAAAATGATGTGATTACTTTTTTGTGTTATTTATTTATTATTAAGTGTTACGTGTTGTTCTAAGAACAACGAGAATTTTTTTTTTGTTATACAATTAATTTTTAAGAATTATGAAAATGATAAAGAATATATTAAAAAAGTTTAAAAAAAAACTATTTTGTTGCTTTTATTTGTATCGTATTTACAAATTTGACAAAAATTGGTTTCTGAGAAAAGTGGCCTCTTGCAAATATATATTATTCGTTAATTGTTCTGGAGCAAGTTCTTCTTCTGTTTCCTCTTCATGTTCTACATAGGAACCGGGAACATAATCATCAAAAACTTTAAAATGGATCCTTATGTTGTGAAGACCTGCTGCAACATTAGTTATTTGGACAGCTTTTTTAGGGGAATAGTGAAGCTGTCGAGCACCCAAGAGACAACGGCACCAATTTTTCCAAACGCCAAAAGTTCTTTCGACGACGTTACGTGCACTGCTATGGCTTGTATTAAACCTACTTTGTGGGGTTCCAACCCCAGCGTTCCTAAATGGAGTTATTAGCCAAGGAGTTAGTGGATATGATCCAGCATCTCCTAGATACAAACAAGTTAAATTGTCATTAATAATGTTTTATTGGTGTTCAGTACAAATATCCATACCAAGCGTTCTTGTGATTCTATCTCCATTATCGTATAACGATTTGAAGTACAGGGATGCACCACTATTGCTCCAAACAAGTGAGTCGTGACACGAACCAGGATATTTGGCGTCCACAAATGGTCACAAATATACAGGTTGCAATATGAAAGTGCCAAAAGTTAATTTTTTTTAATGGCTACTCTTTTTTAAGAAATTTTGATGCTAGTTTGTAAAGCATCAATTACTGATTCAAAAAGGTATCAACGACTTATCTAGGTCTTGCCGTTCGCCAGGGACACTCAAAAACAACTTTCAATTTTCATCTTGAAGGCCAAAGTGACGAACCTGTAAGGGTGGTTTGAGGGTGCTTTTCCAAATTAAAACTTCTGAGTAAAATATTTAAATGCTACTTGTAACAGCATTAAGATCTGATTCCTAGAAGGTATCATTCATCTCTGTAAGACTTACCGTTCATCAGATACACTGCAAAACGTTTTCCAACTTTCTCACTTCTTGCCATCATGAAGAAAAATCAAAAACATTTTGCAGTGTATCTGACGAACGGTAAGTCCTAGAGAGGTGGTAGATACCTTTTTGGAATCTACTAGTAACCTAGTAGAGAAGTATAACAAAAAATTAGATTCCAAAGTTCAACAAAAAAAAAAATTGGCCCTGAGATCAATTTCATTTTTTGATGCAAATCTGATGAACACTGAAAATTATTTTGGAGCGTCCCTGACGAACGGCAAGGCCTAGACAGTTTATTTGTACTATTTGTTTATATACTTTTTATTCTTTAAAATAGAGAATCAAACTTTTTCATTTGAAAGCAAAAAAAAAAAAAACAGAAAACATCCTCGAAATATAAAAACATTCCTTGGAAGCATGGAACTTACATGGAATCGGAGAGGTCATAGATGTTGTTGGCCTTATACATACCTTATCTCCTTCCTATTTCTTCTTAAAGATTGTTCCCGTGCAAATAAGAAAAATGAAATTGAATCCATGTTTATTTTATATTTCTTTTTTATTTAAAATTTTGTTTACTTTTACTTTTTGTTTACTTTTTTCTTTGACAATTATATCAATTTTTTCTTTTTTTTTTGACAATTTAATGTCAAAAACTGACAGCATCGATAAGAAAGTTTGGAAATGATAAGGAAGTTTTAAGAAACGGTAATGTAGATCTTCCGGCGGATTTTATGATTGTTATTTATCGCGTAAGTGAGTTGAGTGTGGATCGAGTCAAGTTCGCGGGAATAAAATTTTGCGAATTCTGTAATCGACATGATTACTTTAGTAGGTATAATTCAATTTTAATGAAAATAAAAGTAAGTGAATAACAATTATTAATTAAAAAAAAGAAAAAGAAATCGGTTAGTGCACAGTGCCAGTCGTTGCTCAACACTACTGCTTGTCTGTTTTTTGTATACCTTCGGCTGCCTGAGTGCTAGTTTGTACCTTTGTGCCAGGGTTGCCACCCATACGGCCATCCTGAAATTTGACTGGCCCAGTCGAAGGAATAACATCTTCAGCGTATTGATTATCATCTTCCTCAGAATCGGAATCAAACGTGCGCCATCGTTTCATGTAATCTGCTGCCGTCGAAGTTTGGTTGGGTCCCTCATGTTCTCCGACTTTTTTGACCACGTAGCGATCGTTACGATCGACCTTAATTATTTCATAGGGCCCAAGATACTTAGGAAAGAGCTTTTGTCCTGTAGCAAACTGCGTCTTTTGAATTGCAACTAGCTCGCCTAAATCATATGAATGTGCTTTTTTTCTTTTTTGATTGTAGGTTTTTTCTGTTTTCTTCTTGTATTTTGTGTATTTGTATTTTCACTTCCGCTCTTAACTGCTGACGGTCCTCCTCGAACGCAATTATGATCTCATCTTCAAGAAGCTGTCTTATGGGGTTTTCCATGGGTAATCCAGATTTCGATCAAAAAATTGATTTTTTTTCGTGGCCCATGGAATACAATTGGAATTGATTTTTTTTTGTCATTGTATTGGGGTAACTTTGTGTACGTGTAATACTCTTTCTCTAAATATTTATTTACAACATCCTTTACAAAATCTGGAACCCGATTTTTGTTTTCTTTTTGAAATAGAATTTTCATCACATCGAAAAAATTTTCACCGCTTGATTTTTTTCAGAAGAAGAAGATGAAGTTGATGAATCTATCAATTCATTTAAAATTGCTTCCATTTTTTGTAAAATTTATTAATTAATAGATGAAAACTCAAACAAAACCAAAACAAATTACAAATAAAAAGAAAAACTTGTATCTGTCAAGCTAACGGCTGAAAGTTGCATTAGTATTAGTGCCAAGAGGGGTAAATCTGCCGAAAAATCCAGATCTACAGATTTGATCTTAAATCAAAAATAAATCAATTTTTTTTGCCCCATGGAATGCAAAAACAGGGGAAATCTGATCTTTGACTGATCTGGATCAAAAATAAATTGATTTATTTTACCCAGGGAAAACCCCATTAAATTTAAGTCGTCATCCGTAGCCATTTGTACGCCAAACATCAGCTCGAAAGAGGTTCTACCAGTGCAGTTGCATGAATACCCCTAATAACAAAACCTAAAGCTATAGAATTATGTATGCACATATGTTCTACCTTGCACACTGAAAATAAAGCACAGAAAAAAAAATAAAAAATGAGAAAAATCAAATTGAAGTAGATATGAAAGTCAGACATATATTTTTTGCTCGTCAGCATGGAAAAGGCAAAACAGAAAAACAGATGGTATTTTTTCTTATTTTCTTATTCTTTTTGACACTTCCTTTTAATTTTGCATTCCTACAACCAAAGAAAATAGTATTGTCTTCACGCTTCTACTCCCCGTCGTTCGAAAAATTCCCCTACAAAAAGTCTACACCTAAAAAAAGAGCTGACAGCAGCGCCACCACCAGGACCTCTGCAACCCTA
Organism: Syrphus vitripennis; assembly: GCA_958431115.1. Classification (NCBI taxonomy): domain Eukaryota; kingdom Metazoa; phylum Arthropoda; class Insecta; order Diptera; family Syrphidae; genus Syrphus; species Syrphus vitripennis. The sequence goes on along the minus strand of OY288110.1, from coordinate 59,805,971 downwards.
AAAAAAAACTCGCCATGATAGCAATAGTTTTTATATACAAAGAGTACTCTCATGAACACGTTCCAAACGTTGTGTGATGTTGTCGTTTGAGGGCGCACTTGTAAATACACAGAAACAGCAACCAAAAAATTAGTAAGTGATGTGATCGCTAGGTGGCCGACGTGTGGAACGTGTTCATGAGAGTACTATGCATGTACATTGTATATGTATTTGCATAGTACTCTCATAAACACGTTCCACACGTCGGCCACCTAGCGATCACACCCCTAACTAATTTTCTGGTTGCTGTTTCTGGGTATATACAAGTGCGCCCTCAAACGACCACACACCACAACACAAAAACCATCGTGATAATAGTACTAGTGCATGTATATTTTTTGCTCGCACACCATAATAAAAATCATGAAAAACGAACATAATGACATCTAGTTATTTTGAATGTAATGTTCTCGTGGAGAGACTCTTTGAGGTTGGAGTCTGAGAAATGGAGACATTTCTTGAGATTGGAGACTAAAAATGGAAGAATTCCTTCAGATTTGGACTATGAATATGGGTGGCAACAAAAAAGAGACATGCAGTTAAGTTAAGCAACGACTGGCACTGTGCATTAACCGATTTCTTTTTCTTTTTTTTAATTAATAACTGTTATTCACTTACTTTTCTTTTCATTAAAATTGAATTATACCTACTAAAGTAATATCTTTTATTTAATTTTCTGGGAATAATATTCTACTACTAATATTCTGACACCATAGAAGTTCCCTCACCCATTGTATATCAATTTGCATAGTACTATCGTCACGATGATTTTTGAGTTGTGCGCTGTGGTCGTCTGAGGGCGCACTTGTATATACACAGAAACAGCAACCAGAAAATTAGTATGCACTGTGATCGCTTGGGGCCGACGTGGTGGAACGTGCTGATGATAGTACTATGCAAATTTATATACAATGCCCTCACCTACATATTTTTTTGATATAATCAGCCTGCACAGTGCCTGTAAACGATAAGCCATACGTTTTTTTTTCACTGTTTTTTTTTCTTCATGCCTATCGGACGTGATTTAAAAAGTCTTACTGTAAAAGCAATTTTGAGACATAACCACTTATCGATCCGCTATAATAAAAAAACGGAATTAATAGCGCGGGTTCGAAATCTTTTGGAACGAAGAACTAGACAAGACGAAGAAACGAGCGAAGAGGAAAGCGAGGTGGAGTTTGAAGGCGAAACAAACTCACCCACAAGCAAATGACAAGACAAAAGCGAAGATAGGGAAGTATTTTTTTTTTCAAGAAAACGTCAAAGAATTACCTTCCAACAACGAAAAGATGACTGAGCCAAAACCTGAGGTTCATAATACCTTTCAATTTAAAGACGTTGAAGAGGCTCTAGAAAAATATACATAGTGGTGAAAATGGAAAAAGCATTGAATCATGGATCTCAGACTTCGAGAGTGTGTCTTTGGTTTGCGCATGGGGAGACGTTCAGAAGTTCTTGTACTGCACGCCATTGCTTTGTATATGAAAACTATAGTACTATCATGGCCATTGTATATCAATTTGCATAGTACTATCATCAGCACGTTCCACCACGTCGGCCCCAAGCGATCACAGCGCATACTAACTTTCTGGTTGCTGTTTCTGTGTATATACAAGTGCGCCCTCAGACGACCGCAGCGCACAACTCAAAAATCATCGTGATGATAGTACTATGCAAATTGATATACAATGATCATGGCGAGTTTTTTTTAGGGTTGCAGAGGTCCTGGTGGTGGCGCTGCAAAATGTGAGTTGTAAAATTCGATTTGGGGAGTCTTTAAGCGTCGAAAATTGGTGGTAGGGGCAAGAGTAGACTATTTTTTGGATTATTGCATCCAAAGAATTTCAATAAATATCATTTAAAACCTCCATAAGCTCTCCGAAAAAAAAGAGTAAGGGTTGCATAGGTAAATTAGATGTCGCCCCATTCGTCTTCCACCATGATAGTACTATAGTTTTCATATACAAGGAATTATTCCATCTATCTGTCAGAATAGAAAGATCGAGATACAGGTTCTAAAGATTTCTATTGCTTTCGAGATTAGACCAGAACCAGATATTTCCCTATATAAGGTTGATGGCGCTACCGATTGGACACAGTTTATTTTTGAAAGTGAAAGAATAAAGTTCGTGTAAAGTGTTGTGCCAGTGATTAATAAAAGTGATTTTAAATTTAAAGTAAAGTGTGTTTTATTTTAAATGTAATAAGAAGAAGTTAAGAAATAAAGTAAATAAGTTTTTATTGCGAACCCTTAGCAGAATGTTAGATTGGTGTTAGAAGTGGAATAAAAACTTATGTTGTCTGTGCATTCAGATAATTTGTGGTGATAAAAAAAAAATACACGTGTGCATTGTATATAAAACTTATAGTACTATCATCACGATGGTTTTTGTGTTGAGGGGTGTGGTCGTCTGAGGGCGCACTTGTATATACACAGAAACAGCAACCAGAAAATTAGTTAGGGGTGTAATCGCTAGGTGGCCGAGGTGTGGAACGTGTTCATGAGAGTACTATGCAAATTCATATACAATGCACGTGTGTGTGTTTTGATAAAACAAAGACAAAAAGTGACTGTGATTAAAGAAGAAAAATAAAAGCAAAATGGGTAAGACAGTAATAGAATTGAATTGTGTTGAACTTAAGGCAGAGCTAAATAAACGAGGCCTTCCTACTGCTGGAAGAAAAGCTGACCTCATAATTCGTCTGCAAGAGGATTTAAGTCAACGCGGAGAAGACCCAGACACGTTCCTATTCGAAATAGAAATGCCTGAAGAACAAGTAAGTACAGGTGTCGACTTGTCGGCAATGATGGCACTTCTCATTGGTAAATTCGAACAAATGGAAAAACAACAAAAGAATCTTCTCGAAGAACAACGGACAGAACAAAAGAACCAACTGGAACAAATCGAAAAACAACAAAAGAATCTTCTCGAAGAACAACGGACAGAACAAAAGAACCAACTGGAACAAATGGAAAAACAACAAAAGAATCTTTTCGAACAAATGGAAAAACAACAAAAGTGTGAACAAGAGAACCTTCTTGAAGAAATGGAAAAACAACAAAAGAACCTTTTAGAAGAACAGAAGACTCTCATCGAAGGTAAGCTTGATGCTTTTGAGAGCAAGTTCGTTACTATTGATGGACGCTTTGATTGCTTCGAAAAACAATTTTCAAAACTCGAGAGCGTCCAAGAAAAATTCGAAGGTAAAATACAAAGTATTGCCGACGAATTAGACAAAGTTCGAAAAATTAAGATTAGAGAAAGTGTTGGCGATTACCCAAGGAAGAAGGAAATACATCCACCGACTTTTGACGGGCAAACTTCTTGGTCGATCTACAAGAAACAGTTTGAGGCAGCCGCAGCGACGAACGGCTGGGACGAAGAAGACAAATTTATAGCTCTAACGGTTGCCCTCAGAGGATCTGCTGCTGAACTGCTGCAAACCATTCCAGCAGATAAGAATGGTAACTTCCATGCTCTTGTTCAGGCCATAGACAAACGCTTTGGAGATGGTCATATGCAAGAAGTCTTCCGAGTCCAACTGAATACTAGAGCCCAGAAGAGAGGAGAAACTCTGCAGCAACTTCAAGCAGACATTGAACGGTTGGCGCATCTCGCATATCCAGCTGCTGGGGATGAAATCGTCAGCCAACTTGCAACAGAAGCCTTCATTCGTGCTGTATCTGACATCAACTTACAGCGAGCAATTAGAACTGCTGGAAAACGTACGCTTCCTGAAGCTTTAGCGTTTGCTCTGACTATGGAAGCGGCAGAACAAGCTTCCCAAGGAGTTCATCGAGTCAGAGAAGTCGAAGTTGAAGAATGCTCTTGTCAGAAAATCGCATTCCAAAGAAGCCAGCGTGAAGGACTTGCTCGATGCTGGAATTGTAACAAAACCGGACATCTCCAGCAGCAGTGCAGATTACCACCGAGAAGAGCTGCATGCCAACATTGTGGAATCAGAACTAACGCTCGAGAACAACCAAGCAATAGTACCAACACTCCTGATCAACTTGGGAAACGAGTAAGAACCAACTTCGAGGGGCAGGAGCTGGTTTCTGGTATCGATGGCCCCAGAAACACTATCCAAGTCTCACAGACTAAACGAGACAACAAAAGTCTGACAATGGAGGCAATAATAAACAAAAAGAAACACGTGGCTACAATCGACACCGGTGCCACCGCCTCCATTGTGCGAAGAAATTGGTCAAGATGACTTGGCTACACAACACCAATAGCTACCGTCTGAAGACCGAAACAGGAGAGGCAGCAAAAGTGTATGGTGAGGTTCGTCTTATGATCCGTTTGGCAGAACAGGAGTTTTCACACCTATTCCTGGTAGCGGATATATGTGACGAGTGCATCGTTGGAATCGACTTCATGAAGGAGCATGGAATAATTTTGGATATTGGTAAGCAAGTTCTTTAGTACCAAAATGTGGAGATTCCAATGGTCTATGGCAACGAAAACTCAACAATTATCAGGACCGTCATCGAAAAAGACATTTGTTTGCCTGCTTCTTCGGAAGTATTTGTGTGGACGAAACTAAAGGGCGACTTTGGAAGCCATCGATACCTCATGGTGGAACCAGATGCGGAACAACGTTCGTTTGATGTACGGATACTGAACATCAAACCGTACGAAATTAACCTCAAGAAGGGAGAAATAGTTGGGCAATGTGAACCTGTATCCGCGATTACTAAGATCACCGAAGCGGAAACAAAGAGGCCCCTGAGCTTTGATAGACTATAAGACCAAATTCTGAAGTCATCAAGTCTGAGTCAACATCAGCTTAATGTTGCTGGAGATCTTCTTCATGAGTATGCTGATATATTCTGTTCACCCAACGGACAATATGGTCGAACACAACTTGTACGACATCGAATTGATACAGGAGATGCAAGACCAATTCGTCAACCAGCAAGACGTCTCCCTCTAGCAAAACAAACTGAAGTTGAAGAAATGATATCAGCAATGAAGAAAGATGGGGTAATTGAAAATTCCAAAAGCCCTTGGGCATCACCAGTCGTTCTAGTCAAAAAGAAGGATGGAAGCACTCGATTTTGTGTAGACTACCGAATACTGAACGACGTGACAAAGAAAGATAGCTACCCTCTACCCAGAATCAGCGACACCTTAGACGCGATGGAAGGAGCCCAATGGTTTTCAACTTTGGATTTGAAATTCACCCAGAAGATCGGGAAAAGACGGCGTTCTCCACAGGAAACGGTCTGTGGCAGTTTAATGTGATGCCATTCGGACTATGCAACGCTCCCGCAACTTTTGAGCGTTTGATGGAGTGCGTTCTTCATGGACTAACCTGGAAATCTTGCCTGGTCTACCTGGACGATGTCATCGTGTACGGAAAAACATTTGACGAACATTGTAAAAACCTTAAAGCTGTATTCCAGAGGCTTCGAGAGGCACATCTAAAGTTAAATCCTAAGAAATGTTCTTTTTTCAAGACCGAAGTTAAATATTTGGGACATATCATCTCATCCCAAGGAGTAAAAACTGATCCTGAGAAAGTTGACACTGTAAAGAATTGGCCAACGCCTCAGGACAAACATCAACTCCGGAGCTTTCTTGGTCTGGCCACATATTATCGGCGTTTCGTGAAGGATTTTGCTAAGATCGCCAAAAGCTTGCATCACCTTACTGAAAAGGGGAAGCCGTTCAAATGGTCAGGTGAGTGCGAGAAAAGCTTTCAAGAACTGAAACTGCGTTTATGTAAGTGCACCTTTCCTGTCCAACTCCAAGAAAACCTTTCATCATCGACGCTGATGCAAGTAACGTTGGAATTGGAGCTGTACTATCGCAAGTACATGACGGAGAGGAAAAAATTGTCGCCTATTACAGCAAGGTACTCTCAAAGCCAGAAAGGAATAATTGCGTTACAAGGAGGGAACTTCTCGCTCTGATATTGGCAACAAAGCACTACCATAAGTACATCTATGGACAGAAGTTCCTTCTTCGAACAGATCATGGTGCGCTCAATTGGCTTTTAAACTTCAAAAATCCAGAAGGTCAAGTAGCAAGATGGATGAAGAGGTTGCAGACGTATGACTATGAGATTCAACATCGAAGAGGAAAGCTGCATTCAATCGCAGACGCGCTATCCCGGCGAACGTACAAACCAGACTGTAAGCATTGCACACGCCAAGAAGAAAAGGAAATGGTCATCGTCCAACGAACAAGAGCTGATCCCATTTACGGCTGGAACAACGAAGAACTCGAAGCGGCTCAACAAGAAGATCCGGATATCGAACCCATTCTTGCCTGGAAAGAACTACAAGAGAAACCAGAATGGTGTGATATCTCCGACCGAAGTCCAGCTCTCAAAGCATATTGGGCACAATGGGACTCGCTCCATGTGCAAGAAGGGGTATTAATGGTGAGTGTCCCATGAAAAAATAGGTTAGAGTTTTGCTCTAAGTCGTATAGCGTTCACACTTTTCCGAATATTTTAATGAAACAAACGGATATCGATAGGAAATAGGATGGGTAAAATATTTCAGGAGCTTTAAAAAAAAAAATTAAAATTGGACCTAAAAATTAGCAAACAGATGGAAAAATCAAAAAAAAATTGTAGAGTGCTTCCAAATATGATGGGGCATATAGTAAATAAATTTTTTTTATTTTTTTTTTATTTTTTTTTTATTTTTTTTCTTAAGAAAATATATCTGCAAGATGAGTATCGGTTTTATTTTTTTTTTATTTTTTTTATTTAATTCCAAAAAAAATCTTACAAACCCATGAAAAATGAAGGAAATTTACTAAGTGGTATGAATGTTTTACTGGATATAACTTAATAAGTATAAAAGATAAAGAAGTCAAACTATCTTTTTTTAAAAGCCAATAAATAGGTGTGTGATTACTTAACTTTTTTTTTCAATTTTTTTTTTTTTTTTTAACAAAAAGTAAAAAAAAACACTTTTTTTTTCTTAAAATTTTCTGGTTTGCACAGGGGCTTTTAGAATTATATTTTTTAATTTTTGTGAATAATTTTTTATGAAAGATTCATATATTCTGAAAAAAGTCTCGGTTTTGAAAAAAAAAACTCATAGGATATATTTCAAAATGCAATTCAATATGACAATATTTGTAATACCAATGTAAGAGAACGACTGGCAATAGAATTCTGGCATATTTTATTTATTTTTTTCTGGTATTTTGTTTATCCACTTTTTAAAAAAAATAATTTTTCCGCTTACTATTTATTTAATTTTATTCTTAGAAAAGACGTCTATTTTGCATTTTTTAACAAAAAAATTCCTTGCACACGCACACAAAGAAGTTGTAGTTCCACAAAATTCCACTGCAATATCAGCGCTAAAGAAGAGAATTTCTATCTCTTTGCAAATAAATTTCGCCCGCTCGTTCGCTCTCACATATATTTTGTCTTGTTTTTTTTTTGTGCTTGGCTAAGTTTTTTTTTATTTTTCTTTTCTTACCCGTCATCTTATAATTATTAGAAAATGTAAAAAAAACCTGCTGTTAGAAATAATTTTTTTTCTAGATATATTTGATGCAAGGTCATGATTCATGAATGACAATTTGTATATGACGTAGCCACATGCAGAAGAATTTGATTTTTTTTGGTTGGGCAAGTTACTTGTAGGTTGTTACACATTGTATTTTGTTATCGCGATTCATGATATCGCGATGGATATGATCGTTCTTTAGATATAAAACTCAGAAGTTTGAAAAATTAGGTAGATAATTATATACCTATGTCCTGTTTTTTTTTTCTTTGTTCAAATCGTATCTCGTAGACTTGATGGTTGATGGAAGTTCGTGTTCACTTCTTGTGGTCGGATCGATGCAGGATTTTTGGTTGAATATTGTGCAGTATAGGTACCTATATATACTTATGTGTATACATTTATACTCATTGGTTGGGTCATTTGTTTGTTTTGCGAAAAGAAATATGTATACATATATATAGGTGTACAAGTCATTTTGTATTGTTTTTTCTTCGATAGTTTATGTAAAATAGTGTAATTGAATGATGAATGATTGAAATGCTTGATATCGTTGGTGGAGAATTTAATTTTGAGTAGGTATAGCGATAGATTTGATTAAAATTATTATTTAGTGATTGAATGCAGTTTGCATTTCACTGGGAGGGTAATACCTTCAGATATGTGCAATTAATAATGTCAAGTGGATGGCGCCAAAATATGCATACATATACGTAAGAATCTAGTATACGTAATTTAGGTCGTTTTCAAAACAGTGAGTTCTATTTTTTTGTATGATCATTAGATTTTGGGATATCAATGATAAAAGAAAAAAACACATTTGAACAATGACAAAATTATATCCCGTTATTTTCCATACCTGTGCCGGCAATGTCTGTAAAAATTGTTTTTTTTTTTCAATATTTTAAAAGAAGACGTTTGAAATTATTTTTATTTTGTTTTAATTTGACCATAATTTAAATACATAGTTGAAACCTTTCAAAAATCCAAAATTTAAAAAAAAATTATCTTGATCTTCAGCATTTTATGATGTGTACTGTACCTACCTTATTTAAAAAAAAAATATCAACTATATAGCCCTTCCCGTATAGAACATACATACCTAGGTAGTTTCTCGACCCATACAAAAACTTATACTTTTTTTACTCTAGTTAGGTACCTGTAATTTGAATAAATTTCCAAAAATCATGTCTTACCTGCCTAGGTTGCTACTCACTTTCAAAATTTTCAATTCCGTACAATTTTCCTAATTATATTCCAACCTGCAATACAACCGGCAAGAGTATGATAACCGGGGCGCCGAGAAATGATAACGGATTTTTGTAGAACACTGCAATACAAGCATTTCTTACTACGGGAGGGGGGGTCTATATCCCTCCGTTTAGGCGGTAGGGGAATTTAAAAAATATGTACGTTAAATGGAAAACAAATAATTAAAAAATAACGGTAATACTTAAAATTAAGTATTATACGTTATGTTAAAGCCAACATTCTATTCTATTAGCCAGTTTTTAAATCAAGTCAAAACTATGCATAGTTTTTCAAAAATTTAATTTTAAACTCAAAATTTGAGTAAAAAAAAGTTAAAAAACAATTTTAAATTTCAATATTTCAAAACCATACCTAAGTTTATAAATAATTTGGTGCGAGGTTGGGTGTATGACACACCGAGGTGTGTATGGGTGGTGCAACCCCCCTGCTTGGCCTCACTATAGGATTTGGGGTGTGTGCAACATGGGGTGGGTGCTAAATGGGGTGCATGCAAACTTTCTTTTGCATTTAAATAAACTGGATTTAAGAAAAATTAATTTATCCTAGGTATTTCTTTATCCATATTCGATTATAACTATCAAAATAAGACTACGTAAATACTCAAGCAAGGAAACAATAATTTAATTAAAATATTTTTTTTGGTAATTTTCAATTTTCTCAAGAACTAGAAGACATAAAATCATCTAGTTTTCAGATTTTGATCAAAATTAAATTAAAGCAATGAATTCTAAAAAAAAAAAATAACAGTAGGTAATGTTGAAGTTTTGAAAAATTACACTTTAAACCTTATTTTTAACTATTTTTTGCCCAAATTTTGAGTTTAAAACAATTTTTTTCAAAAACTATGCATAGTTTTGACTTGATTCAAAAACTGGCTAATAGACAAAAGTGTTGGCTTTAAAAAAATGTATAAAACTTAGTTGTAAGTATTACCTTTATTTTTTAATTATTTGTTTTCCATTTAACGTACATATATTTTAAATTGCCCCTACCGCCTAAACGGGGGGAGATAGACCCCCCCTCTCATAGTAAAAAATGCTTGTATTGCCGTGTTCTACAAAAATCCGTTATCATTTCTCGGCGCCCCTGTTATCATACTCTCCCCATACAACCGTATGAATGAGCCGGTAAGTGAAATGTTCTTTCAAAAAATTCTCAAAAGAAAACTTACATTTTACATAAACCTAACTAATAATGAATATTTTTTTTAAATTAGAAGATCATATCATAACGAACAAAAAAATATGTAGGTAGATATCTACAACAAATAAAAATATCCACCGCCACCAAACCGAAAACCCCTCTCTAGCATTATGTAGGTATATCGTTTTTTGTCGCTTATTCATGTATATTACTTTTCTCATTTCTCATAGTATGACATACTCGTAGCATCCAAAAAACAAAACAACTACCTACCTATAGCAAAAAAAAAAAAACTTAAAAAAACATCATTCGCGCCGTGCCTATGTCATAGCCACCGGCCGTCGCGTCGCGTGTCGGTCAGACTCATCTCTCATGTCTCAGCACAACAGGCTCTGGCAATAAATATGTAATATGTATGTATGCCTGTGTGCGCTTGTGTGCCTCTGTCTTCTGATGCATACCAATACCATACCCATATGGCTCTGTGGCTGGCATTATCTGGCTCTGAGAAAAGTATTGCACAAGAGAGAAGTTAGCTTATAGAAGAGAATCATTCTTCTACTAATACATTCAAATGTATTTACATGAGTTCTGAGTTTGCTTCTAAGGGACACCCACCCTTAAGGCGTAAGTGGGAATCCGCAGACGGTAAATCTTATGTGATGCAGCTAGTCGTACCTCGGTCAAAGGTTAACGACGTACTTCAAGAGATGCATGATGGAACTTCTGGAGGTCATTTGGGAGTGAATAAGACGCTGGAAAAGGTACGTAAACGATTCTACTGGCTACACGAAAGATGGTGCCGAAATAGTGATAGAAAATGTGTGTGCTGCTAGCAAGGGACCAGGTAGAAAAATTCAAAGTAAAATGCAGCAGTTTAATGTGGGCACACCTTTTGAGAGAATTGTCTTCAATTGGGTGAGCACGTTTGGCGTTCCCATGGAGCTTCATTCTGACCAAGGAAAGAACTTCGAATCAAAAGTCTTTCAGGAAGTTTGCTCGCTTGTAAAGAAGATTAGTTAACTACTTTTGAATCATAATATAACGACTTTTACATTCGAACTACATCGATTCTCGAATGCGATGACAGCGCCATCTAGTACCTTTGCGATTTAAAACAACCTTTGTATATGAAAACTATAGTACTATCATGGCGAGTTTTTTTTAGGGTTGCAGAGGTCCTGGTGGTGGCGCTGCAAAATGTGAGGTGTAAAATTCGATTTTGGGAGTCTTTAAGCGTCGAAAATTGGTGGTAGGGGCAAGAGTAGACTATTTTTTGGATTATTGCATCCAAAAAATATCAATAAATATCATTTAAAACCTCCATAAGCTCTCCGCAAAAAAAAAGGGTAAAAAAAGAGTGCATAGGTAAATTAGATGTCGCCCCATTCGACTTCCATCATGATAGTACTATAGTTTTCATATACAAAGAGTTTTCATATACAAAGAAACAACGCTATGAGTTTTGAATGAGCTTTTTCGAACATTAGGTTTGTTCGATGTAACTTTGTATATGAAAACTATAGTACTATCACACCAAAATTGAAAACCACCCCCAAATGCAACCAAAAAATGAACAGTCAATAAGACAATAAGTGAAATAATAAGGGTATTCATGCAACGAGATAATTTTCCGTTTTGCAGAAAGATATAATTTTCCGCTTTACGTTTGCATGAGCACCCCATAAAAATTCTTGCATAAATGTGAGAAATAATCAGCTGTCACAATTTAACGTCACAAATTACTTCTCGAAACTTTATGAGGTTTATTTCTTCACTTTCTGCATCAATTTTGTGAGATAAAATTATCTGGTTTGCAGAATTTTTTTCCCATACAAATTTTGACAGCTCGTTTCTGCGGAGATAAAATTATCTGGTTTCTGCGTTTATCCGACTTTTCCACCGTTGCAGTGCTTCGTGAAACTGATGAATTTATGACGCACTGTGCTTTGGGAATGAATTGGTGCCATTTCAGTGGGTTTTCAATGGAAAGCCGCGTTAATACTTGAATTATGGTTTTGTTCATCCTTTCTGCTTGTCCATTGCCTCTAGGGACACCAGTTGTCACTAGATGATGCTCGATATTTTTCTCCAAGCAATATGCTTCAAAGTCGTTAGACGTGAATGCAGCTCCTTTGTCAGAAACAATTCGCCGAGGGTGACCAAAAACATGTGAGAGTAAGTTCAAACGGTTAATTACTTCGCTGGACGTCGTGCTTTTGACTGGATACATCCACATAAACTTGCAGAAGGCATCAACGATGACCAAAATGTAACGATAATTTTTTGCTGTGGATGGAAGCGGCCCGAGATGATCAAGATGGAAAGTGTGTAATGGCTCATCCATCTTGGCAATAGGATGAAGAAACGACTCCTTCTTACCATTCTTTATGGCAGCGAGTATACAGGGGAAGCAATTACTGATGACTTCAGCAATCTTGCGGTCCACCTGTGGAATATAAAATCATTTTTAATAAGTTTAGAAACCTTACTGAGACCCCTTTCGTGAAACGTTTGAATGATTTGCTTCTGCAGACTCTTTGGAACTACCAAAACGTAAACACCATCCAAGAATTTATACAGCACGTCATTTCTAAGATGATAGTCTTCGTAGGTACCAAACTTAGCAAGAATTTCTCTAATAGCACGGCAAAATTCATCCTTCAGTTGATCATTCTTGACTGCTTTCACAGACCCGTCCTCTATTGCTAACTGAAGTGCCCAATTTGCAATACGACTATTTAGAACTCTTTTCGCCATAGTGTCTTTAAACGCTTTGCAGTCCGTGAAAATACCAAATCTTAAACCCAGCAAGTAGATTCTCAATCGTTTAAGAGCTTTGACTATCGCGAGAACCTCTAGTTCATAGCGTGTAAATTTTTTCTCCGAGTCAGTTGTTTTAAAGCTTAGAAAAAAGACTGGATGGTACAGACCGTCATCGTGTTTTTGGACGAGTACAGCCCCAATTCCCTCCTTAGAGGCGTCGGTATGCAGCTGACTTTGTAAATTAGGATTGAAAAGTGACAACACCGGCTCTTGGCAAAGCAACTCCTTCAATTTTATGTAGGCATTTTCTTCAGAGTGTCCCCATATAAACGTGGCATCTTGTTTTGTCAGGTCAGTTAATGGCCGCGTTCACATTGCGCTGAGATATGCTATCTCAGATACTCGAGTATCCGTATATGTTTGTGAACGACTAAAACCGGATAGGTTAATTTAGCTGTTTGATTCGAATCCAAGTCAGCTGTTTTTGACATTTCTCTTCAGATAGCTGAATATACGAGAATTTTTTAGATCAGTTGAGATTTTTATTTTGAGAACAGATGTTTTATAATCAGCTGTTTTTTCTCAAGAGATTACAACAACACAAACCAATCTGGATTGCTTTAGATAACTTTGTGAACGTGGCCAATGGCTTTGCAATTGTAGCGTACCCTGGGATACATTTTCTGAAGTATCCCGTTAGTCCAAGAAATTGCATGACTGACTTGACGTTTTTCAGCGTAGGAAAATGTTTAACAGCTAATGTTTTCTCTCCGATGGTCTTATGCTGCCGTTCATGATAATATGGCCAAGAAATTTTACTTGCGTTTGGAGAAAGGCACATTTTCCCCAGTTAATTAGAATACCATTTTCTTCAGATACCTTCAAAACTTCTTTTTATTTTTGTATGCCGTCTTCTTTGGATCTGGCAGGGATAATCAAATCGTCAATGTAGGCCAACACTACTCCACGGCGTTTCAGATCTTGAAGAACGACATTCACATACCTCTGGAACACAGCAGGAGAATTGCACAAACCAAATGGGACCTTATTAAATTCAAAATGGCCGTCCGGTGTCACAAAGGCTGTGCATTTTTTGCTGCTTTCCTCTATGTCGACGTGCAAGAACCCATTCTTCAAGTCCAGAATAGAAAAAACTTTCGCATTGTATAATTGCTCCAGTACCTCCTCTATAATCGGTAAAGGGTAACGATCTTTCAAAACATGCGGATTAAGCTGTCGAAAATCAACACACAGTCGCAGCGAACCATCTTTTTTGCGTGCTAATATTGTACAATGGGACTAGCGAAGTCAGAATTACTGTTGCGAATGATCCCGTCTTTCATCCACTCGGAGATTTTCTTGTCTACGACTTCTTTCTCAAGGGGAGCTAACCGCCTTGCCATCTGGTAAATTGGCTTTTCTTCATCCAGGATTATTTTCATTTGCACACTTGTTCTTTCGGGTCGCTTTGGAGAGTACTTTGCAATTGTATTTTCGACCTGACCTCTGAGTTCTGGCTCTGGGATGCTTTGAAGTGTCTCTGACAGCTGTGATTCACAACGAGAAATTAGGTTAATTCGAAACATCGGATTATCTGCATCGGCTTGCTTTTTATAAATGACAGTTTGCCCATCTTCGATGACTAATAATATTTTTGGCAGTATATCTTTACCTAGTAAAAACTCATAAGACAACCAATTATCTGGTACAAAATGACACATCAAATCATAATACTCGCCTGAGATCTCGATATTGATTTTGGAAGCACATAAAGTTTTAGCCGGCTGGCTTCCAAATGCAATGGTGTCAACTCCTGGATACAGCATGTCAGCCAGCTATGATATACTCTAATAGATGAGCCTCGTCAATAGTTCTTATCTTTTTCATTCTATAAAAGTATTCTAGAAATGATTCGTTTTCGGATTTTATTGTCTTCTCGAGTAATTTATGGACATTTTCATGCTTGTGTTTGCCAAACTCTTTTACAAAAAATTCTTTCAAAGCTTTCCAACTGCTGATCGTCTGCTCTGACTCCAAAGCAAGTTTGGCCGCACCGAATAACAATCGCCTGCAGTACAAGAACTTCTGAACGTCTCCCCATGCGCAAACCAAAGACACACTCTCGAAGTCTGAGATCCATGATTCAATGCTTTTTCCATTTTCACCACTATATTTTTCTAGAGCCTCTTCAACGTCTTTAAATTGAAAGGTATTATGAACCTCAGGTTTTGGCTCAGTCATCTTTTCGTTGTTGGAAGGTAATTCTTTGACGTTTTCTTGAAAAAAAAAAATACTTCCCTATCTTCGTTTTTGTCTTGTCCTTTGCTTGTGGGTAAGTTTGTTTCGCCTTCAAACTCCACCTCGCTTTGCTCTTCGCTCGTTTCTTCGTCTTGTCTAGTTCTTCGTTCTAAAAGATTTCGAACCCGCGCTACTAATTCCGTTTTTTTATTATAGCGGATCGATAAGCGGTTATGTCTCAAAATTGCTTGTAATTCTTTTACAGTAAGACTTTAAATCACGTCCGATAGGCATGAAGAAAAAAAAACAGTGACAAAAAAAAACGTATGGCTTATCGTTTACAGGCACTGTGCAGGCTGATTATATCAAAAAAAATATGTAGGTGGGGGAACTTCAGGTGTCAGAATATTAGTAGTAGAATATTATTCCCAGAAAATTAAATAAAAGATATTACTTTAGTAGGTATAATTCAATTTTAATGAAAAGAAAAGTAAGTGAATAACAGTTATTAATTAAAAAAAAGAAAAAGAAATCGGTTAGTGCACAGTGCCAGTCGGTGCTTAACTTAACTGCGTGTCTGTTTTTTGTATACCTTCGGCTGCCTGGGTGCTAGTTTGTACCTTTGTGCCAGGGTTGCCACCCATACGGCCATCCTGAAATTCGACTGCCCCAGTCGAAGGAATAACATCTTCAGCGTATTGATTATCATCTTCCTCAGAATCGGAATCAAACGTGCGCCATCGTTTCATGTAATCTGCTGCCGTCGAAGTTTGGTTGGGTCCCTCATGTTACAATTTGTCTTCTTTGAAGACTTGTAGCAACTATATGATTCACAGTTGCATTTGTAACTCAAAATTATATAGAATCTCGATGTATTCGAGAAATTATGCGTCAAGACAAGGTGTATTGGTCATCTTCTGATGAGCCCAGCTATTACACTGGGGCGAAACGCATAATATGAACACAAAAAGCTGGTTTATATATATATAAGTTATGGCAGCAGCTCATCATAATAAAGAAACCATCTTTTAAACACATGAAAGCAATTAAGAACAGATGTTGGTACATCGTTCTATACAACACAACATAGGTCAATACAAGACAAGAACAAAGGGATGCCTCATCCACCTTTGTTCATTCCAAGGAAAGGTAGTAAAGAAAGATAGACCCAGGACGAGACAAAAGGCAATCATAAGAACCAAACAGGAAACGACGCCTAACATTAAGTAAAGAAAATGTATAAATAAGGATATTTTGTATTTTTGTGTAGTTAGATTCTAAGGGGACATAAATAAAGAAAGAGCTCTTGCTCTTAAAGTTTTTTAAAAATATTGTGTTTTGATTCACTTCAAACATAAAATTTATAAATATATTTTTTATATATATATATAATTATATATTTAATATTCATGATTTTAAATCATAATAATTCTAAACAGGTTACCTACGTTCGGGCTTCCAAACGTCAAGTCTAAGACTTCTCTTCTTACTCTAGTTATAAAGGTAGGTGTATTCCCTACGTTATAAATATCTAGATTTTTCTCGATAATAAAGTCTAAAAGGTACTCACCCCTTTGATTTGTATCGGTACTACCCCATGTTGTATAGTGGGCGTTTGCATCGCAACCAAACAACAACGGTAGTCCTTTGCTGCTGCAGTAGTCGGCTAACTTCCGTACTTCGATAGGTGGAATATTTCCTTCATCACCTGCGAAGTAAGCTGCTGCTAGCACCATTGTGCTGAGGTTGACCTCGTTGTCAATTTGGGCTTAGATTGGCACCAGGTCCCGCGTCATAAATTCTGAAAGACATATAAATTTTATATTATTCCTTATTTTTATGCATGCTCGGGGCGAGTCAATTCTCGTATCCCAAATTAATTTAGAGTTCTTACATGTAAGGCCTCTAATTTGGCACCCGTAAATCCAGGGTTCTTGAATCAGGACTAGTCCCAGGTCATCTTTATATTTTTGAGATATTATAGCTGATGCTGCTTTTGCATGGAGTAGATTTACCTGGGCTATTCTGGTTCTGATCCCGCGTCCAGACATAGTCTGTTTAACAGGTGGGGGCTGGTGCCCCCTAATCTGCTAGCAGACTATCTTCCTCCTCCTTTGTGGGAAGCACCTCGTCTGAGTCAGATGAACTAGAAGAGAGGTCAATGCCCTCCATTTCTTCGTCCATCTGACTAGACACCTCCGTTGCCAGTTGTTGTTCCTGGCTTTGGAAGGTAGTCAAAGTGGGATTGGGAGTTTCCGGGGAAAGGATGGGTTCGGGAGTAGTCGGGATTAGGATGGGTTTGGGAGTTGCAGGGTTTTGGGTGGGATCCGATGTTTCGGAGTTTGGGATAGGTTGGGTTTTTTGGGTTACTGTTAGTAATGGAGTGGGGGGTATGTTAGAGCTGGTTGTGGGGGGGGGGGGAATGGGGGGATTGGAAGGATTGGTTTTTGCAGCAGTGACTTGGCCTGCCATGCGCTTTCGGAGTCCCGTGACGGGGATTTTACCGAACTTATAGTGAAGCTGGTGGTCTGCTTTCACTATAGCATCGGCGGACTGATCGTCGATGCCGATCACCATCAGCTGACCTTTGCCTTCAGCTTTGCTGGTGAGCACTTTGCAGGCGTGCACCATCAGTCCGTCATTTTGTGCCTGGATGAGCGACAGCGATTTTTTATTGTATTGCCCAACACTTCTTGGCAAAAACAGGGTGATATTTTGTATCTTGGGGATTTCATCTCCCATGCGTGCTCAGCTCAGCTCACTGCCTTTTCAAGGGCTCAATTTGGATGCCTTCTCCTTGAGACATTCTGCCGTCTCTTGTCCGTCACAATCAACTAGCAGCAGCCCCGTTCTGAAATGCAGGCCAATGAACTTGAGCTTGTGCTTCCACCCAAGAGACACCTCCTCAATAATGGCTTCCTCCAGTGCCGATAGTTCATCCACACTGAGGGTAACCTGAGGATATTGCCTTGGTAGAACCGCACTTCTCACGCTCCTGGCCGCATTCGCATACGAGAGCTGTTGCTCATCCGCCACGATTTTTGCGGTGCTTGGTCCCGCTTTTTCTGTGGCCGACGTCCTGGTTTTTTTGGCTTCTTGCCTTTGGGGAGGAGTGATGTTGTTACTCTTCCTCTTCCCAGTATCCAGGCTACTGACAGGTCCCTTATTAGGGTGCTCTCCTCTCGTCAACCTTTTTCCGGGCTTCCTGCGGGGACATCCACTGTCCCAGGAACCGGAGGTACCAAATGCACCCTGCTCCACTTAGTCCTTTTCTTAGTGGGTTAGTGGAATGCCCCTGGCATCCCCTTTTGCGGCAGTGGACCAGTGGTTTTCCTGGTCTTTCCATGCCGCGGGTCTTTTGGTGGTGGAGAGGCAACCTTTGCTGGTGTCTTCCCAACTTTTGCGCCTTGTACGGCTTTGGCATCATCTTTTGCTTGCACCGGAGATGTTCTCCCAGTATTAGCTCTAGATGGACTTGGAGTTTCGTCCTCTGCTCGTCTGGGTGGTGTTTTCCCCTGACTTGCTGACTATTCTCCCTGAACTGCCCGGTTCTCAGTCTTATCAAGAGACCTGCTCTTCAAATAAGAACTCATTCCCGGTCTCGAATCGTTAAGGAAGATGTTTTCCATGCGATTCGCATACTCATTCGCGGTGACATCCCGCGGAATGTTATATTTTTGTGGTTGTTCTTGTTTTTTGTTTTATTCTTTTTGGCATATTTTTTTATCCCACGAGTAGCTAGAGAAAGGTTGGTCCGCCATATCAGAGCTCCGCATGATATAGTAAGGTCTAAGTTACTCTCCGATTCGACCTGGTGTCGAAGAGGTACCGTTAGAATACAGCCGGTATACCCCCTGGCTGCAAACCATCCAATAGGCACGGTGCACATAACACCCTGGATTAGGGGGGGCAGTACTTAGTTCGTAACTCCTCAAGATCACTCCCGGCTTGGGTGATCCCCAAACCGACAGGTCAAATGAATCTTTGAAACGTAAGCCCCCGCACCACTACAAGGTGGCTGCCGCGCGAGGGTAGGATTATTGCATCCATAAAATATCAATAATATCGTCCATTCGACTTCCACCATGATAGTACTATACAGCCCTATTCTCCCCAACGTCACTGATACCTCACAAGTCACAACTAGTGGTGAAATTGATTTTGTGACTTTTTCGTATTCTCCCCCACGGTCACAACTTGTGAGAGTCACAAAAACTATCGAAATTGTGATCTCCTTCTGGGCAGGTCACAACTCACAAATTACTTGAGTTTTGATATTTCGGTGTACAAAAGTTTCTGATTTTGCATTTGTGAGATAATAAGGAAGTGGATTTTATTTTATTACATCTTATTCAAGATGTTTTATCAAAAAACGAGAATTAACAGAAGAATTTTTAACAAATCTATTATATTGTAGATTGCAGCGAAGACGGCTCTTAAGAATGTAAAGTAAATAGAATCAATATTTTTACATGGGATGGCATTGATAAAGTTCGGTGGATCAGTTGGGTCATTTTTGTTGGCCAAAAGCTGCAGGTAATCCCCCCAAAAAACAACGAAATACTGCAACTACTCCACCGTAGTCTTTTTGTAGTCATCTTCTAAAAATAAATTAAGGTATATTTACTCACTTTATTGTTTAAAATATATAATTAATGTTAAGGCTTGCATTATTGAAAATTTTTTTTGTTTAATCTTTCAATTTGGAAATCTGTTCTTGTTTTTAATTATCAGCTGTTCCAAGTCACAAAAAAAATTCACCTTTGCTGTGGTGAGTTTCGTTGTGAGTTTTGTTGTGACGATTAGGGGGAGAATACCAAAATGTTATCGAATCACAACAATCCTCACAAGAGCTTGTGACTTATGACTCCTCACAAGGGGGAGAATCGGGCTGATAGTTTTTATATACGAAGGTATAACGATTTTAAGTACAGGCATGCACCACTATTACCCCAATATTTAGCCAATTATACCAATTAAATGTCAAAAATTGTCAGCATCGGTAAGAAAGTTTGAAAATGATAAGGAAGTTTTAAGAAACGGTAATGTAGATCTTCCGGCGGATTTTATGATTATTCACCTCAATTACAGAATCCGAAAAGTTTTATTCCCGCGAACTTGACCCGATCCACACTCAACTCACTTACGCGATAAATAACAATCATAAAATTCGCCGGAAGATCTACATTACCGTTTCTTAAAATCGAGTCACGACTCAATTGTTTGGGGGGCATGCCTGTACTAAAAATCGCTATACGATAATGGAGACAGATACACAAGAATGCTTGGTATGGATATTTGTACTGAACACCAATAAAATTAATAAATTAATTATTTAATGAAAATTTTACTATTTTCTCGAATTGGAATCTATTTGTTGTTCTTATTCTTTTAAAAAGTCAAAACTATAATCAAAAACTCCAATGTTAAGCTAACCTTTTCAAGCTTTCCATTTTTGTATTTTGTTGCATACGCAACAACTTTGGTGCGGACTTGAAATGCCAAAATTCATAGTTCGGATGGACTGAGTATTTCATAATCGAATAAAATTTAAACTACGTTACCGATATATATGAAGGTTCTTGCGACGGATTTTCTAATAGTAAAAATATAAAAAAAAAATTGTCGGAAGCCATCCGCAGACCATTCATCGGATTCTGTAATCGAGGTGATTAAAACTCTTTTTAATTATAAGAATAAATGGCAAAAAAAGCCGAAAAAAATATATCACAACAATTATAACAGAACATCTAATGACTATAAGGAATTATCTTGCAGAATCTCTCTGCTTAGGCAATTTGGATAAACGAACAATTTAAAAAGAGACTGGCAAACATCAAACCAGGCCCACAAACACATACGAGTAAAAGCATTTATAGGATAATAGGAAAAACTAAAAAATTCAATTGTCAAAAAATAATATAAGATTATATTCAATAAATTTTTTTAGGTGGCACCAAAATAAAGACACTATTGAGTTTCTCCTGTAATAAAGAGTTTTTTAAATTTTATTTATCTTACAAATACTATAACATTTATTTTAATTACCTGTAATAAAGAGAAACGACATTAAATGTCTATTATTCAAAATATGCCTTTTCTCCTTATTTTACAAATCTGAATAAGTACTTCTTTTTATTATAGATAACCTTATTATTAATAATTCATCATTACCACATGACGATCTGTCATCATGGTATTTTCCTATTCTTCTTTCTCTATTATTCTTATTTTAGCTATGTGCTTGCACCTCGGTTGTGGGATGATTACACCTTACATCTCCCCTCCCCGGTTAAAAATTTTGTTTACTAAATTTTTTTTTTTTTTTGTTATTATTATTATCAGGCAAAATCAGTGTTGACATCAGTATCTTCTTCTGCCTCGATTGCTGGAATGAGTTTCGTTATGTGAAACAGGTTTGATTCCGATTTTTTGTGTCCGGTGTCAATTTGGAATATTGAATTGGATATTTTCTTCAAAATCTTATAGGGACCGATTTTCAGTTCATCTAATTTTTTCCTGTTTAGTTTGTTGCCATTTTCCACGAACACCATGTCCCCCACTTTGAAATTCCACGATGTCCTATTTCTGTCGAATATTTTCTTGTTATATCTATGTGATTTTAGAGTGTTTTGAAGAGCAAGCTCTCTGTCTTGTAATAAATCGTTATATGTTCGTTTCAGCTTTAATTCTTCCGGTAAAATTGCAGTATTTTCGCCTTCTAGAAGATATTTAGGTGTGAAGCCAGTGACCGTGTGTTCTGTCTCATTGTATCTCTTAGTGCATTCTTGTGCAACTGTTGTCCATGCAATTTTTTTTTCTTTTTCATTTATTTTGCATCTTATTTTATTTATTAAAGTTTGGTTTAATCTCTCGTTAAGCCCATTTGAGAACGCTGAATTAACTGCTGTAAAAACAATTGGTATTTCTTTCTCTTTCAAGAAGTGTTTGAATTCTTTAGAGTTTATGCCAGGGTACTGATCAGTCAAAATCATGCCAATTTTATTGTTTTCTGTGACATTTTTCATAAGTTTTATAAAATCATTAGCAATCTGAGTTTTCGAAGTAACTATGTAAGCGTATCTTGTAAAGTGATCGATTAGTAGGTGTAGGTATTTCTTTGTTGACCTTGATCCTCCGAAGCCACCAACAGTGTCTATTGACATAATTTCGAAAGGTTTTTCTGCTGGTCCTAAGTGCGACATCAGTCCGTATTTACCTTGACCTCTAGATTTGTTTTTAATGCATATTTCGCAACTTCTGCATACTTTTTTTATATTCAAAACCAAATTTCTTTCTGTATAAAAAGGGCAAATTTTGTTTTTCATTTGTTCTATACCTATGTGGCAATAATGTTCATGGACAATTTTTATCAAGTCTATACTGAACTTTTCTGTTAATACAATTTTTTTTTTACCTCTAATTTTTTTGTAGTAAATTTTATTTTTATGTATTAAATCTTCTTTATTTTTTAAAATTTCATTTTCTTCTTGGTCATTGATAATTTCTTCTATTTTTATTAGATTAACCACTTTGAGTTGTTCTATTTCGTTTTCGTGCGGTTGCAATACCGGATTTCTACTCAAACAGTCGGCTTCTTGATTGTATTTTCCTGGACAATATTTAATATCAAAGTCGTATTGCGACAAATAATATGTGAGATCTCCTAGTTCATCATCTGTTCGGGATTTTATGTTCATATTTTCTAATGGTTTATGGTCCGAAAAAACTGTAAATTTCTTTCCTATAAGCCGATGCTGCCAATATTTCACAGCTTCTTTTATGGCTATGCATTCTAAGTAAATTGCCTTTTTTTTCTTTTGGGTTTCGTTTAATTTTTTTGAAAAGTATGCTATAGGTTTTTCTTCTCCATCTATTTGTGGCTGTTTAAAAATTGCTCCTATTCCTTTTAAACTAGCATCTGTGTATATGTGTATCGGTAATTCTGGATCAAATATCCCCAACACCGGTTGACAACAAAGTAGATTTTTAATTTTTTTAAATGAATCTTGACAATCTTTCGTCCAAATAAATTCTTGGTTCTTTCTTAATAAATTATGCAGTGAATCTAGGATAATTGCACTGTGTTTTACGTATTTATTGTAAAAGTTGATTTTTCCTAAAAACTGTCGCACATTCTTTCTTGTTTTCGGAATAGGGAAATTTCTTATTGATATTAAGTTATCTTTTATTGGCCTAATCGAATTATTATTTATTATGTGACCTAAGTACCTTACTGAGTCTGCTGCGAAAGTACACTTTGCAAATTTTAGTCTGAATCCTTCTCTCAATATTGCTTCTAATAATTGCTTAAGATGGTCTATGTGTTCAGCAAACGTTTTAGAGAAAATCAGAATATCATCAATATAATTGACTGTAAAATCTGAGAGTTTGTTTTTCTTTATAATGTTGCTTAGTATCCTTTGAAAAATTGCTGGCGAGGTTTTCAATCCGAAAGGTAGACAAGTCCATTGATAATGTCCTTCTTGAGTCACGAACGCAGTTTTCTTTCTATCTTCGATTTTTAAGGGGATTGACCAAAATGCTGAGTTTATATCAAGTGTAGAGAAGTATTTGCAGTTTCTAGTTTTTTCCATGAGATCTTCAATCAATGGAAATGGCTGTGATTGAGGCACAACAATTTTATTTAAATCACGAAAATCAATGCATAACCTTGATCTCTTATTTTCTTCTCTCTTGTATGCCAATGTTACTGGAGCAGCAAAAGGACTATAGGATTCTTCAATTAAATTTCTTTCTAATAGTTTTGATATTTGTGTTTCTATTTCTTTTTTGTCTTCAATCGTGCATCGGTAAGGTCTTTTACTTGGATATTTATCAATTAAAAGGTCAACGTGAGCTTCATAATTCTTCACTTTTCCTATGTCATATTTGTCTTTTGCAAAAATCGGTTTATACATTTCAATTAAATTATCAATTTCAATTTTCTCTTCATATTTCAAAT
Source organism: Syrphus vitripennis (assembly GCA_958431115.1). Classification (NCBI taxonomy): domain Eukaryota; kingdom Metazoa; phylum Arthropoda; class Insecta; order Diptera; family Syrphidae; genus Syrphus; species Syrphus vitripennis. The sequence continues at coordinate 59,782,062 of OY288110.1, read as the reverse complement.
GATTTATTGATATCTTAAAATTTTCTTGAATGACATGCTCATTGAAATTTATGGTATAATTTGTTCTATTTTTTTTAATTGCATGCTTTTCAAATTGTTTTTTATCGATTGTATCAGAAGTCAATACTTGTTTTATTTCTAATCTTTCATTTTGGCTTAATTTGAATTTTTTTATACAATCTAAACCGATTAAAAAATCATAATTGAAATTCTCACTGTTTATTACAAAAACATATATACTTTTTTCTATATTAAAAATTTTTATTTTTATAGAAATTAAACCATCTGTTTTTTTCACACCATTGATCGTTTTTAAATTCGCGTTTCCATTAGTACTTATCTCATTTTTATTCAATTTTAATAATTTAGAATTTATCAGGGACACATTCGATCCTGGATCATAAATTCCATTAACTTCTATAGTGTCATTGAGTAATACTTTTACTTTGATCAATGGTGGAAGATCTAGTTTTTTGGAATTTCATGCATTAATTCACACTCCAATTCTGAATTATTTATACATTTTACTGTACCATTTTTGTTGTCTTCATTATTTTTTGTTTTAAACCAACATGACGATTCAGGGTGGAAGCGGTTTTTTTTGTTAAGTTTTTCGCAGATTTCACAAGGTTTTTTTATTACTGTTTGTTCTTTTACGTTATAGTTACTATTTTTCTTTTCTTTTATTGTGCGCCTTTTGATCAAGTGTTCGAGACTTCTTAATTCCGTGAAGAGGTCTTCTGTATTTTTTAAACTGTCCCTATTAATCCTGTCTGTTATGAACTCTGGCAATCCTACCACGATCAAATCTAGCAAAGTGCGTTTATCCATTGATTTGTTTAGCTCTAATAAAAATCTTTCTTTCTTTAATGCATAGTCTAGTAGCGCACCATTTACATACCTAAAAGTAATCGCATACTTAACTGGGGACCAACCTTTATTTGCATAAGTCTCACAAAAGTTATCTCTCCACTCTTTCCATTTCGAGTCTAATGTAAATTTTATAAGCATTGAACTATACCAGTCTAAACCTGAGTTCTCTAAGAATAGCCTAAAAATTTCAATTCTGTCCGCGTCTTTATTTATTTCAAATCTTTCACATTCACTTTCAAAAGTATTTATCCACTGGATTACATCAGCACTCTTACCTCCGAATTTGTCTAGGACAAACCTTTCTGCTAATTTTTTTGAGTTAAATGGTTTATTTGTTTCACTTTTTCCCTTATCGAGTGTTGATAAGACCCTTTTCAGTACATCCTCCGTAATTCCAGTTTCAGTAGGCTGTGCCGTTTGTATCGTCTCCTCCAAAAGATAATCTTTGAATTGAACATTCTCCTCGTCCAAATATACTTCCCTTAATTCTTTTGTAAGAGTTATCCAGACTTTCCTCATTTGGTGTCTTCTTTGAAGCGAATTTTTAACTTTTGCATAAATTGGAGTTTTTGCCAATTCGTTGTGAAACTTCAATTGCTGGTGTTGATCTGGCATGCTATATTCTTTGCCCTCAGGAGTAGTAATTGTGGTTAGGAAAATAAAATTTGACTTAGCGTCGTCACCAGCCTTGACTACAAATTGGAAACATAGTTTGTCCATCTTTTTGAATTAGTTAAGACGATAATGTCGTTTTATAAGATTATATTCAATAAATTTTTTTAGGTGGCACCAAAATAAAGACACTATTGAGTTTCTCCTGTAATAAAGAGTTTTTTAAATTTTATTTATCTTACAAATACTATAACATTTATTTTAATTACCTGTAATAAAGAGAAACGACATTAAATGTCTATTATTCAAAATATGCCTTTTCTCCTTATTTTACAAATCTGAATAAGTACTTCTTTTTATTATAGATAACCTTATTATTAATAATTCATCATTACCACATGACGATCTGTCATCATGGTATTTTCCTATTCTTCTTTCTCTATTATTCTTATTTTAGCTATGTGCTTGCACCTCGGTTGTGGGATGATTACACCTTACAATAATAATAACATCTCAATAACGGAAGATGGTAAAGTCAAATTTTTTGAACATTATTTCAAAGAATCTTATAATAACACAGAATCAACAAACCAAAACAGCGATTTAATAAACAAATTAAAAATAAAATTCAACTAGCAAAGATTTCAATGCCCCATAAAATTTTCTTGTTTGGAAATGACAACTCAGCTCTTTCTTTCCCCAATAGCCCCACAAATGTTTACCTCTACTACAGAGATCGCTTCTATTATATGTATATTAAAAACCTAAACGGTAAAAAATCTGCAGAACCAGATAATCACCTCGATTACAGAATCCGAAAAATTTTATTCCCGCGAACTTGACTCGATCCACACTTACGCGATAAATAACAATCATAAAATCCGCCGGAAGATCTACATTACAGTTTCTTACTTCTTATCGATGCTGACAATTTTTGACATTAAAGGAGATGAGGCAAAAATGTATGGGGCTTGGGGCTTGGGCCATGAGCGTGCAGGAATAAGAGTGGTACCAAAAGAAATGTAATTACTTGTACATCAAAACTGTGGTTTTAGGAAAATCGTAGGTGGGGATTTCGAGATTTTCACGTTTTAAGTTCATTGATCAGATGCACTTTTTGTGCATATATCATAGAAACCGTTGGACACATGCATATGTTTTTGGTATCAAATAAAAGGTGTGTTTTTAACCTTTCAAATGGCGTTTAAATCATGAGCCTAAAACTGCGAGAAATAGCGATAGCAACATATTAAAAATCCAAACGAAAATGTCAAATTTTTGCCGAAGAAAATAATTATGTATAGCTAAGAACTAAACATACATGTGTATGTACTTATACATATTTTAATGAATTAACTTATTTTTGTTTTTTATTATTTATGTGTTATTGAATAAAAATTTGTTCTCAAATTGAGCCTTAAATAAATAATTACTCGGTTATTGCAACAAACTCGGTCATTCGATCATTGCAACCACCCTGGTTTTAATTAGTTCGATAATCGGGAATGTACTGTATGTACATATAATTTTTTTTAAATAGATTTGAGTCAAAATTTAGTATGCTTAATTTAAGCCCTAATTAATAAAAAGAAAACACATGTTTATAAAATATTAAAATTTCAAAATAAAAATAATACGTTTAATGATAGGCCGCGTTTCCGAGAACTTTGAATTTTATTTATTTATTATTAATGGTGATATTGGTAACAATAATAAGATAAATATCTTTTAAATTTGAAAGCCTAGAATTATGTTAGTCAGATATTTCAAATTCCTAAAACCAATTACTAAATAAATATCAAAAATACAAACAAATACACAAATAAATTAAATTTATAAATATATGTACGTTTAAAATAAAAATACTATATAATATAATATAATTAGTTATATGTATATGCAAACTTAAAATTTAATCAAATTGACTGTTTGTTTGACCAAATATTTCAATAGAGAGGATTTGAAATTATGAAACTAAAATTAATTTTTGTTCAAATTATTAAAGACAGTATTAAAAACCGGTTTGTACCATGTTGAAGTTTGGTAGAAGACCACCGAAAAGAACCTTTCCGATCAGCTAATTGGAGGAGTCGATCACATTGCACACAAGTAAAATTAATTATTTTCTTTCAGTTTTAGTTATAATTAGTTAGAGTTAACGAAACTCAATGAAAAGCATTGAAGTGATATTATGGGCCTATCATTTAATTTTCTTGTATTCGCGGATTATTTTCCCAAAAGTATCATGGTTAAAATTCTCTAAAAAAATATTCTGATGAAGTAGTAGTTAGTACATACTAAAATAAAAGTTTTTGAAACATAATTTTCTTTTAATATGAATTATTTATTAATACATTGTTAATTGTCTTTTTTTTATGTATTTATTAATAATATTAATATATATTGTAAATTAAAGTCTAGGCAAATTCAATCAAAGTGTCTAGAATTGAATTCTTATTTAAAAGTTTTGTAGTTGCAATGACAAATTCCACATTGTTATCTTCTTGTTGCGATAGAAAACGAAGCGCTGATATCTCAGCAAATGTACAGCCACCTATGAAAAACACCATTACAACACGAGGTACATTTAGAGAAGATCCTTCACTTGGTGTAGAGGACTGACGCCCATTAATACCAATTAACGGTGCTTGGAAGCCCTCAAAAGTCCTACCTGGTAGAACACTTATGGAGCTTTTAAGCGATTGCCAGCCGAGTGGTTTTAAGTTTTGTTCCACAATTCGCACAGTTAAGGGTGCGTAAAAACTGTGTACATAGCTTATGTCCTTTGGATCTACTTCAACGACATCTTCCACTGTTAGGTTCAGTGTCTGAAAAGGATAGATAAAAGAAAATTAAATGTCTTCTAATTTTATGTCTGCATGATTGTTTTCAATATTATTGATGTGGTGGATTGTCATGGTGGATAAACTCTATTTTTATGTTAAAATAAATGCTTCGGTCTTAATAAAAAAAAAGTTAAATACAATTTTGAATGAAAGCGGTTGTATCCAAACTTACAATGCGACAAGACGCACCGTGAAAACGTTCGTGGCATTGTTGTCTGATTCACAATAAAACTAGAGTGGGCCATTCCAGCGTTGCCACCCACTTTTGACAAAAAAGTGCCTTACTTTAAAAAAAAGATGCCTTTTTCAATAAAATATGCCTAAAATATTTTTTTAGGTAAAAAACTGGCAATAGATAAAAAATTAAACACAAATATAAAAAAATAACAAAAACATTTTTATTTCATTTAAAATCACAGAAAAGGATTCTTTATAGGAATAACATTTTCGAATTTTAGTTTCATAAGTAGGTACAAAAGTGTTGATTACAAAACAAACATATCGTCGGTTTATTGCGAAAACTCACTAAGTACACTTTTATTTTATATTATATTATATTCAATATAAAAGATAAAACTAAACTGTCTGAGATAAAAGAGATATATAAGTTAACATCAAATAACCTTCACCCCATCCGTAACCCAACACCTATTTCCATTCAGTTCATTCACTGAACCCATTTCCCATCCAACCAACACATTTCCTCTACACGCTGCACTTCCAATTAATAAAAACAATTAATAGTAAGTCAGCACTTTTAATGTAGAATATGTTAATTAGCGAATAAGTAGTTTTAGGCTTCAAGAAAAATAAAAAATAAAAGAAGAGTCAGTCGTAGACTGAGTACAAAAGACAAACAAAGTGTTTTCTTACTGGCGCCCAACGTATTCTTGCATAGTATTGTAAAGCCTAAAAAATCTTTATATAAAGAGAATAGAGCTCTTTAATTACAAAAAACGCAAATAAACGATAAACAAAGGAAATCCACAGCAACAAATCGAGAGATGGTGATAAAATTTTTCATATTGTAAGAGTATGCCTATTAATTTAAGTTTGTTTATAAATTTATATTTTAAGTGAACTTTTTTTTTCTCTGTAAATCAAATTTACGTGATTGTGACTGTGCTAAGAATTAAATTTGTTTTTGTTAAGTATAAAAATCCGAAGAATGTCGGATCTATCGACACAAAACATAGAAAATAATAATGTCATTAATTGCAAATTAGAGGAATTAACAAACAAATTACAAAGTGTCCAATTACCTTCTACAATAGTGCCGTTAAAGCCCATTACAGTTAACACCACGACCACTGTAAGGTGCGAAATATCTCTGGATTTAGTTAAATCTATACCAGATTTTGGTGGTGAACGGGCAAAATACATTTCGTGGCGTCAAGCTGCTAAAACTGCTATTAAATTATTTGAACCATATGAAGGTTCAGAAAAGCATTGCTTGATAATGATAATAATGTTGCCATAATTCGAAATAAAGTTGTTGGATCCGCTGATCTAATTTTATCGTCATTCAACACCGTTCTTAACTTTGATGCAATAATTGCACGCCTTGACAACTCATATTCAGATAAACATCCATTACACGTTCTGGAAAATCAAATGAGTGTTTTGTGTCAGGCAAATCTTACAATATCGCAGTACTACGATAAAGTAGAACGGCATCTTACTTCTATTACGAACAAAATTTCAATGGACTATTCAGGTGATAGTGAACTCATAAATTCTTTATCAGAAAAGTACCGTTCAGACGCTTTGCGAGTATTTATTTCGGGGCTTAATAAGCCAGTCTGTAGTATTCTCTTTTCTGCTGGCTGTGTGGATTTGCCATCTGCATTATCAAAGGCACAAGATTTAGAAGCAAATCAGTATAGATATAACTTTGCAAGAGCTTTTAACAGAAATAACTCTACAAGATTTCGTCAAGGACCACAAATCCAATCTTTCAATGCGGATGAACATATGAGTGTAGATAACTCATCCAGATTCCGCTATAATCAAAAACCAGAAACTAGTAGTAAGCAAACGTCTAGGCAACAACTACCTGCACCAAATCAAGCGTTTAAACGTGCACGTGAATCAGATAGGACACCTTTCCCTAAAACTCAGTGTTCAGGATTAATCGACATTCAACAAAATCATCATCAGTTCAAACCATTTAACTCATTCAATTTATTTAAATATTCAAATCATTCAATCCATTCAATTTTACTTTAAAATCTTTTATACCTAAATTAATACAAAAAAACAACATTAATACATTTTGCCAAACATTCAAATCATACACTATGTAATTTCTACAAATTTAAAAACCGTCCAGTTATTTTTTTTGCTACTTAAATCTAATGTTAAAACTCATGCACAAATTTTTTATCAGCTACACAGTTAATTGTTTTCACTCAAAGTTAATCTTGTATGCTCTTTTGTGCTTATGTTCATTGTACTTTGCAAACAAGAATTTATACAAGCATCGATCTCTTTTGGATTCGATCATCAAGCTGTGCAGACTTACCTGGTAAAATTGTATCAAATATTTATACAACAAATATACCTACATCATTATATAGCATTTTAATTGATGCCCACAATTCTTTTTTTTTTATATTTGAGAATTAACAAGTTCTTTTCTTTGACAAACACAAAAAAGCATACAGTCCATTAATTCCTAATCATAGTGGTCCTTCGATAGCCGAATTTATTGAACAATTAATTTAAAGACAATCGTGTTAACTACAATTCGTGATAAAAACAAAAAAAAAACTATAAAAAGTGTTAAAGACTACGAATTACAAACATACATATATGTATGGATGAAATGATGTGATGATTGTACATATATATGTAATCCGTAGCTCTATACTTGATAGTGCAATTACATATATCAATTTTTTTTAAATTTAGTACGATTTATGGAATTAATGATTGATTTAATAACGGTACAGTTTAATTAAAACTGGTTTACACACGTTTCTGCATAAACATTCGAAAACAATTTTTTTTGTTGAATTTATTTAAATTAAGTCGAATACTGAATTATACTTGAGATTCGATTAAATAGACTCGAGACCACATGGTCTGATTTTTCACTTCTTCATAACGAAATTCTTGAAAATGTTGAAGTTGCAGAAGTATGCATTAGAATCTGAATTTTCGGAATACGAATTATAATATTTTGTTTCAAATGCCAAGCTCGTTAAGGCCATTCGCGATAGAGAAAATTCTTCCACCAAACCTGTGGAAGTTCTTGATAATTCTGCAGCTTTAGAACGCATAGCTGAGCAACAATCAGCCTTTATAAAAAAAATTAACTCGTCTTCGTCATCATCAAATAATGCCAATTGCCAATACGTCGAAACTTCCAACAATAGTTCTGCCACCATTCAGTGGAAGTTATAAAGATTGGCCTTCGTTTCGGGACATTTTTCTGGGTTCAGTTGACACTAAGGTGAATCTGAGTACAAACCATAAATTTCATTACTTGAAATCATATCTGCGTGATGACGCAGCAAATTTTATAAAACATTTGAAAACAAATGACGCAAATTATGCGATCGAAGCCAATTGATAGTTCAATCGTTTATTGAAACTTTTTTGTCGCTCCCTACTGCCAATAACCCTAATGCTCAAATTTTAAGAAAAATATCTGACGGTGCCGATGAAGTTGGGCGTGGTCTTAATGCTTTGGGAAAGACAGGTCGTAACCCTTGGCACATTTATTTATTGTTTAACAAATTAGATTCGGACACAAAGCAAACCTGGGCAGAGCATGTCGGCTATCGGGAAGACAGTACAATAGTCGAATTATTAGAGTTTTTAGAACAAAGGTGCGATGCTTTTGAGGCATGTCAATCGCTTTCAACTCGTGCGGGTACATCGCGTACCTTCAGATACAATTTCAAAACCCAAATGCCCCATGTGTCAAGACAATCATGTTCTTGTCCAGTGTACAAAATTCGTCGCGTTAGACATTGACTCTCGTCGAAACTTTGCAAAGACAAACTTGTTATGTTTTAATTGTCTAAAAGGGGGACATTCATCACAAAAGTGCTATTCTACCTTTCGTTGTCGGGTGTGCAAATCACGCCATCATTCGCTAGTGCATCCTAATGATACAGCAAAGAACGATCAAGATTCTTCGTCGGGTTCCTCCAACCAATCTGAAGCTTCGTCACCAAACCTCGCTCAATCCAACACTATTGATTCGCTCGTTAGTAATCATTCGCTTGATTTTAGTTGTATGAAGAAAACTCTGTTAAAAAGCCTTATCTCATTAAATCTTCGTTCTCGTGTCAATTCTTCTAATTTATTCGTTGATGCCTTTAGCTGCCCCAATCGATGTTCTTCTCGGCGGTGATAAACTTTGGAGCATTCTCAAGGATGGACAAATTCGAGGTCCTAATGGGTGTCCAATCGCACAAAGCACTTCGTTTAGATGGGTCATAACCGGACAATTTTTTGAACCAGTTGAATTTTATTTCGTTTCACTCTTTACTAGACACATACACCTTGATACATCGTTTCTGGGAACGTGAGGAAGTTCTTTCAGCAAACTATTCATTTATTTTCGACCAGGCCGAAGAACATTTTCAGCGCACTTTCTCTCGGTCTCCCGATAAGAAGTATGTGGTTCATCTTCCTTTTAAAACTCCAAACCCATCCTTCAAAAATACTCTTTCTCTCGCTATTTCTCGCTTATTGGCAATGGAACGTCGGTTCGCTCAAAATCCGAAACTTCGAAAGTTATATTCCGATTTTATGAGAGAATATATTAGCTTAGGCCACATGATTCGAATTCCTCATGACGAAATCAAGAGTTCCAATGGCAAATGTTTTTATCTTCCACATCACGCGGTGCTCAAACCGGACAGTTCGTCTACAAAACTGCGTGTCGTTTTTGACGGTTCTGCCAGATTCTACTGGAAAGTCGTTGAAAAATACGTTGTTGATAGGCCCTCCTATTCAACGGGATTTAATAGGTGTTTGCTTGCGGTTTCGGCAAAATCCCTTCGTTTTTACTGCCGATGTCGTTAAAATGTTCCGTCAAATCTGGGTAGATGATTCCGACTGCGATTACCAACGCATTGTTTGGCGCGATTCTCCATCGAAAGAAATCGAACATTTTCGTTTGCGTACTGTTACATACGGTACAGCTTCTGCTCCTTTTCTGTCAGTTCGGGTTTTAAAACAGCTTGCTGAGGACTATAAATCAGAATTCCCGAATGCAGCCCGTGTTCTATTGGAAGACGTATACGTGGATGACGTATTGACTGGAGCAAAATCAACTAAAGAACTCATCGAATTGCGAGCTGAGTCGTAAGGGGTTGGCCGTGGCGCGATGGTATGCGTGGTCGACTGTCAACCAAATGGTCACAGGTTCGATCCCAGCCGTAGTTCTATGCCTTGTTTTTTTTCCATTATCATTGATCATTGTTGGGCCGCTGGTTTACTCATTACATGTTGTTCAGGCATAACACTAACAACATGTGATTGAGTAAATACTAGTATGCCCAACAAATATGACAATGAACAAAATAATGCGAATTATAAAGGGACATAGATATAAGACACGGCAATTTCTCCGCTTTAGCCCAGCCGCCAACCGTGGAGATAAAATGAGAAAACCACCACCTTCTCTCAGTACCTCGCGCCACACACACCTTTCCCTTCCCATCCTATCCTATCCTTCACGCCCGCGCTGTGTTGATACATATAAAGGGTAAACCAAAAATCCCCTTGAGCGCGCGCATATTAAAAAAAAAAAAAAAAAAAAAATGTGAATACTCTTTTTACGACACTGAACGCACAAATTCGTATATTAAAGTGCTTGGAATGCATTGGAATCCTTCAAAGGAGAGTATTCGTTCCGCATGACAAATTCTCTTCCAACCATTTCATTGACTAGGCCCTCGTTGTTGTCTGAAGTATCGAGAACATTCGATACCTTAGGATTGTTGGCACCTTCTGTTGTAATTTTCAAAATTCTCTTTCAGGAACTCTGGTTATCGAAACTAAATTTGAAATGGGATGACCCGTTGCTTTCAGAATTAGTTGATCGTTGGGATAAGTACCGAAAGCAGATCTCGTGTTTTGAGCAAGTTCGAATACCCAGAAACTTGTTCACCTCTTCGTTCGACGACATTGAACTACATGGGTTCTGCGATGCGTCTACACGCGCATATGGTGCCGTCCTATACACTCGATGTAAAGTCGCTGAAGGAAGATACAACTTAACAATTGTAGCAGCCAAAACCAAAGTTGCTCCGTTGAAACCGGTGTCTATTCCACGTCTAGAGCTGTGTGGAGCCTTGCTGTTGACACGCTTGTTTAGTCTTGTGAAATCTGGTGTTCTGGTGCGATTCGGAGATCGTTCTATCGGATAACAACGAAGTTCTGCTCAAAGAAAGACAGTTTCCTCGTCAAGTTCTTCTCACCGAAACCAACAATTTTGATGTTATCAATCACATTGTTAGCAAAAATTCGTCGTGAAATCGCATGCAACGTATTCTCGCTTATGTAATTCGGTTCATCTTCAACTATCTCAGTGACAAATCAAATCGTCGAATCTCACACCTTACAACAAAAGAAATATTTATCACGAAAACAACTCTCATTAAATCAATTCATTCAGTGAAGATATGCATGCCCTTAAAACTAAAAACCAATTGCCCCTGAAATCCAGACTCCTAAAATATACCAAATTTCTTGATAGTAAAGGTCTTCTTAGAGTGGGAGGGAGAATTAAAAATGCTAACATATCTTTTAACATGAAACATCCTCTTTGTCCTCTTTGTCTTATATCTGATAATGACATAAATCCATTAACTCCCGCTCACTTTCTTATAGGTGAACCATTTACTGCTGTCCCGGAACCAACAACACTGTCCACGCCTTTGAATCATTTGTCGCACTGGAACCACTTACAAAATATGGTCCAAGGTTTCTGGAAACGGTGGCATTTGGAGTATATCACCACCTTACAAGAACGACCGAAATGGAAGACTGCAACTCCAAATCTCAAACCAGGGACGTGGTCATAATTAAAGAGCCAAATCTCAAGGGACTGATGGTCGAGTACGAGTTGCTACTGTAAAGACGAACGGTGGAACATTTGTTCGTTCAATCACCAAGCTTGCCCTACTACCCACGTCCTGAAACTCGTTCCAGGGGGGCCGGGATGTTCAGGATTAATCGACATTCAACAAAATCATCATCAATTCAAACCATTTAACTCATTCAATTTATTTAAATATTCAAATCATTCAATCCATTCAATTTTACTTTTAAAATCATTTATACCTAAATTCATACAAAAAAATATCATTTACACATTTTGCCAAACATTCAAATCATACACTAAGTAATTTCTACAAATTTAAAAACTGTCCAGTTATTTTTTTTGCTACTTAAATCTAATGTTAAAACTCATGCACAATTTTTTTATCAGCTACACAGTTAATTGTTTTCACTCAAAGTTAATCTTGTATTCTCTTTTGTGCTCATGTTCATTGTACTTTGCAAACAAGAATTTATACAAGCATCGATCTCTTTTGGATTCGAACATCAAGCTGTGCAGACTTACCTGGTAAAATTGTATCAAATATTTATACAACAAATATACCTACATCATTATATAGCATTTTAATTGATGCCTACAATTCTTTTTTTTTTATTGAGAATTAACAAGTTCTTTTCTTTGACAAACACAAAAAAGCATACAGTCCATTAATTCCTAATCACTCAGCGCATTAATTATTTGCAAGATAATTTATTACTAGGAGAAGAAAATGATACTTTTGAACTTGAAAACTTTGATAATCACCTCGATTACAGAATCCGATGAATGGTCTGCGGATGGCTTCCGATAGTTTTTTTTTCAGTTTTTACTATTAGAGAATCCATCGCAAGAACCTTCATAAATGTCGGTAACGTAGTTGATATTTTATTCGATTATGAAATACTCAGTCCATCCAAACTCCATATAAATTTTGGCATTTCAAATCCGCACCAAAGTTGTTGCGTATGCAACAAAATACAAAAATGGAAAGCTTGAAAAAGTAAGTTTAACATTTGAGTTTTAGATTATAGTTTTGATGTTTTTGCAGAAAAAGAACAACAAATAGATTCCAATTCAAGAAAATGGTAAAATTGTCATTAGATAATTAATTAATTAATTTTATTGGTGTTCAGTACAAATATCCATACCAAGCATTCTTGTGTTTCTGTCTCCATTAGCGTATAGCGATTTTTAGTAAAAAAAAAAACATTTGACGCAATAATAGGGTACGACTTCCTCGTACAAATAAAAGCCCAGATTGATACCGAACGCTCTCTATTAGTTTATGAAAATGGTTGTATTCAAATCAGATTCTTTAAATGCGAGCAGGTAAACAATCTTGAAATCGATACTGGAACAGTTCCTGAAACAGTCAAGAAAGAGTTTCAAAAATTAATTGAAGATTTTTCAGAAGTTTTCGCTCAACCCGATGAAAAACTTCCTTATAATACTGACATAAAAGCAGCAATAAGGACAATAGACTCAGAACCAATTTATTCTAAAGCAAGACCATATAATATGGCAAAGATACCATTCGTAAATAAAGAAATCAAAAGATTACTAGTTGATGGAATTATACGCCCATCACATTCCCCATATTGTAACGAAGCGTTACAAATGCCCTATTTTGTTCAACAAAATTATAAGCAAAAACCCCCTCCTCACCGAAGCCGCACCTGAAATGCACCCTTCTAGCTACGGGCGTGCATATACCCACATAAAATGGGCACCGCCATGGTAAAATAAAACTTTACCCCTTTTACCCCTCCCCGACTACGCTCCAGCATCACCCGACCAGATACGGCCCTGTGGTATCATACCACCACCAGACACGATACACACGATCTCGATATACCATGGCAATTGTTGTTGTACTTCACTTTGGTTTTTCCTATGGAATATTTTCGTTTGCCGGTTAGAGTTCACATCTAGTTGTTCCTAAAATAGTCACATAGGGAAGTGAAATATCGAGAGGAAATCAGAGTTTCCAAGGTATTCCAGTGGTGGTCTTAAGATTGGAAGCCGATAGGCAGCTGAGAAATTAGTACAATTGTCACTAAGGAAAGCAATAAGCCCTATATATTTATCAAGGAGGTCCTAGTTGAACTCCTAAAAAGTTTGGTATCTAGAATCCACTTCTTCTAAGTGTATCCTAGATAAAGGTGAAGCTTCTCTTCCCCTTTTGAGACAGTGGCTTCTCCTCCGTCTGAACTTTTGCCGAGACCGATTCTCACCCGTTTATTCCGTGGCGGACTTCTTCTAAGTACCTCCACGGACAGGAACACGCCCGGAAGCTGTTCAACCGTTAATGCTACAGTTTGCTTGCTGTGGGCCAGAAGGCTTGAAGCCTTGTTTATTCTAGGATCAGCTCCTTCAGAGTTTATCCTAGACAGGGGCGTTAATTCGTCCAAAACCCTTGCCGAGACCGATTCTCACCCGTTTATTCCGTGGCGGACTTCTTCTAAGTACCTCCACGGACAGGAACACGCCCGGAAGCTGTTCAACCGTTAATGCTACAGTTTGCTTGCTGTGGGCCAGAAGGCTTGAAGCCTTGTTTATTCTAGGATCAGCTCCTTCAGAGTTTATCCTAGACAGGGGCGTTAATTCGTCCAAAACCCTTGCCGAGACCGATTCTCACCCGTTTATTCCGTGGCGAACTTCTTCTAAGTACCACCACGGACAGGAACACGCCCGGAAGCTGTTCAACCGTTAATGCTACAGTTTGCTTGCTGTGGGCCAGAAGGCTTGAAGCCTTGTTTATTCTAGGATCAGCTCCTTCAGAGTTTATCCTAGACAGGGGCGTTAATTCGTCCAAAACCCTTGCCGAGACCGATTCTCACCCGTTTATTCCGTGGCGGACTTCTTCTAAGTACCTCCACGGACAGGAACACGCCCGGAAGCTGTTCAACCGTTAATGCTACAGTTTGCTTGCTGTGGGCCAGAAGGCTTGAAGCCTTGTTTATTCTAGGATCAACTCCTTCAGAGTTTATCCTAGACAGGGACGCCCAGCGTCCACCCATTTAGTTTTGATCATATTGTAAGACGTAGTTTATATGAAATACCGTGTTATCTTACCCGAACATTTAGATATATGAAATACTGTGTTATATCCTAGACAGGGACGCCCAGCGTCCACCCATTTAGTTTTGATCATATTGTAAGACGTAGTTTATATGAAATACCGTGTTATCTTATCCGAACATTTAGATATATGAAATACTGTGTTATATTATTTGAATAAGAAATATTGTATAGAATTAAGTATATGAAATACTTTATTAGTTAGTTCGTAAGAAAGAATTAATAAAAACGAATATTATAAAATATAACTGGTTGGTCGTGATTTTGAGTTTTGGTATCTTCGCTCAAGTTTACGTTGCTTCTTGAGCTGACCCTGGATCCGCTGAGCGTCACCTCAGCCTTTGAAAAAGAGCAACACTACAAAATTGGCGCCCGAGCAGGGACCTTAGAAGGCTATACCAAAACTCCGACCGTCAAAGAACCTTCGAAAGGTCACCAACCGTTACCGCCGCTAAAACCAAAACCGACAACCAACCGTTACCGCCGCTAAATAATAAACCGCACCCGACCGTTACCGCCGAAAAACCGAAAACCACCGCCCGACCGTCACCGCCGAAAAATCGACCGTTACCGCCGAAAAACCGACCGTTACCGCCGGAAACTCAAAACCGCCAATCACCGACGAAACCGATTACCAACAAGCAACCGAAACGACCACCATTGGAGAAGAGCGTTAGTAATTAACACCGTCGCCGTTCACCAGATCATTATAAGATGTCAGACTCCGAAGATCAAGACGATCAATATTTACATCCATATAAAAATCTGGGTTTTATATATTTCCTGAAGAAAACCGAGCTCATCGAAATGCTCGAGACCCGGAAACTAGAAACTACGGGAACCGTTACAGTTTTGCGAAAACGTTTGAGCGATCATCTTAAGAAATTAAGAGATCATGGATCAACGCAGAACCTGTGCGCACATTGGGAAAGCGTAGTTGAGAAAAGAAACAACGAAGAACCAGCAGCCGCCGAGGTTCAGTTCGAAACGAACCCATCTGCCGCCACCGGTTCCATCTCTCAAGACGCAACAAAATTTTCCGCTCATAGAAGGTACGGAACTGAGCTCAAATCCCCGTTATTTATCCAGACGTCCTACATGGTACCAGAAATGAGTAAGACGAAAGTACCCGCCGCAGAAGCCGCACCGACAACTAGACCAGATACTCCGAATGCACATCACCAACCAGCCACGTCCCACACTGATTTTCCGTTCCCGTCGCCCGCTTCCCATCGACTAACAGTAAGTCATGAAGCCGAAATAATGAACACGGTCCGGAAATGGGGACTGAAGTTTGATGGGTCAGGCAACCCACAAGAGTTCCTTGAAAGGGTAACCGAACTCTCGCGTTGCTACTGTATCCACCTAAACGATATACCCCGTACATTACCTGAAATGTTTAAAGGGACAGCGTTAGAATGGTTGCGAATCAAGAATGAAGAATTTCATTCATGGAAAGACTTCCAGTGTGCATTCCTACAAAATTACCTACCGCCGCGATATCTACATCGACTCGAGGATGAAATATTCCGCCGACGACAAGGTCCGAAAGAGAAGGCGAAAGAATATATTCACGCGATCCAATACCTGATCCGCCAGCATCCCCGAATGACCGTGGGAGAAAATCTGGATCGTATATTTGATAGCCTCCGACCAGAGTACAGATTGTATGTACGACGCCCCGATTTCAATACCATCGATGAGTTAATTCTCCTATGTGAGGAATTTGATACCATAAAAAGAGACGACCGGTACGTCACTCGACCAACCACGTCTACTAATGATGCCACCGCCGCCCAACACCCGCCAACCGCTTTCCGACCAACTGCCGCACGGAATACCGCCCGTAACCCGTTTAATAGCGCCCCGACCTCATATGACCGACGAACCCACTGCTGGAACTGTAAGCAGAGAGGGCACCGTAAAGAAAATTGCCGACAGCCGTTCCAATTATTCTGTTCATTTTGTGGACAAGACGGGACATTGACCAAGGATTGTCAATGTAGACAAAATACTGTATCGATGGTACGAGTTCCCAATAGAGATCCCCGCCTGTTCGTGCCAATCAAACTAGATGGAGTATTCTATAACGCCTTACTCGATACAGGGTCTACGAAGACATATGTCGGCCTCACTATGAGGAATAAACTCAAGGCACTGAGAATTCCCATGTTTAACAATTCCCACCAGTACGCTTAGCGAATGGAGCACCCGTCACAACTAGGGAGAATTTTAAGATCACATTCTTCTTAAACAACGTCCCCATCACGGGGGAAGTGACTTACTTACCGTCTCTAGAAGAAGACATGTTGTTGGGAATGGACCTTCTTGTGCAAGGCGGACTCACAGTGTTCCTGGGGGGCAAGATTCTCGAAGGAAACAAGTCACATGGTTATAAAGAGAGAAACTATTGTTCATCGATATCTCACCTGCCGAGTGACCAACAACAAAGACTAGACCAGTTCCTCGCTACCGAATTACCCGAATTTTCGCAGATGAGAGGTATGGCTAACGTACCACCGCACCGAATCCGACTAAAGACTGAAGAACCGTTTAAACAACGGTACTACCCGAGAAACCCAGCTATGCAGCGGATTATAGATGAAGAGATCGATAATCTACTAGAGACCGGAAAAATTAGCCCCTCGAAAAGTCCATATAGTTCTCCCATCGTCTTAGTACGAAAAAAGGAAGGATCCTGGAGACTATGTATAGACTTTCGTAAGCTGAATGAGATATCTCATAAAGATGCTTATCCTCTACCGTATATAGTGGCCATCTTAGATAAACTCCGGCAGGCTAAATTCATCTCTACAATAGATTTAAAGCAAGGATATTGGCAGATAGCACTAGACCCAAAGAGCCGACCCTGTACCGCCTTTACCGTCCCCGGCAGAGGACTTTTTGAATGGAATGTCATGCCATTTGGATTGCATTCAGCAGGAGCAACGTTCCAAAGGGCCATGGACTCAATTTTTGGTGCAGAGATGTTCGATCATGTGTTCGTTTACTTGGACGACATCATAGTCATTAGCACTACGTTCGACCAGCATCTCCAACATTTGTCCAAAGTCTTCTGCAAACTCCGTGAAGCGAACCTAAAAATCAACCCCGAGAAATGCGAATTCTGCCGAGAAAGCATTAAATACTTGGGTCACGTGGTGAGCAAAGATGGGATCCACACCGATTCCGATAAAGTAAAAGCGATTCGAGACTTAGAACCCCCTACTACCGTCAAAGCGTTAAGACAAGTTCTGGGAACTTGCTCTTGGTATAGGCGCTTTATTCGGGACTTCTCGAGTATTGCCGCTCCCCTGACCAAGCTATTGAAGAAAAACGTCACATGGATTTGGGGTGACTCTCAACAAGCCGCTTTTGAATTATTAAAGAAAAGAATGACCGAGGCACCGATTCTTGCCTGCCCGAATTTTGACCGACCGTTTACTCTCCAGACCGACGCCAGCAATTATGGGTTAGGAGTCGTATTGACTCAATTAGACGACGATGGACGAGAAAAAGTGATAGCGTATGCGAGCCGCACACTCACTGAGCAAGAACAAAAATATGCGACAACCGAAAAGGAGTGCCTTGCCATCGTCTGGGGTATTAGAAAGATGCGACCGTACCTCGAAGGGTATCACTTCGATGTCGTCACAGATCATCACTCGTTGAAGTGGTTACACTCCCTCGAAAATCCGTCCGGCAGACTAGCGAGATGGGCGCTAGAACTGCAACAATACGATTTCAGTATCCAGTACCGTAAGGGAGCTATGAATATTGTGGCCGACGCACTATCAAGAAACCCCCTGCCTATCACCGAATCCGACCAATTAGCAGCAGTACAAGACATGAAACCAGATTGGACCCAAAAGAGAAAAGAATTAGTAAATAAGGACCCAGCCAGTTACCCAGAATATAAAGTAGTTGAAGAACAACTTTATCGCCATTTCGACAGTACATCACCGTTACCTAGTACACATGAACATGATTGGAAACTCTGTGTACCTACCGCCGACCAGAAAAAAGTACTTCACGAAAACCATGACAGCACCACCGCCGGCCATCTCGGTACAGCAAAAACCATTGCACGTATTTCCCAACGATACTATTGGCCTGGTATGTTTAGAGATATAGGAAAATACGTGCGGAAATGCGAAGTATGTAACCGCTATAAACCGTCCCAGCAGAAAGCGAATGGAATGATGTTTACGACTCAAGTAGGCGAACCCTGGGAAATGGTATGCGCCGATTTCATGGGCCCCCTACCGAAGTCAATGAAAGGCCATTGCTACTTACTTGTCATGATGGACAAATTTACAAAATGGGTAGAAGTAGTACCCCTAAGATCCGCGAATGCCACTAGCCTGATCAAAGCCGTGAGGGAGCGTATTACTTCCACGTTTGGAGTACCTAAAGTATTTTTGTCTGACAATGGGACCCAGTTCATAAGCCATCAATTTCGAGACTTTCTCTCCGACCTAGGAATACAACAACGTTTAACCGCCCCTTATACGCCGCAAGAAAACCCAACCGAAAGAGTAAATAGG
This sequence comes from Syrphus vitripennis, assembly GCA_958431115.1. Lineage (NCBI taxonomy): Eukaryota > Metazoa > Arthropoda > Insecta > Diptera > Syrphidae > Syrphus > Syrphus vitripennis. The sequence goes on along the minus strand of OY288110.1, from coordinate 59,763,037 downwards.
GTCCTCAAAACTATGATCGCGCAATACGTGGAAAACAATCACCGCAACTGGGATGAACATCTGCCAGAACTAGCGTTTGCCCTAAATACCAGCCGGCACGAGTCAACAGGTTATTCACCAGCGATGTTAAACTTCGGACGAGAACTCAGAGTACCGAACGAGTACCTCTCTACTTTACCCACCGACACCCCTGTAGAAGATGTTAATACTCACCACGAAAGAATGAAGGCTTTGTACCAGATGGTAAAAATTAACCTCCAGAAAGCTAGTCAAACTCAAGCTAGACATTACAACTTGAGAAAACGAACCTGGAAACCCAGCATTGGAGAGCAGGTATATAAAAAATCCCGTGTCCTGTCATCCGGTGGCCAATTTTTTGCCGAAAAACTCGCACCAAAGTACGACGGACCTTTCGAAGTCGTCAGTCGAAGTCTCACCCGTAATCGTCATCCTGAAACAGAAAGGGACATCGAGGGGAAAACCCATTAGTGTAAGAGCGCATATAAGAGACCTGAAGGGGTACCAATCTACCTACAACGACCAGTCCGCCGCCGCAAAAACCGATACCGTAACAAAAAAACTCGACCTGGAAAATCCGACCGGAAACCAAATTGCAACAAAGGGTAATAAAAACAATATTACACCAAATTATACAATTCACAGTAACTCCCGACCTGATTTTTCTATAAATACCGACGTCCCGCTGAGGATAAAACGCAGACGACGATCAAGTGCCGATCCGAGAACCCGAGTCATGGAAAATAATAAGAAACCAACTACCCAACTCAAACAACGGAGAGGCAGCCGCAGCCAGAGGACTCCCAGTCCAAGGTTCCATCGCCTCTCATCCCCCGAACGCCTGGTAAGACCATCAACCAGCGCTGCAGCACTTTGGAGGGAACGCCAACGCGCCTCGCCAAAAACGAAACGAGAGTTATTGAAGAAAACAACTCTCGCCGCAACCGCTAAACCACCGTCTCAACAATCCACGACTAAACACCGACTAGTTAGATGCACTAATAGTAGGTCAATACCACACCAGACCGTAGACCAAACTCAAACCGTCACGCCAGCAACAGAAATATCGATTCAGCGCCCTCATGAAGGTGAACCACCTAGAAAGTGCCCAACACTTCCTCCGATACTGGATCCCTGTGTCCGGCAAACAACTCAGCCGACACGTATGAACCGAAGATCCACTCACCCATATATGGAGATTGCCACCACCGCAGTGCAAATTCAACCACCTCCGTCGCCGAAAAAAGCAATGGCTGATACTCGTCGAATGAGAGAAGAGGCAGAGCAGAGGTGGAGGGATGAATTGGCAGCCAAATCAACCGAGAGGCGTAATAGAGTTGAAATTCTCGAAGTGTTAACCTTAAGACAAGCCGATCCGACAACCACCTTCCCACCAGTTTACCAGGAACCCCGAGTAACGGCTACAGTCGCCGCAGTATTGGCCGACGATCCCGCCAACCGACAAACCGAGGCCTCTAGAGATCCATTCCAAGGAATCCGGTTAAAGGGAAAGCTCCACCACCGCACATTTAAGATACAGAAGCCGTGGGGATTCATCTCAGTCCGAATGAGTAAAAATGGAAGGCAGGCCTCATTAAGATTTAAGGATCAGATGAAAATTATAAATGTAGACAAATAAGATAAATAAGATATTTATAATAAAGCAGAGCAAAAAAAAAAAAAAAAAAAAAAAAAAAAAACACATACGAAGAAAGGGGGGAATGTAACGAAGCGTTACAAATGCCCTATTTTGTTCAACAAAATTATAAGCAAAAACCCCCTCCTCACCGAAGCCGCACCTGAAATGCACCCTTCTAGCTACGGGCGTGCATATACCCACATAAAATGGGCACCGCCATGGTAAAATAAAACTTTACCCCTTTTACCCCTCCCCGACTACGCTCCAGCATCACCCGACCAGATACGGCCCTGTGGTATCATACCACCACCAGACACGATACACACGATCTCGATATACCATGGCAATTGTTGTTGTACTTCACTTTGGTTTTTCCTATGGAATATTTTCGTTTGCCGGTTAGAGTTCACATCTAGTTGTTCCTAAAATAGTCACATAGGGAAGTGAAATATCGAGAGGAAATCAGAGTTTCCAAGGTATACCAGTGGTGGTCTTAAGATTGGAAGCCGATAGGCAGCTGAGAAATTAGTACAATTGTCACTAAGGAAAGCAATAAGCCCTATATATTTATCAAGGAGGTCCTAGTTGAACTCCTAAAAAGTTTGGTATCTAGAATCCACTTCTTCTAAGTGTATCCTAGATAAAGGTGAAGCTTCTCTTCCCCTTTTGAGACAGTGGCTTCTCCTCCGTCTGAACTTTTGCCGAGACCGATTCTCACCCGTTTATTCCGTGGCGGACTTCTTCTAAGTACCTCCACGGACAGGAACACGCCCGGAAGCTGTTCAACCGTTAATGCTACAGTTTGCTTGCTGTGGGCCAGAAGGCTTGAAGCCTTGTTTATTCTAGGATCAGCTCCTTCAGAGTTTATCCTAGACAGGGGCGTTAATTCGTCCAAAACCCTTGCCGAGACCGATTCTCACCCGTTTATTCCGTGGCGGACTTCTTCTAAGTACCTCCACGGACAGGAACACGCCCGGAAGCTGTTCAACCGTTAATGCTACAGTTTGCTTGCTGTGGGCCAGAAGGCTTGAAGCCTTGTTTATTCTAGGATCAGCTCCTTCAGAGTTTATCCTAGACAGGGGCGTTAATTCGTCCAAAACCCTTGCCGAGACCGATTCTCACCCGTTTATTCCGTGGCGAACTTCTTCTAAGTACCACCACGGACAGGAACACGCCCGGAAGCTGTTCAACCGTTAATGCTACAGTTTGCTTGCTGTGGGCCAGAAGGCTTGAAGCCTTGTTTATTCTAGGATCAGCTCCTTCAGAGTTTATCCTAGACAGGGGCGTTAATTCGTCCAAAACCCTTGCCGAGACCGATTCTCACCCGTTTATTCCGTGGCGGACTTCTTCTAAGTACCTCCACGGACAGGAACACGCCCGGAAGCTGTTCAACCGTTAATGCTACAGTTTGCTTGCTGTGGGCCAGAAGGCTTGAAGCCTTGTTTATTCTAGGATCAACTCCTTCAGAGTTTATCCTAGACAGGGACGCCCAGCGTCCACCCATTTAGTTTTGATCATATTGTAAGACGTAGTTTATATGAAATACCGTGTTATCTTATCCGAACATTTAGATATATGAAATACTGTGTTATATTATTTGAATAAGAAATATTGTATAGAATTAAGTATATGAAATACTTTATTAGTTAGTTCGTAAGAAAGAATTAATAAAAACGAATATTATAAAATATAACTGGTTGGTCGTGATTTTGAGTTTTGGTATCTTCGCTCAAGTTTACGTTGCTTCTTGAGCTGACCCTGGATCCGCTGAGCGTCACCTCAGCCTTTGAAAAAGAGCAACACTACAATATAACACTCCGATTTTGGTGGTAGGGAAAAAAGGCGTTAATGAAGAAGGTTCTTCTAAATCTAGGTTACTTTTTGATTACAGAAAATTGAATGAACGTACTATACCAGATAGATATCCCATTCCAGAAAGCTCAGTTATATTATCAAATCTTGGAAATGCAAAATTCTACTCTACAATTGATTTAAAATCCGGCTTCCACCAAATTCTCCTAGAAGAAAAGGACCGGGAATAAAAAGCTTTTTCCGTAAATAATGGAAAATATGAATTCTGTAGGTTGCCCTTCGGTTTGAAAAATGGTCCTAGCATTTTCCAGAGAGCAATCGACAACGCATTGAAGAAATCATATCAGAAAATAGAAATTTATTAGATGAAATAAAAAACGAAAGATGCAAAGAAATACTTCTTCAAGATATAAATGAAATGGAACGCTTGCTAATATTGTTAAAACCCCCCATGAGGAATAGACGATCTATAAATTTTATAGGTTCCGCAATTAAATTTATCGCAGGAACTCCTGATCATGCAGACATGGAATTGTTAAAAACTCAAGAAGACGAAATAACTAGATCTAACAACAGACAAATTGACATTAACACGCAAATCCAAGATAAAATAGACCAAATAACTGAAATAATAAATAAAATAAATATAAATGCAATAAATAAACTTGAACCGGCTGATAACTATGAGAAATTAACTGCAATTTTGTCGAAAAGAAATAGGATAATAATAAATAATCCAAGCACCAAATTTATTCTCTGATTCTTGCTAAAAATAATATTGTAAACCCTTTAATTCTAAGCATAGAAGAAATAGAAATAATTAAAAAAAATGAAAATGTTATAATCGAAATAAGTGATTTGTTAAATGTTGCCAATGTTAAAATGTATTACCAATATGACACTTTAGTATACTTTATTAAAATTCCAAATGTTCAAGAAATTTGTAAATTATTTTAAATCATTCCAGTAATTAATAACAATATGATTATAGATTTAAGTTCCAACATTTCTGCAAACTGCAAAAAAAAAAACAATATCCCTTAAAAGTATGCAAGAAAGCTCCCTTATATTCCTACTGTGAAATAGATTCCCTAAACTCCTGTCTTTTCCAACTCCTTAATAACAACACGGCGCATTGCCCAACAACTCAAGCTGGCCACATACAAATGATTGAAGTCGTCAAAGATGGATTAATCGTCGCAAGGGACGAAAATATAACTGTAGAAGAGACCAACGTATTGTGCTAAATGGAACCTTCCTTATTACATATGATATTAAGATCAAAATCAACGGAAGAGAATACAAAACGGATGTGCCCTTAGAAGTGAACCATCTACCAGCACCAAAACGAACCATTCTAAATGAAGCCAACTTCAATGAAAAAATTTTCAGTGACGCTCGAGACAAGCAAATGGATGTGGTATGTTATCGTATACTTGCTCTTGTGATTCTTGTAATTCTTTATACAAAAGTAAAGCCGAGAGCTGTTCAAATTACAACAAAATCAGACAACGGATTATCAGCATTAGATAAGGATTTATTAAAAATGTGAGTACTAAACATAATGATCGAGGACGTTCAGAATTAAGGAAGGGAGGAGTTAACATCAAATAACCTTTACCCATCCGTAACCCAACAACTATTTCCATTCAGTTCATTCACTGAACCCATTTCCCATCCAACCAACACATTTCCTCCATTTCAGTCGTAGACTGAGTACAAAAGACAAACAAAGTGTTTTCTTACTTATATAAATCCAAAAACCATAAATTATGTATCAATATAACAACTTACGTACTTGATTAACTAATCTTTAATATTTAAAAGCTTGAAATTCGATTATCTTAAAATCAATAAAATGTTACTTAGGCCCATTTGCTGATACAGAACATAAATACTTATGTTCCACATAAACTCTTATGTGACAGTTTACGCAGAGGAAAAAGTAGAACATAAGCGCTTAGGTTGAACATAAATATTTAAGATTCGTTTCAGCAAATGGCATTTAATGAGTTTTCGCAATAAACCGACGATATTCTTAGCCCATTAGATCGTCTTCGTTCTTAAAATCATACTTTGAATTTGAAATAATAACATGTGTGTTTGTTTAAATTCCAAATCATTCCTTTTTTTTTCTTTACAGAATTCCATACAGAATTCCAATTAAGGTATCTGTATTAAGCCTATTTCTAAGCTTTGTCTTGTTTAAATTGATGGATGAAAAAAAATCAAAAATAACTGATAAAAAGATTCCTTTTGAAGAAAAAAATAAGCCTTAAAGCCTTAGCTAATGAAATAATGCCTAAAAGGCATAAAAAAGCCTAGGTTGGCATCGCTGGCCATTCCTGTTAAAACTAAAAGATTCAGTACCATAAAAAAGGTGAATTCCTTGTCGTATCTACATCAGGAAGGCAGAAAGAGTATAAAATAAGTTATAGAGTGAGAGGAATAATTATTTTGATTCTGACAGTTGCTGACAACAATTAGGCAGGGTAAGGGAGATAGGTGAGCCAGCTGATGGGTGTTATAGCAACAAGGGGAAAATGAAAAGAATTATTTGGGCTGTGGATTTATTTTTTTTGCATAGGACGATGTTTGCTATATGTAGAAGTATAGATATATGCAGCTATATTATTTTCAATTTTCAAATAATTTCGGATATCTGATTTGATTTTGTAAGATTTGGTGAGGGCAACATTCAGGGCCGGATTTTAACCCTCTGAAGCGCCCCTGGGCAAAATAATTAACCCGCCCCTAATACCCTTAGATAGGGTTACCACAAGACCTGGTTTTCGAAGACATGCCCTATAGTCTTTTGGAGACCCATTTTGACTTGGTTTTTCGATTTGGGAATCTGGTAACCCTACCTAAGAAAATCTTTAATTTTTTTCACCAGCAGCAAGCAACTCACTCCAAACTTACTAATGATTTAATAATATGAACTGTAAAACCAATGAATTCTAATTGATGTATTTAAAAAATACACCTCGAATTGAACTATAATATTTTATTGAAGCATACGTACACGTTATGAATATCAGAAGATAAGGAAGGTAAAATTTTCCTTATATATAAATTACATGGATATATTTATTTCGAGTATTTCAAAAAAAAATTTGTTGCTTCCTATGGATAATAAATCTGAATTCAAAACATTTTTTCAGATATAAAATATTGAAAGTGTCAAAAATAAAATAACAGCACAATATTATTTTTTTTTTTTATTATAATGAGCACGCACACAAGGGGATTTAAGTACCCTTTATATGTCGGAACACAGTGCGAGCTTTAGGTAAGTAGGAGGGGATATGAAAGGAGATGTCGGTGAACATTAGTCTTGAATTTCAGTATATCACAATGAGAGGGAAAGACAGAGCGTGGAAGGGAATTCCACATTCGCGTAGTACGGCTGAAGAACGAATCCCTGTACTTCACAGTACGGCCGAAATTGGGTTCAAGAGCAAACTGATGAGCATTCCTGGAAGCGCGAGTATTACGGTTGAATCGTTTAAGGGGAGGAATGCAACTAGCTATTTCATTTAAGCACTTACCGTAAAAGTAACGATAAAAGAGCGAGAGACAAGAAACGTTACGTCGGTGTTCGAGTGACGTAAAAGTATCGATGATGTTCCTGTCTCCGATCATTCTGAAGGCTCGTCTCTGTATACTGTCCAAGAGACTTAAGTAATTGGTTGGAGCACCAGCCTAGAGATGGGAGTTATACTCGAGTTTTGGACGTACATAACTTTTATAGATAATAGCCAGATCAGAAGGGGAAAAGAATTTCTTGCATCTCCAAAGGAAACCTAAACATCTTGCGGCATTTTTGGCGACGCTAAGTATGTGATCATTCCACAAAAGATGGTTTGTGATACACATACCTAAAATCGCAAGCTGATTAGTTTCTTCGATGCAAGTGCCATTCATAGATAATGGCAGGGGGGGAATGTCTCGCTTTAACGACAGAAGGCAGCATTGGGTTTTCGAAGCATTAAATTCTACGCGATTTTTTAATCCCCATTGTACAATGCTGTCTAAGTCAGAATTTAATGTACTTATCATATTTAGCCGTTTCAATTCCACGTCTGAAGAGCAGGGATGTGAATCTGGAAACGAATATGAAAAGCTAAGGGTACTATCGTCAGCGAAACAATTTAATGGATTAGTAGTTGCAGACAGGAGATCATTAATGAAAATGAGAAAGAGGGTCGGAGACAAAACGTTGTCGCTGCAGGTTGACAAGAGAAGGTCACCTTCGTGTGTGCTGTACTTGTTTGTGTTTTTTGTCGCCCCCTCGTCCCCTACAGTTTTTTATCTCGTTTTGTCTCGTATTCTCGTCGCGTATTGTCCAACATAAAGCCCACAAAAAAAAAATAATAGAAATAAAAATAATAAAAATAATTCATCATAGAAAAAAAAAAACCCAACTCAAAAAAATTATATAATTAGTGCCGCAAAAAAGAAACAACAACATCAATAGTAGAAGGGGAAAAAAAATATGTACCCACAGAGCGCAGAGAGTAGAGCTGTTTGGCTTAGCGGGTGCATGAAATGAATTGAACTTGTCTAAGCTCTCTCAATTGATGCACTTGCTAAGCGATTAGCAATAGATGTAAAGAGAGATGCTGTTTGATTGTTAGGGTTCGGATCGATTCACATCACTGCTAAGGCATAACACTAGTAGTGTTGTGTATTGAAAAGTACTCTATAATCAAATTCAGTTTTTCTCTAAGATTTCGTCTGTTTTAGTCTTTTTTTTTTCTTTTATTTCACAATGATTGGATATTTCAGAGTCGACTATTGTAATATTCGTGGGCTTAGAGCAAATTTCCTTGCCTTGTACGCCCATTCTGCTATAAACAGGCCAGCTGTTTTGGCACTAAGTGAAACTCAATTAGGTGAAAATACAGATCCTGCTGAATTTCAAATTCATGGGTATAACTTAGTGCCATTATTCCTCTCCCACCATGGTCTCGCCGTCTACATAAGATGTTGCTTACCAATTTCAACCTCATTACGGTCCTAGTACCAATCCCTTGTTTAACTTCCTGTGGTTTAAATTCTCGGTAAACAAGCACATCATTCATTATTGTTTTCTCTATCGAGGCCCTAATTTGCACAGAGTTTCAACTTCACGCGAATTTGATGCTCTGTCCGAATCCATCCAAACAATTGTATCCTTGCATCCTCACACTGAAATCGTTATTACGGGCGATTTCAATGTACACAATTCTTCTTGGCTTCAACATTCAGGCCAGACAACACCCGAAGGTATGTGTGCTGAGATCTTCGCTGAGTTTAACCACCTTACTCAGCTTGTCAACGAGCCTACCCGAATATCGGACGTTAATGGCCGAGCCGAAAATACTCTTGACTTGTTTCTAACCTCTGACCCCGATAAATACACAATCAGTGTATTACCGCCTCTAGGCACGTCTGACCATAGTATCATTTCCGCAAATTTTTCGTGCCAAAAAAATCCAGTTAGAGAAAGAGCTCCTGTGAGAACCGTTTGGCAATACGAGAAAGGCAACTGGGACGGCCTCAATAATTTTTTCAGGATCTTTAACTGGTCACTATGCTTCCTCGGTAGTGACGTAGACTCCAGCGCGGATCATTATCATCGGCTCGACAACCTGGGTCCGGTCCTGGCCTCCTTCAACAAGTCTCTCCACCTATCCCGGTCTTGAGCCGACGCCATCCAGTTGCGCACCCCAAGGCTTCGGGCGTCCTGGTCTACGCCATCTCTCCAGCGCAAGCATGGTCTACCACGCTGCCGTCTACCATAGAATGTACCACAAAGGACTTTCCGAGCAGGTTCCTCTTCACTCATGCGAGCTAGGTGCCCTGCCCACCGGAGTCTACCGAGCTTAATTTTTATTACTATGTCTGCTTCAAGGTAGATTGCGTACAATTCATGATTGTACCGTCTCCGGAATCGCCCTTCCTCACATATGGGGCCAACAATTCTCCTTAAGACTTTTCTCTCGAACGCGGCTAAGAGGTCGGAGTGTCTTTTGCTAAGCACCCAAGTCTCGGATCCATACGTGAGTACTGGCAGGACCATGGTCCTGTACAGCAGCAGTTTTGAAGTTATGGTGAGATTTCTGGATTTGAAGAGCTTTGACAGACTATAGTAGGCTTTGTTGGAATTCAGCAGCCGCCCGCGTATTTCTTCTTCTATATTATTATCGGCTGCTACTATTGACCCAAGGTATTTAAAGGATTGCACCACTTCAAATTCGTGCTCCGCTACCTTGATTGTTTGACCAACTGTTCTTCTCGCATTCGACGCCACCATGTACTTTGTTTTACTTTCACTAATGTGCAGCCCCAGATTTTGTGCCGCCTGCTCGATCTGGATGAAGGAATCGTGTACAGCTTGTTCGGTTCTTCCGATGATGTCAATGTCGTCTGCGTAAGCCAGTATGTGGCTGGACCTGTTGACGATGGTCCCTCTTGTTGCCGTGCCAGAGTCACGGATTGCTTTCTCCAACGCCAGGTTGAAGAGGAGGCAGGCCAAACCATCCCCTTGTCGGAGTCCATTAAAGATGTTGATTGGTCTGGATAGCAATCCGGCTACTTTTACTTGGCTTGTTAAGTTGGTCATGGTCAACCTACAAAGTCGTGTCAACTTATTTGGGATGCCGAATTCTCTCATGGCCTTGTAAAGTTCTACCCTGGCTATGCTATCATAGGCGGCCTTAAAGTCTATAAACAGATGGTATGTTGGGATGTTAAATTCTAGACATTTTTCCATCGCCTGCCTAAGGGTAAAGATCTGATCAGTTGTTGATTTGCCTGGAATGAAACCACACTGATATTGGCCGATTATGGTTTTAGCGTATGGGGCTATCCGTTCTTGTAGGATAGAGGAGAGTATCTTATAGGCGGTACTCAACAACGTGATACCTCTATAATTGCTGCACGTTGTGACATCTCCCTTCTTATGTATGGGGCAAATTATACCTTTTCGCCAGTCTTCTGGCATTTCTTCCTGCTCCCATACGTGCACTATAATATCATGAATTGCTTGGCGTAAGGCTGGCCCGCCGTGGTGGAATAGTTCGGCTGGTATGCCATCGGCTCCCGGGGCTTTGTTTTTCTTAAGCCGGGCTATAGCCTTCTCAACCTCTTCTATGCTTGGTGGCGGTAACATAGGGTAATCTTCTTGAAGTAGTGGAGCCTCTACTTCTGGAGTGAGCTGACCATTTAGCAATTCATTAAAGTACACTTCCCATCGCTCCAGTATGCTTTGGGGATCGGTGATCAGATTTCCCTCTCCGTCCTTGCAGTAAGTGCAGCGTGGTGTGTACTGCGTCATGTTTCGGACGGATTGGTAGAACTTCCGCGCCTGGTGCGGACCTCGCTCTCGGCTTCTTTCTAAATCACAGATGATGTTCTTCTCCCAGGCTGATTTTTTCTGTCTGTGAAGCCGTTTTTCTATTCTTCTGAGCTCTTTATATTCATCTTCGCGTGCCCGCGTTCTATGAGATTGTTGCATTGCTCGGTACGCAACATTCTTACGTTCAGTCGCTAGCTTGCATTCATCATCAAACCAGTCGTTCCGACTTCTACGACTGCTGCCTAAGATGGAATTGGCAGTACTAATGACAGTGTTTTTAAGGCGTGTCCACTTCTCATCTACGCCCAGCATACTGGCTCCAGGACTTACTCTCCCTGGATCGAGTGGTTCTAGGGCGAGTTCTAACGCAAGTCCAAAGGTGTTACTGGTGTTTTCATTGCGTAGTGCAGCCGTGTTGATTCGAACCTGATCGGCGGATGCAATACGTCTTCGCAAGGCAATCCGCCCTCGGAAAACCATACCAACAAGATAGTGATCCGAGTCGATATTGGCACCTCGGTACTTTTGTACCGTCATCAAGTTCGAGTAGTGGCGACGGTCTATCAACACGTGGTCAATTTGGTTACGAGTGGCTCTATCAGGTGATACCCAGGTGGCTTTGTAGATATCTTTACGCGGGTACCTGGTACTCGCAACGACCATGTTTTTCGATGCTGCCAATTCTAGGACTCGAAGTCCATTGTCATTAGTGTTCTCATGCAAACTATGGGTGCCTGCGTAATGCCTGAATACCGGCTCCCGACCTATTTTAGCGTTCAAATCCCCAAGGATGATTTTAACATCATACCTTGGACAGGCATGGAGGGCCCTCTCGACTTGTTCATAGTAAGTCTCTTTATCTTCGTCTGAGGACTCCTCCGTAGGTCCGTGAACGTTAATGAGGCTGATGTTCTTGAATTTGCCTCGCACGCGAAGGGAGCATAGCCTTTCGCTTATAGCGTTAAAGCCGATGACGGTAGACTTCATTTTTTCGCTGACCAGGAAGCCTACCGAGCACATGGTGTTTTGTATGACAGCTGTAATATAAGTCATATTCTTTCTTTTGCAAAACACCATTCCCTGTCCATCTTATTTCTTGCAGTGCTGTTATGTCAGCTTTATATTTTGACAGGGTATCGGCTAGCTGCTGAGCAGCTCGAGCTCTATAGAGCGATCGTACGTTCCATAGGAAAATTCGTAAATCGTTGTTCCGTTTTCGTTGCAAGGGTTGTCGTCGTGAGATCAGTCCGTTTCCGAGGCTTGTTGACGGTCTCGTAATTCTTTTAGTTTTACGGAACAGGGAATTAACCTGTTGCCAACCTGTGGAAATAGCCTGATCATATTAGCCAAACCTTTTTGGGGTTTGTTTCTAGCGGCCGCCGCGAAGAGGCTATGATCACACTTCCACCAGTCCCGAATAGTTACGGCACGTGCATGTTTTCGTATGCTACATGTTATTCCCCCTATTCGGCTGATGGCTGACCATCTCCAGCGCGGATATGATTACTAAAATGATTCTTTTGGGAATGAGAACTTTTATCCCGAATAGGGCAAAAAGCATCAGACCCAAAGAGAAATCATGGTTCGATGCGAGCTGCAAAGAGGTTATTAGGGTCAAAGAGGTTAGCTTCCGTTGTTTTAGAGCCAACCCAACTGAGGAAAACCGGAAAAAGTTCAAACAAGCCAGGAAGGCCTGCAACGCCCATATTCGAAGGACCAAATTTTTGCATGACCAAAAAATAAGGCAAAAAATACTACAATGTCCCGCAGGTAGTAAACATTTTTGGTCATTCGTAAAAAATATAAGGAATAAAACATCTTCCTCGGTCCCAACACTCGTTGTCAATGACACTTCCTTCGTTAGCCCTCTTGAAAAAGCTAACTTATTTGTTAGGCAGTTCGCCGCCAACTCTACGCTGTCTGATAGTGTCATAACTCCCCCAGTTCTTGAGCGTGTAAATGATTCTATGGGACTGTTCTAGCAAAATAGCGAATTATTCAAAAAGAAAAGAAATTATATAAAATAGAGAACCGCCTTTTACACAAATATAAATTTTATTTGAAAGCCAATTAACAATCCTGATAGTTGATATTTTAGGTGTTACCTTCTTGAAGATCTCGTTCAAAGTGAACGAGTATAAGAAAAAGCATACCGCAGCTTGATTACTCTGCCGTTAGAAATTATTATGTAATAATAAATAGGAGAATAAAAGAACCGGTGCGTGCATAAGAATTATTACATAAGATTTGACATTTACGATCTTACTAAGTACAATGATTCAATAAATTGTGTATGAAGAATTTAAGTTGTATAACAGTTAAGAATGAAATGATTAAATGAATGAAATGAATGAATGAAACTATGTTAATAGCAAAAATAATTAATTCAAAGCAAGTTAATGATAAAAAAATGTGTTTAGTTAATCCGGAACATTCCGCCGCCCCTGGAACAATGTTTCAGGATGTGGGTAGTAACGCCAATTTAGTGATAGGGCGTACGAAAATGCCTTTTGCAGTTCTGACGGTAGCAACTCGTACAATTCCATCTGCACCTGGTGTTACGTCTTTAACTCTTGCGAGTACCCATTGAGTAGGAGGTAGATTGGGCTCCTTTATAACTACCAAGTCTCCAGGTTTCAAGTTAGTTTTCTTCTGCTGCCACTTCTTGCGCTCTTGGAGAGTTGTGAGGTATTCCATCCGCCAGCGCCTCCAAAATCCTTGCACCATAGACTGTAATAGATTCCACTGTGCAAGTCGATTTTGTGGAATGTTTTCAAGAGTTGGATCTGGCACCGCAGTCAACGGTTCACCTATAAGGAAATGACTTGGTGTTAGTGGATTCAAATCAAGGTCAGAAATGCTACATATAGGACGAGAATTTAAAATGCATTCTATTTGACATAACACTGTTGTGAGCTCCTCAAATGTTAAAACAGTTGAGCCAACAACTCGACGAAGATGAAATTTCATCGACTTCACCCCAGCCTCCCACAACCCACCGAAGTGAGGAGCAGAAGGTGGAATGAAGTGCCAGTTAATGTTTTCACGGCAAAGAGCTGTAGATATGATGCTGTTATGTTGTTGAGACATCACCAGCTTGTGCATCTCTGTCAGACATCTTCTTGCACCTTGAAAATTGGTGCCGTTGTCACTGTAAAGATTGGCACATCTTCCTCGTCGAGAGACAAACCTTCTTAGAGCAGCGAGAAAGGCTTCAGTAGTAAGGTCACTTACTGCTTCTAAATGGACAGCTTTCGTCGATAGGCACACAAATAAGGCCACATATGCCTTTGTAACCTTTGGATTTCGGCCACGGGAGAATTTTATGGTAAGGGGGCCGGTATAATCGACCCCTGTATTGATAAATGCTCGAGTTGGTTGAACCCGTTCAACCGGTAAATCACCCATCAGCTGGTTGCTTCGTAGGCGACTTTGCATAAAGCAAGTTTTGCAGCAAAAAATGAGCTTGCGAATGAGGTTGCGACTACCTAGTATCCAGTATTGTTGGCGGACGATGGCAAAAGTTTCAGTTATTCCAGTATGGAGACTGTTATGGTGGATATCATTTACTATAAGAGAAGAAATGTTAAGTTTATTCGATAAAATTACAGGATGTTTAAGATTGTAAGATATATTTGCGTGTTTGATTCTTCCGCCAACTCGAAGAAGTCCATCAGATCCAATAAATGGTGAAAGGCGTAAAAGTTTTGATTTTTGAGGAAGTTCTTTGTGCTTGATGAGATGTTGAATATCATCTCCAAATGAAATTTCCTGAGCATACCTTAGGATAGCTATCCTTGCATCTCGAATTTCAGAAAAACTGAGTTGATTTACGCGACGATCAAATTTAAGTTAATTTTGACGACAATTGTTGATAAATCGTAGACAATAAGCCATAATTTTTTGAAGGGAGAACCACGAAGAATATTTCTCAAACACGGTTTTGAGATATTCGTCTTCCGAAGACATAAATAACACATGTTTTGGCACTGGTCTTTCTTCCTTTTTTACCGCTTCACACTCGAGGTTTTTGAACGATTTATTTTTTGATACAGGCCACTGTTGTTCGGATAGGCTAAGCCAACTTGGACCATTCCACCAGAGTTTATGTTCTACAAGTTTTGAGGGCAGAATACCACGCGACGCACAATCTGCTGGATTCGATTCTGAAGGAATATAGTGCCAAGAAGAACGCGGAATGGTATCTAGAATTTCACCACAACGATTTGCAACAAACGAAGCCCAACGACGAGGAGGAGAAGCCAGCCAATGTAACACAATTTCCGAGTCACACCACGAGATAGTTTTTGTAATGCTTGCTGTCAAAGAAGATTTGACACGGGAAAGCAACCGAGAGAGAAGAAGAGCTCCGCACAACTCCAACCGTGGAATGGATACAGGTTTTAAAGGAGCTACCTTAGTTTTTGCTGCTATTATAGTGAATTTATATACTTCTGAATTTATTTTGCAACGAGAATATACTACAGCCGAGTAAGCTACCGACGAAGCATCTGAAAACCCGTGTAATTCAATATTTTCGAAAGATGAAAAAATATGTCTTGGAACACTTAACTGTTGAAAGAATGGAAGTTCAGCCCGATAAGATATCCATTTTTCAGCCACATTAGTTGGTAAGGTATCATCCCAACCTAGCCGAAGTTCTGGTGTCCAAAGCTCTTGGAACATGACCTTGAATGAAATGACAGATGGAGCTAAGAATCCAAGAGGATCAAAGATACGCGATATTTCTGATAAAAGTGTTCGTCTGGTAGAAGTTAGGTTTGGTAATTCTGAACTCATTTTAAACAAAAAATCATCTCGAGACGGGTCCCAATACATCCCCAGAACTTTCACTGATTTTTCGGACCTTTCGGTATCAATTAAAGAGTATTCACAATCATCAGCTGGTAACCGCGCGAGTAAAGCCCAACAATTAGAGCTCCATTTCCGAAGGTTTAGTTTTGCTATTGAGAGCAGGTTAACTAACTCAGATTGAAGTTTTAAAAGGGAATCAACTGAGTTAGTTCCTGTCATCACGTCGTCAACATAAACATCGTTGAGAAGAACCTGGGAAGCGTTAGGATACTCTGAGGCATAATCCTGAGCTAGTTGATTTAAGACGCGGATCGATAGGAACGGGGCGCAGGCTGTCCCATAGGTGACGGTGCGAAGACGAAAATGTTGTATCTCGTCACCTTGATTTTCACGCCATACAATGCGTTGGAAATTCGTGTGTTCATCATCAACTAAAATCTGACGGAACATTTTAACAACGTCAGCTGAGAACACGTACCGATGCTGCCTAAATCTTAAACAGACACCAACTAAATCTCTTTGAATTGGTGGGCCTATTTGCAACGTACTATTAAGCGAACGACCGAAAGAATCCTTTGAAGAACCATCGAAAACTACGCGGAGTTTTGTTGTAGAACTATCCATCTTAAAAACTGCGTGATGGGGAAGATAGAAGATGCCAGTGCAGCCTTCGTCCAGATCCTCTGGAGGAATGCGTTCCATATGTCCTAACTCCAGATAATCACGCATGAACTTTTTGTAGGAATTAAACAGCTCTTGATTTTTAGCAAACCGACGCTCCATGGAGTGTAAACGACCAATAGCAGTGTGAAGGGTGTTACCAAATGAAGGATTTGATTCAATGAATGGTAAACGAACGATATACCGACCATCAGGAGCACGTGAAAAGGTTTGACGAAAATGAGTCTCTGCAAGATCCTCACCTGACTGATTCGAACAAGAAAAAACCTCTTCAAGCTCCCAAAATTTCCTTAGAAGTTTATCAATATCGACGGTAGAAGTAAAAGAAGATAACGATAAATCTGGTTGTTAATTAGACACTATCCGCTGATAACCCAACCGAAGAAAGTTTTATGCGCAAACGGAGTACCATCCTGACCCTTGATTTTATCCCCTTCTATAATATTCCAAAACTTATCGGCTCCTATTAAAGCATCAACAGGATTAGAAATATTGTAAAAAGGATCAGCGAGGTTCAAATTACAAATGTGTTTAAACGAAGAAGTGTCTATTGAACGAGTGGGCAGATTTGAAGTAAGTTTGGAAAGGACAAATACATCAACTGGAAGGCATCCTGAATTGAATCGCGAATAAAATCTGAGTGACATGCTGCCTCTTGTGTATCCTGCTTCGATGGCAGACATTCCAAGGCTTGGAATGCGAGCATGTGCCCGTGGAAGACCGAGTTTTTGTGCAAATGACTCCGAAACGAAAGAACTCTGCGAACCGGAATCCAATAAAACACGGCAATTAACAAAATTTCCTTGAATATCCTTAACCTTGGCAACTAGAGTGGGTAGAATTGTTTGTCGATTACCTAAACAATTTTGTTTTGAATGGTTACTAACGATTGCGGAATCTGATGATTTATCTAAATCTGCCACAGATGCTACCACATTTTGAGACGACGGTGACGGTTTTACACCTTCAGGATGTACTAGATAATGGTGCTTAGATCTGCACAAGCGGCAACGATAACTTGATCGACAATTATTCACGGAATGTCCAGGCTTAAGACAACTAAAACAAAGTGATTTTTGCTTCACGAATTCCCGACGAGATTCAGTTGTCAATGCAACAAATTTTGGACACTGACCTAAGACATGTTCCTCATTACACATTGGACAACGTGAGTAACCCTGTTTTATTTCAGAAACATGTGCCCGAATGGAAGTTTGATTTTTGGCACGGGAGTTTTGCGAACGATTAAACGATTGACAAGATTCCAAAGCGTCACAACGAAGTTGTAAAAAATGCAACAATTCCTTTATCTCACAATTATCACGTGATCCTACCTCCTTTGCCCATGCCTCCTTGGTTTTCTGATCTAACTTAAGCAGCAATAAATACACCAACCACGGATCCCGACCCTCAGCCTTGAGTGCTTGTAAAGCCCTTATGCACTCATCAGCACCATCAGAGACCTTTCTCAGAAGCCCTACATTGCCAGATGGAACATTAGGCAGCGCCAAGTAATCTTGGATATGAGAATGGACAATGAGAGTCGAACGATCATACCGCTTGTTTAACCGTTCCCATGCGTCTTTATAATTTATGTCAGACACCGGTATTTTACTTATCAAATCGGCAGGCCGATCACGGAGTAAAGATTTTAGGTAACGGAACTTTTGAGTTGCAGAAATGTCTTCCCTTTCGTCTATTGAGCCGAGGAACAAATCCCTAAAACAAGGCCACTCCTTGTAGTCCCCAGTAAAAGGCGGAATATGAAACGTAGGCAAGTTAACGAACTTTAATTTGGTAGAATCTTTAAATGTCTTTAAAAATGAATATTGCTGCCGTGCAAGGTCTTCGACAACCGATTCATTTGGTACCGTTACTGATGGCCTTCGCGCGCGCAAAATTTTAGTCAACGTAGCGTGAGTAGTTAGGTACTTTTCCTCGTACTCAGACATATCGATATCTAAAACATCGAATTTCGAATCATCGGCAAATTCTATCAAATCGTTGATAAAGGTTTTAAGTAGATCCCATGAGGTTTCGACCGATTTTAATCGAAGTTCAATTAATTCTATCCCGAACTCATCTGAGATATTTTCGGCAAAGGTAGCCGCCTGAGTCAAGGATCTTTTTACAACCGATATCTTCTTTTTAATTTTATTCATTTTATTTTATCTTACGACGCACCCGAATAAATCAAAAAATTTATATTTAATTCGCACAAAATTAAATTCTAATCAAATGTTTGTCACCGGAACTAATTATAAAGTATCCGACAAGAAGGACCAATTTATGTTCTAGCTAAATAGCGAATTATTCAAAAAGAAAAGAAATTATATAAAATAGAGAACCGCCTTTTACACAAATATAAATTTTATTTGAAAGCCAATTAACAATCCTGATAGTTGATATTTTAGGTGTTACCTTCTTGAAGATCTCGTTCAAAGTGAACGAGTATAAGAAAAAGCATAACGCAGCTTGATTACTCTGCCGTTAGAAGTTATTATGTAATAATAAATAGGAGAATAAAAGAACCGGTGCGTGCATAAGAATTATTACATAAGATTTGACATTTACGATCTTACTAAGTACAATGATTCAATAAATTGTGTATGAAGAATTTAAGTTGTATAACAGTTAAGAATGAAATGATTAAATGAATGAAATGAATGAATGAAACTATGTTAATAGCAAAAATAATTAATTCAAAGCAAGTCAATGATAAAAAAATGTGTTTAGTTAATCCGGAACAGGGACAAATCTTCATTCGTACTCGAGCTGTAGCGAGAGTCCTAAAAGATCTTAACACACATAAATCCGCTGGTCCGGATGGTATCCCCGCTATTGTTCTGAAGAGGTGTTCTTCCACGCTGGCAAAACCCCTGCGTAAGCTTTTCCATCTATCCTATTCTTCTGGGCTTGTTCCGAGCAGTTGGAAAACAGCATTTGTCCAGCCTATCCCAAAAAAAGGCGAATCTTCTTCACCCTCCAATTACCGACCAATTGCACTTACGTCCCTTCTTTCCAAGGTCATGGAAACGCTGATAAATTATCAACTCAAGAAATATCTCAAAGATCGAAAGCTTCTTAATGACCGGCAATACGGCTTTCGCAGCAATAGATCCACCGGTGACTTGATGGTTTATCTCACCGAACAGTGGAACAAATCTTTACATCGTTTTGGAGAAAGTAAGATTATTGCACTTGATATTTCTAAAGCACTTGATAAAGTTTGGCATCCTGCTCTTTTATCGAAAATGCGTGCTTTTGGTATCGATGAAACCTTTCTTCGTTGGATTAGTAACTTTCTTTCGAATCGCTCTATACAAGTAGTATTAGACGGATTCAAGTCTGAAACCTACAAAATAAATGCTGGTGTGCCACAGGGTTCCGTTTTGTCTCCGACCCTATTTCTCATTTTCATAAATGATCTCCTGTCTGTAACTACTAATCCATTAAATTGTTTCGCTGACGATAGTACTCTTAGCTTTTCATATTCGTTTCCAGATTCACATCCCTGCTCTTCGGACGTGGAATTGAAACGGCTAAATATGATAAGTACATTAAATTCTGACTTAGACAGCATTGTACAATGGGGATTAAAAAATCGCGTAGAATTTAATGCTTCGAAAACCCAATGCTGCCTTCTGTCGTTAAAGCGAGACATTCCTCCCCTGCCATTATCTATGAATGGCACTTGCATCGAAGAAACTAATCAGCTTGCGATTTTAGGTATGTGTATCACAAACCATCTTTTGTGGAATGATCACATACTTAGCGTCGCCAAAAATGCCGCAAGATGTTTAGGTTTCCTTTGGAGATGCAAGAAATTCTTTTCCCCTTCTGATTTGGCTATTATCTATAAAAGTTATGTACGTCCAAAACTCGAGTATAACTCCCATCTCTGGGCTGGGGCTCCAGCAACTTACTTGAGTCTCTTGGACAGTATACAGAGACGAGCCTTCAGAATGATTGGAGACAGGAACATCATCGATACTTTTACGTCACTCGAGCACCGACGTAACGTTTCCTGTCTCTCACTCTTTTATCGTTACTTTTACAGTAAGTGCCAGTTGCATTCCTCCCCTTAAATGATTCACCCGTAATACTCGCGCTTCCAGGAATGCTCATCAGTTCACTCTTGAACCCAATTTCGGTCGTACTGTTAAGTACAGGGATTCGTTTTTTAGCCGTACTACGCGAATGTGGAATGCCCTTCCACGCTCTGTCTTTCCCTCTCATTGTGATGTGACGAAATTTAAGACTAATGTGCACCGACAACTCCTTTTAAATCCTCTCCTTCTTACCTGAAGCTCGCACTGTGTCTCTGACATATAAAGGGTACATAACAATCCCCTTGAGTGCGCGCTAATTATAATAAAAAAAAAAAAAAAAAAAAAAAAAAAAAAAAAAAAAAAAAAAAAAACGGAACCCTGTGGCACACCAGCATTTATGTTATGGGTTTCAGACTTGAATCCGTCTAATACTACTGGTATAGAGCGATTCGAAAGAAAGTTACTAATCCAACGAAAAAGGGTTTCATCGATACCAAACGCACGCATTTTCGATAAAAGAGCAGGATGCCAAACTTTATCAAATGCTTTAGAAATATCAAGTGCAATAATCTTTGTTTCTCCAAAACGATGTAAAGATTTGTTCCACTGTTCGGTGAGATAAACCATTAAGTCACCAGTGGACCTATTGCTGCGAAAGCCATATTGCCGGTCATTAAGAAGCTTTCGATCTTCGAGATATTTCTTGCGTTTCCATGACCTTGGAAAGAAGGGACGTAAGTGCAATTGGTCGGTAATTAGAGGGTGAAGAAGATTCGCCTTTTTTTGGGATAGGCTGGACAAATGCTGTTTTCCAACTGCTCGGAACAAGCCCAGAAGAATAGGATAGATGGAAAAGCTTACGCAGGGGTTTTGCCAGCGTGGAAGAACACCTCTTCAGAACAATGGCGGGGATACCATCCGGACCAGCGGATTTGTGTGTGTTAAGATCTTTTAGGACTCTCGCTACAACTCGAGTACGAATGAAGATTTGTCCCATAGAATCATTTACGCGCTCAAGAACTGGGGGAGTCATGACACTATCAGACAGCGTAGAGTTGGCGGCGAACTGCCTAACAAATAAGTTAGCTTTCTCAAGAGAGCTAACGAAGGGAGTGTCATTGACAACGAGTGTTGGGACCGAGGAAGATGTTTTATTCCTTATATTTTTTACGAATGACCAAAAATTTGTACTACCTGTGGGACATTGTAGTATTTTTTGCCTTAATTTTTGGTCATGCAAACATTTGGTCCTTCGAATATGGGCGTTGAAGGCCTTCCTGGCTTGTTTGAATTTTTTCCGGTTTTCCTCAGTTGGGTTGGTTCTAAAACAACGGAAGCTAACCTCTTTGACCCTAATAACCTCTTTACAGCTCGCATCGAACCATGATTTCTCTTTGGGTCTGATGCTTTTAGCCCTATTCGGGATAAAATTTCTCATTCCCAAAATAATCATATTGGTAATCATGTCCGCGCTGGAGTCTACGTCACTAACGAGGAAGCATAGTTACCAGTTAAAGATCCTGAAAAAATTATTGAGGCAGTCCCAGTTGGCTTTCTCGTATTGCCAAACGGTTCTCACAGGAGCTCTTTCTCTAACTGGATTTTTTTGGCACGAAAAATTTGCGGAAATGATATTATGGTCAGACGTGCCTAGAGGCGGTAATACACTGATTGTGTATTTATCGGGGTCAGAGGTTAGAAACAAGTCAAGAGTATTTTCGGCTCGGCCATTAACGTCCGATATTCGGGTAGGCTCGTTGACAAGCTGAGTAAGGTGGTTAAACTCAGCGAAGATTTCAGCACACATACCTTCGGGTGTTGTCTGGCCTGAATGTTGAAGCCAAGAAGAATTGTGTACATTGAAATCGCCCGTAATAACGATTTCAGTGTGAGGATGCAAGGATACAATTGTTTGGATGGAGTCGGACAGAGCATCAAATTCGCGTGAAGTTGAAACTCTGTCCAAATTAGGGCTTCGATAGAGAAAACAATAATGAATGATGTGCTTGTTTACCGAGAATTTAAACCACAGGAAGTTAAACAAGGGATTGGTACTAGGACCGTATTGTGGTTGAAATTGGTAAGCAACATCATTTCTTACGTAGACGGCGAGACCATGGTGGGAAAGGAATAATGGCACTAAATTATACCCATGAATTTGAAATTCAGCAGGATCAGTAGTTTCACCTACTTGGGTTTCACTTAGTGCCAAAACCTGGCCTGTTATTAATAGAATGGGCGTACAAAGCAAGGAAATTTGCTCTAAGCCCACGAATATTACAATAGTCAACTCTAAAATTACCAATCATTGTGATAAAAAGGAAAAAAAAGACTAAAACAGACGAAATCTAAGAGAAAAACTGAATATGATTGTAAAGTACTTTTCAATACACAACACTACTAGTGTTATGCCTTAATAGTGATGTGAATCAATCCGAACCCTTACAGTCAAACAGTATTTCTTTGTGCATCTGTAATTGTTAGCTCAGCAAGTGCATCAATTGAGAGAGCTTATATAAGTCCAATACAATTCATGCACTTGCTAAGCCAAACAACTGTAAGTTATGGGAAGGAAAGGGAAGGAATACTCACTGCGCTCTGTGGGTACATTTTTTTTTTTTGGTATTATTTGTTGTTGTTTTTCTTTTGTTGCGGCACTGATAATTATTATTTTTTTTTTTTTTGTTTTTGCGAGATGATTATAGCGATGATTTTTTGTGTATTATTTATTATTATTATATTATTATTTATATATTGGTTTAAGTTATTTATTTTTGGAGATGGGGACACTACGCGACAAGGACAAACGGTGGGGAACAAGGGGACGATAAAAAATGCACAAACAAACGCACAGCACACGCGAAGTTGACCCTTTCCTTTCACCTGCAAACGACAACTATTAGATTTAGTGATTCAGAAACATTTGCGTATTGCTTTTTTAGTAGCGCAATCTGTGATTAAATCTTCAAAATCCAAGGAGAGAAGTGTTTCAGATTCAATACAAAGCAAAGCTATACTATTGAGTCAATTTTTTGTCATTTAGGAGCGAAGATAATTCTTTATCCGTTTTTTTTTTTGCGAGTAAAACACGAATTTTTATGATGTCTTTTTTTTTAATTTCTCTGTTTTTTTTTTTTTTTTTTAATTTTTTGTTATAGGAACATGATACCTTTTTAATTTCTCATATCTGAAGAATTTACCATTTGAAAAATTAAAAGTACGAATTTTCAGCAGTAAAATAAAAAAAAAGTTTTTTTTGAAAAAAAATATTAGAAAATGTATGCAAGAATTTTTATGGGGTGCTCGTGCTCATGCAAACGTCAAGCGGAAAATTATATCTTTCTGCAAAGCGGAAAATGATCTCGTTGCATGAATACCCTTATTTTACGGGAATCTTAAAAATTCTTGGATTTTCAAGTCCATAAGAATTTAATAATGGTGATTTTCATGTTTCTTAAGTAAATTAATTGAGGCCCTTCTTTCTGAGGATGAGTTACTTAACTCTACCAGAAACGGAGGACCTTAACGCCACAGTGGTGGAGGTTGATCGTACTGGTTGTAGCAATGCTGCAGGTGGTACAGATTAATCTCCAACACTCCATAAAGGCTTCGGCCGAACTGCTTCTCCGACTAAGCAAGTCCGGAGAGGACATAGTCCTGATCCAAGAGCCTTGGATTGGAAAATCCTTGGTGAAGGGCCTCGGGACGAAGAATTATTCTCTACTGTATGCGATGGATAAAGGTGAGCCTAGATCCTGTATACTAGGAAAGAAAAAACTAAAAGTATTTTTACTACCTCATTACAGCGACCGTGATACCACAACCGCTAGACTGCAGACTACCAGCGGTATATTCTGGATAACGTCAGCATATCTAGGCCACGATCTTGGGCCGCCACCAGGGGAGACATTGACGAAGTCGATCACAGAAGCAGCCCGTCAAAAAATAGACCTCCTAGTTGGAAGTGATGCAAATGCGCATCATACAATTTGGGGCAGTACGGACATAAATGAAAGAGGTGAGTCACTTTTTGATTTTATACTAAGTACCAGTCTCCTTATTTGCAACATCGGTAATGAACCTACCTTTGTCACAAAAAATCGACAAGAGGTATTGGACATTACCCTTTCTTCTCAAACAATTTACCATCAGATTAGAAATTGGAAGGTATCGAAGGATCATTCGTTCTCAGATCATAGGTACATCCAATTCAGTATCGATGATAAAGGCACAAAACCCACAGGTTTTCAAAATTACAGGAAAACTGATTGGGTGAAATATAGGGAAACGTTCATTACCTGTTATAATTTTCAGGACCAAAACTTCCCTTCCAATACTGATGATCTTGACCTAGAAGTGAACAATCTTACTAAAGCTCTTAACAATACCATGGTTAACTCCTGTCCTCTCACAATAATAAGGGGAAAGAAAAAACCGCACTGGTGGAACAAAGAGCTGGAATCACTCAGGAAAGACTGCAGGAGTCCTTTAAACCGAGCTAAACTAACAAGGTACCCATCAGATTGGGACCTGTACAAAGTCTCATTAAAAACGTACAAGAAACAACTACGAAAAAGCAAAAGATCCTCATGGAGGAATTTCTGTAGTAAAATCGTAGACACCTCAGAGTCATCAAGACTTAGGAAAATCCTCTCTACTAACCCAACCATGCCGAGCTCCCTAAAAGACTACAAAGGTGGTTGGACTAGTTCATATGAGGAATCATTAAACTTGCTACTAGACACTCATTTTCCTGGTAGCACGGTTTCTATAAAGGACATGCATCACCGTCCTAACCAGATCTTACATAAGAGTAATGGTCTTATCTCCAAGGACAGACTAATATGGGCAATAAACAGCTTCGATCCATACAAATCACCAGGGCCAGATGGTATCATACCCGCCGAACTACAACACGTCCTTGATATCATCCTGCAAAAATTAGAAATAATAATGGAAAGCTGCATAAGCTTCTCATATATTCCGAAGGCCTGGAGAGAAGCAAAGGTGGTTTTTATTCCCAAAGCGGGAAAATGCTCTCATGTCACTCCAAAGGACTTAAGACCTATTAATCTATCATCCCTTCTACTTAAAACTCTAGAAAGGATGATAGATATACATTTAAGACATGAAATAGCACCCTGTCTGATCTCTAAGGCACAACATGCCTACACGAAGGGGAAATCGGTGGAAACGGCAAAATAGAAGACCTGATTAAAAAGATAATTTACATCATGATTAGCAGCAGAATTATCACTTCTGAGTTGGGAAACTTCAAAACACGTAGAGCAGCCAACAGAGGGACCCCTCAAGGGGGAGTCTTATCACCTCTCCTATGGAACTTGGTAGTAAACGAACTGCTACTAGACCTAGGGAGGGAAGGCTTTAAGGTTACAGCCTACGCGGATGATGTGCCTATTTCCATATCAGGCAAGTACCCACAAACCTTCGCTGAACTGCTACAAACTGCTTTAAACAAGCTAATTAACTGGGCCAATGGATGTGGACTGGATATAAATCCCCACAAAACGGCACTTTTCCTATTCACGAGGAAATACAAGATTCCAGAATTCAAACCCCCGACAATTAAAGACGTAACACTTACTCTATCCAATCAAGCCAAATATCTAGGACTGATTTTTGATAAAAAACTGACCTGGAAGCTCAATATCGAAGAAAGAGTTAAAAAAGCCAGTGTGGCACTCTTTTCATGCAAGAAGGCCATTGGTGGCAAATGGGGATTCTCTCCTTATATTGCTCACTGGCTGTATACCTCGGTCATAAGACCAATACTTACATACGGGGTGATAGTCTCAGTCTGTCCGTCAAGTTTATTCGACCGACGGTGCTATACTCTTGCTTTCTATTAATTTCTCTGATTTTCATTATGGAAGTCCAATGTTCTGAATGCAATTTCCTTACTTCTAAAAGTGATTTGATTCTTTGCGGAGTTTGCCTATCGGGTTTTCATTTTAAATGCACAAAACTCAGTGAAACTATACGTGCTACTCTTGAATCGAACGATAATTTATTTTGGAAGTGTGGTACTTGCAAAAACATTTCCTTCCTAAGTTGCATACCTAAAATTAAAGACCTATATCGATTCTTTGTTGATAATAAATCTGAGTTCGATAATCTTGTGAAGCCCCCGCGATTAACTCGCTCTCAGGGCAAGTTGCCGGCTATAGTGCAAACCAACAACAATAAACAATTACAGCTGTTCACTGAAAAAAACAATTCTCCATATACTCGATCTCTATACTCTCCTTTGCATAAAAACAGCCCCGCTTCATCTCCCGCGCTTAAAAGTGTAAATAAGAAACCTCTCTTGAAAAGTAAAAAACCTTTACCCTCGTCTAAGCTAAACACAAAAATAGCAAGTAAATCACACTCTTCTACATCACAGAGTGATGATTTTGCTACAGCTAATGTGTATAGTGTGAAAGCTATGACGTCTAATGCTGCTGCTGTTGGTGTGCCGCCTACGCATTCATCTTCTTTGTCCACTGGTTGTGACAATACTGAAACTGATGTTGTTGTAAGCTTAATGCCTAGCAAAACTGGTTTTGGAAATGAAGAAGTTGTTGTTGTTGTTGAGGATGAGGACACAGCTTCTTCTATGAAAGAGGTTGTTGTTGTTGTAAATAGTGAAGACATTGAGAAAGAGGTTGGTGTTGTTGGTGCGGATGGTGTTGGTGATGCTACTGTGGGTGTTGGTGCTGCTGTGGGTCTCGCTGCTGTTGAGGTTGATGGTGCTGCTGATCATCATGCGGCTACTGTTGCTGTGGGTGACAAAGTTTCTAATAATGTTTTTCTATCTCACGTTCATGAGGTAAATGTTGCCGGTGGTGTTGCTGCTCTCGTTGTTAAGGATTGTGTTGCTGCTGCGGAGAATGCTGGTCTCGATGACAGTGTTGTCAATTTAGCTGATGGGACTAAATCTAATAAGAGTGCTGTTGGTAATGTTTTTAACCAAGTTCAACATTCTAAATCTCACCGTTCAAAAAAGATCATGTATGGGACTGCTGCGGTTGTAGAAGGCGAATTTACACTGCAGTCTGTTCCACGTCTACAATTTCTACATCTTTCCCGCTTGGACAAAAATGTGACGAAAGAAAATATAATTGAATATGCTGCAACGAAGTTAAATATAGACAAGAATGCCATGCGCTGTTCAAAACTTATTAAAAAAGGAGTAGATTCGACTTCACTCCGTTTTGTGAATTTCAAGTTAGGGATTCCTGCTAGCCATTTTGATACTGCTTTGGATGCTTCAATCTGGCCGAAACATGTCCAATTAAAGAAATTTATAAATTTTCCGAAAGTGGAAGGCAAAACCAAGATGAAATAGCTGATCCAAAGTTTAAAGCGAATTTATCTGAAATTCGTGTATACTTTCAAAATGCTGGTGGTTTACGTACAAAAACTAACGAGCTTTTTCTATCTTCTTCTCTTCAAGAGTTCGATGTCATTATCATCGTTGAAACATGGCTAAATTCTAACTTTACATCGTGTGAGCTCTTTGATTCTTCATACAATGTGTATCGTAAAGATCGTTCAACTAAATCGGGATGGGATCGAGGAGGAGGTGTTTTGGTTGCCGTCCGAACGACTTTCAACAGTACTCAATACAAATTAAAAAATGACGCAGATGATATTGAGCAGCTTTGTGTTTGTGTAAGTTCTGAAGATTCTGCTGAAATTAAAGATTTATTTTTTATTGTAAGCTATATCCGCCCAACGAGTGGAATTGATGTATATACCGAACATGTTTCTAATGCTCAAGCTATAGTAAGTGAATTAACACATAACCAATTTCCTTGTATACTTGGCGATTTCAACATTGGTGATATCGACTGGTGTTACATGGAAGAAGATCATATTTTGATCCCTTTTAATGTAAATAAAGATATAGAAATGTTAGTTGTTGATTCATTTTCTTCTATGGGCTTATTTCAAATTAATAATGTAAAAAATAGTTTAAACAGAATATTGGATTTGGTGTTTACTAATAATGATTTAAAGTATTCTCTAAAAAATTCTGATTTTCCTCTATTAAATAATTCTATTCATCATAAGGCTATTAGTTTCTCATTTGAATACTATAATTATGCTCCTGTCTGTCTCAATACGCGAAAAAATTTAAATTTTGCAAAGACAGATTTTATGGCACTCAATAATTTTTATAATACTGTTGACTGGAAGGATTTATTGGAAGGCAAGTCTCTAGAGGATATGTTTACAAGTTTTAAAAGTATTGTTTATGAAGGCATAGAACGATTTGTTCCTACATTAAATAGGAAGAAGTCGTTTAAGCTTCCATGGTTTAACAAAAGAATAAAAAATTTGGAGAATGCTAAAAACAAGGCATTTAAGCGTTTTAAAAAAACAAATCTTTTGGAAAATCGTTTAGTATTTTTTCAGTTGAGAAAAGAATTTGATTTTCTTAACAGGTTTTTGTATAGGCAATATATTATCAATACTGAATCAAATATAAAAAATAATTCAAAATCTTTCTGGGTATTTCTAAATTCGAAAAGAAAATGTTCATCTTTTCCTCAATGTATGGAATACGAGGATCTTAAATCCACCGATATTCAGTCCTCATGCGACCTTTTTGCTCGGTTCTTTCAAACTTCATATAATAGTGATATTTTAACAAATATTGACGGCCTCTACCCTGATATTATTCCTTTGACAGATTTCAATCTTCAAAGTCTTTCAGAACAGGAGGTTTTGGAAAGCTTAAAGGAAATTGATGTGACAAAAAAATCTGGCTTTGACATGATTCCTCCCATACTTTTGTCAAAATGTTCTTATTCACTCTGTTTTGTTTTGACCCTTATTTTTAATAAATCCTTACAAACTGGTGTTTTTCTTAAAGAATGGAAAATATCTTATATAGATCCCGTTTACAAGAATGGTCTGAAGCACTTAGTGAAGAACTATAGACCAATCTCTAAACTTTCAGTTATTCCCAAACTCTTTGAAAAAATTGTCACCCAAAGACTTTATTTTGCTGTAAAAAATTCGTTGTCTCAAAAACAACATGGTTTTGTAAAAGGTAGATCAACTTGTACTAATTTAAGTCTTTTTGCAAATTATTGTATTAATCATGTGGAAAAAGGTAGACAAATAGATGTCCTGTATACTGATTTTGTTAAGGCTTTTGACCGCGTACATCATGGTCTTCTCCTTCAAAAGCTCAAGATGTTGGGATTGAATGTTTCATTTTTAAAGTGGTTATGCTCATACCTGTCTGATAGAAAACAAGCTGTTAAGATAGATGAATGTGTCTCAAATCTTATAGATGTGGTATCGGGTCTTCCACAGGGCAGTCATTTGGGCCCACTGCTTTTTATAATCTTTACCAATGATTTACCTTCTATTTTTAAATACTGTAACTGCTTGATGTATGCTGATGATGTAAAAGTATTTACATCAATATCTTCACTTGATGATTGCTTGTTAATGCAGTTGGACATCAACAATTTTCTTAAATGGTGTGACTACAACCATCTCCAGCTTAATTATTCAAAGTGTAAAATTTTCAATGTATCTAGATCTTCATCTTTCATTGTTTTTGATTATAAGTTCTATGATGTTAGTCTTTTGAGGGTAATTGATGTTAATGATCTTGGGGTACTTTTCGATGCTAAGCTTGACTTCAGATCTCATGTTGACTACATTGTGTCTAAGGGTAATTCACTTTTAGGTTTTTTGAAACGGAACTCCAAAGATTTTAAGGATGCCTATACTCTAAAGGCTTTATTTATGTCATTAGTTCTACCGGTTTTAGAATATTGTTGTGTCGTCTGGTCTCCATTTTACGAAAATAATATTTTGAGAATTGAAAGAGTTCAAAAAAGATTCACTCTTTATGCATTACGCAAATTTAATTGGGTTGAGAATTTACCAGATTATAAATCAAGGTGTTCTCTTATTGACTTAAAAACGCTTAAATGTCGCAGGCAAGTCCAATGTATTTTATTCATTAAAGATATTATTGATAATAGAATAACCTCTTCTGAACTGCTTTCATTAATTCCATTCTATGTTCCATTACGAGTTTTTCGAAATAGAAATGAGTTATTTTATCCTCCTCTTCATAGAACCAACTATGGTCTCAATGAACCAATAACGCGTTCTCTTAATCTATTTAATATGGTTTACAATCAAATTGACCTCTGTATGAATAGAGATTGTTTTAAGAAACAAATTCTTCAAATATGTAATTTATAAATTAATTTATTTAATATTAAAATAATTGCTAGCTCTTGTAAATATGTATATGTCTTGTAACTTTATTATTATTTTTATTGTTTTGTAATTTTTGTAATCAGCAGATCTTCGAATCAATTGATGAAATAAATAAATAAATAAATAAATAAATAAATAGTATGGTGGACCGCACTGGACACAAAGATAAACTTGAATAAGCTTATCAAAGTCCAAAGGTCAGCGAGTATATGTATAAGCGGAGCGCTAAGGTCAACCCCTTCGGACGCCCTGGCCATACTACTAAATCTTACACCCCTGGACATTTTTAGCAAACAAGTAGCGGCAAACTCAGCCACGCGTTTAAAAGCTACCTAACAGTGGACTAACAATCAAATTGGCCACACTATTATTCTAAACAATTTCGAATTTATTCCAGATCCACCACACCTCAATTGGTATTCGAAAATAATTTCGAGACCTCTGTTCCATCCAGAACTGCTTGGGAGGACCGGAGTCTCCTGGACAATGAATCTTTGCACTTCTACACTGATGGTTCTAAAACCGACGATGGTGTAGGAAGTGGTATTTTCTCGGAAAAACTGAATATCAGTCTTTTCTTCCGCCTACCAGACCACTGTAGCGTGTTCCAAGCGGAAATTCTGGCGATTAAGGAAGTTCTTTCTTGGCTTAGAGAAAACGTAATATCCAACACGGATATTCGGATCTTTTCAGACAGCCAAGCGCCTATTAAATCTCTTGCCCATGTGTCCTCAAAATCAACCACGGTCCGAGACTGCCAATCATCTCTTAGGGAGATGTCTGAGCAGTTTGATATTCACCTCATTTGGGTGCCGGGACACAGAGACATTCAGGGAAATTGCAGGGCGGATGAACTCGCCAAACAAGGAACAATCACTCCTCTGCAACCAGAAAGGAACAATATAGGCATGTCTATCGCTACATGTAAACTCATGCTAAAGCAGGATGCTTTAAAGAAAACCAACCTCAGATGGACTCAGAGTAATACCTGCCGTGCGACCAAACAAATATGGCCGTGTATAGACTTGAAACGTTCAAAAGGGTTGTTAAACTTAAATCGTCTGCATATTAGCTCCACCATAGGTGTTCTTGCAGGGCACTGCTTAATAGGTAGACACGCCATCAGAATGGGCGTGTTCTCCAACGATTTCTGCAGGAGTTGCATGGACGAAGAAGAAGAGGAAACTGTTTAACATCTCCTTTGCACCTGCCCTGCTCTCTCTGTCAGAAGAAAACTCCATTTAGGAGAATTCTTCTATGAGGACACTAGTGACTTAGTGAAAACGGACGTTAAAAGTCTATTCCAATTCATTAGAAGCTCCGAGTGGTTCAACAAGTAAGTTGCAAACTTGCTACTTTTCTATCTTTCTTTATGGTATCACAATGGACCCATTAGGGTCTAAGTGTGTCGGGGTTTTCTAGCCGACAGCCATTTAAACCTAACCTAACCTAAGTAAATTAAGACTTTGACATGAATTTTTAAAGTTCTTTAGCAAATTCAAAATTTCACGTTAATTTTCAACAGAATTTAATAATTTTAAAAATTAACGTGAATTTTAAAAATTTGAAAATGTAACTTCAATTTTAAATTTGAATTTAAAATTTCACTTCGATTTTTCTTAAAAATACATGAAAATTGACGTATATTTTCAAAAGTTTTAATACTTTAAATTTCTTGAGAATTTTCAAAAGTTAAAAGTAAATTTAAAAATATCACGTAATCGTAAAATTACTTGAAATTTGAAAAAATTAATAAAATATTTATAAATTTTTTTCATACTACTTCAATTGCAAAGAAAAATTTTAAAAATCCTCTTGAAAATGTTTTTCTATCTGCATAGTGGCAACCCATCACATTTCATAGATACCTATACTGGCCTTGGCTAGACAATTTTCAAAACAAACCGTTTTTTGTTCATCAATTGTCTTCATCTTTCCTCTACCCACATAGAAAAAATTGTATTTCCCATTTGAAAGAAAAGACAATCAATGAAAATTCAGCAAGTCTTTTTTTCTTAACTCCCTCCAACTCCCATTAATTTCCATTCTAATTTTATGCATCGTTCTCTATCTTCTCTTATTTCCTTAAATCTCATTTTTATTATTCACCTCGATTACATAATCCGATGAATGGTCTGCGGATGGCTTCCGACAGTTTTTTACAATTTTTAGAGAATCCGTCGCAAGAACTTTCATAAATGTCGGTAACGTAGTTTAAATTTTATTCGATTATGAAATACTCAGTCCATCCGAACTCCATATAAATTTTGGCATTTCAAATCCGCCTCAAATATGTTGCGTATGCAACAAAATACAAAAATGGAAAGCTTGAAAAAGTAGGTTTAACATTTGAGTTTTTGATTATAGTTTTGATTTTTTTGCAGAAAAAGAACAACAAATAGATTCCAATTCGAGAAAATAGTAAAATCGTCATTAGATAATTAATTAATTAATTTTATTGGTGTTCAGTACAAATATCCATACCAAGCATTCTTGTGTTTCTGTCTCCATTAGCGTATAGCGATTTTTAGTACAGGCATGCAACCAAACAAGCGAGTCGAGACTCGAACCAGGAAATTTAGCGTTCACATAGTGCCTGGCTACACGGTGATTTTTCAATCGATTGAAAAATCACGTGTGGTGGCTACACAGTGTTGTGCCCAATCACGTTCCTTTTTTCCATTTCGTAAATAAATGAAAAGTAATAAACATAAAAAACTTTTGAAAACATTAATCTACACCTTTGAAATTACAATGAATGACAAATTGACATTCTCATTGAGAAGAAGCCAGAAAAAAATAAACAAACGTCAAAAAGAGGAACAATTTGTATTGCGCACTCGGAAAATTCAGTTCCCTTCGTGAGCATCTTCCCCCTTCACTCCTCATCCCTCTTGACTACATCCCTCTGACCTACAAATGGTTAGGCGATTGAAAAATCACCGTGTAGCCAGGCACATACCAATTTAAGGTCAAAAACTGTCAGCATCGATAAGAAAGTTTGAAAATGATAAGGAAGTTTTAAGAAACGGTAATGTAGATCTTCCGGCGGATTTTATGATTGTTATTTATCGCGTAAGTGAGTTGAGTGTGGATCGAGTCAAGTTCGCGGGAATAAAATTTTTCGGATTCTGTAATCGAGGTGATTATTTCTGTTAGCTCCTACTCCAATCTCAGATCTACACTCCTCTCCACTTGAGGTTGGTGAAAGCTTCCGTCCGTCGCATCAGAGGTGTGATAATGACGTGTATAGAATGACGGAAGCTTTCACCAAACTCAAGTGGAGAGGAGTGTAGATTTGAGATTGGAGTAGGAGCTAAGAAAAAGAATAATAAAAATGAGTGTTTAGGAAATAAAAATAAAAAAATTTTTTTTTTTTAAATTCATCTGCCTTCCTTCATTCCGAGCTCTCCAATCTGCTTTTTAGACAACACCAGCGCCACCAAAAGAGAGGGAGATTCTTTAAACAATGGCGAACGGTAGGTTTTTAGACAGTCGGTGTGAAAGAAAAAGAACTACTTATTCTACAAATAATCGTTTACTTCTGTGCACGTTTTAAGTAGTGTTCTAAGGATGTAATTATTAAAAAAAAAAGAGGCTGGGTGCGACCCACACTGATAACTTCCCATTTGTGATCTTGAAAACTTTATATTTAGTTTTTTCAAATAACCAAATTTTCTGCGAAACAAACTTTAGCTGTTAAATTCAAACAATCATTATTTTAAGATTGAAAAGCATTTTAAATAATTTAAAGAGATTTATCGTTGTTCGTTTTCAGGATATTCGAGCTGAAATACAATTGTAACTACTTTTCTTTAGAATTTTTAACAGTTTTTGATTTTTTGTTAAAAAAACTGCCCATTCAATATTTGTCAAAATTTTATCAGTTGCTAACAATTATGTTATGTATAAAATAAAACAAACAAGAAGTCAATATCGTTACCTGTTTTTGAGAAATTTGAGTCGAAAGACAATTTATACCAATTTTTGGTAGAATTTTTTGTTGTTTTTAATTTTTTGTAAAAAAACTGTCTATTGAATTTTTTTGAAATTTTCACCAGTAGTCAAAAACAATATTTTTCGTAAAATAAAATTATTTTAAAGTTAATATCGTTTTTCCATCTGAGGATATTCGAGTTTTAAAAAATTTTTTTTTAGTTTTTTTGATTTTAAAAAATAACGGTACTTTGATTTTTTTCCAATTTCATATCAAATTTGTTTGACGTCATAATGTGTGGAATAAAATTTATTTCAAGTCAATAGCATTATTTGTTCGTGAGATATTTGAGCCCAACCAAAATTTTCACTTCTTTTTTAAACTGCTATAGTAAGAAAACTACTGATTGAATATTAATAAATGCCCTTTCAGCTTCTTTCGAAGTTATTATCTGTAAAACAAAATTTATTTCAAGTCGATATCTCTACTCGTTCTTGAGATATCGACGACGAAAAATGGTACCAGAACGTACGGACGTACGGACGTACAGACGTACGGACGTACGGACGTACGAACGTACGTACACACGCACACACAGACATCTCTCTAAAAATGATTGATATAGGCTCTAGGGACCTTGAAACGTCGAGAAATGTCAAAAATTTCAATTTGACAAATCGGACCGATTACAATAACTCCCTATGGGAAGTTAATAAAAGGAATTATAACGAAAGAAAATTGTTAAGGTATTTTTTCACTTTACGAAAAACATCGTACTGTGTACTATTTCTTTATATTTCAGTTTTGACAGTACTACAGGTGGCTGTCATAGCGACATCATTTTGTTAAGCCAACAGAGACTAGCAACAGCAACCACTAAGAATTTTTCGGAAACCGTCTGTTTAACCTGGGCCCTATTTCATAAACATTGACAGGTGACAATTTGTCGAGTGACAATTTTACAATTGTCAAATTTCTGTCCCATAAATAATTTGACAAATTTGTAAAATTGTCGAAAATTTGCGAATTTTCCGTGACAAATTTGTCATTGTCAATTTATGACAAATTTGTCACTCGCATCATTGAATAAGAAATAGAGGAAGAGGCTTTAGGCACATATACAGTGTACGTGAGTGAAGTATTAAAATTAAAATTAAAAAAAAAAAAAAAAAATGAACCTCATCTGCCATTTTGCCTTGCTGAGAGTTAGTGTTGTGAAGTAGAAAGATTTTAAAAAAGTGAAAAAAGTACTACAAAACTAATAAAAAAGTGAAATAAAAACCAATTTGTGTTGAAAATTGAAGCATATTATTATTAAAATATAAATCAAAATGAGGTGCTGTGTGAAAAGTTGTAAAAACTTGTATAACCGGAAAAACAAAAAGTTTTCATTTCACAAGTAAGTCTTGGCTTATATTCCACAAAAAGTAACTTAGAGTGATGTTATTTCGGTAAATACGTTATCTTAGAATACTTTAATATTGTTATTTCATGGTATTTTAAGATAAAAATAGCAATATTGTTCAAAATAAAAATATACTTTAATCATGTTGCACAAATGAACTTGTAATGTCAAATGAGAAATTTTAGTACAGGGACGGATAAGTTTTTGTTGGTGATGGCAAGGCGCTAAGGAACGTTAAGCGCCCGTAGTGCAAAGTAATTTTTCCGCGGTTTAGTTTTGGAAATATACTACGTATTTTCAATATTTCTGCGACTGTCCCTGTCTATCGTGTCGGTTTTGTATCTTCGTCAAGAAGTATTTCTGTCCAGTTGTGATGATTTTGTTTAAGTAAAAAAGGCTCTACTACTTTAATAATTTTTTAGCTATGTATGTATTAATTAAATTGTGATTTCAAATTATGTATTTGACTAAGGAATATATCGGTGATAGTTTTTTTTTCATTAAAATTATACATAAAACTAAAAACTATATTTTCATTTATCCATTTAAAATTTTCAGGTTTCTGTAAGAGGTAAGTTTAATTTTATTACTTCAAGTGTACTTTATTCGATATTATAATCCAGCCAGCAATAAATCCAAAAAAAAACTCATTCAAATATTTATTTGATCGAATAAATTTAACCAAATAAAAAAAAAATTCTTTTAAGGCTTACAGTAATAGCTATGCTCCTTTGTGTTGGAATAAATACTTCTAAGAAAATGACAATCATATTCCAGTACTTCTAGCTACACAAATTTTTACAAAACCACCCAGAAAAAAACTCAGAAAAATATTCCTTTCGGCGCCCCAGCAAATAGCCGTCCACCTTCACTCCAACCCTGTGTCAATGCATTTGTGTTTGTGTAATTCACACAATTATGAAAACTACTTCACTTTTTTCTCGGTATGCCTCTTCCTGTACTTCTTATTCAATGACTCGCATATTTTTACGATCCAAGCAATTGTCAGACAAATGCGACAAATTCGTAGAATTGTCACCTGTCAATGTTTATTTGAACATTCTTTTCAGATTAAAATTACATGTTGGCATATTATAAAGGGTGTCCCAAGAAGAACGCAAGATTTGAATTTTAATTAAAACGCAGATGTTTAAAAAAATCGCGAATTCTTTATTATATCGTAAAGTAGTTAGGATGAGGTTATGTATGGAACAACACATCGGGCAGATGGCCGCCGGGACTTTGCTGGCATATACGCGATCTTTTAATGAAATTTTCAATGACCGTTTTGCATAAATGCTGCGGTATTTCATTAATGCAGAGTCCAATTTCTTCTTTTAAGGTTCGAGTCGTCGTCGGCTTATTCGCATAAACCATCGACTTCGAAAAACCCCAAAGAAAAAAGTCCAATAGTGTTAAATCGCACGATCTAGGCGGCCAATTCTGTGGCCAAATTACTGCATCAGTGAACGAGTGAGTGAGTGCCATCAGTGATCGAAAAATTCTTACATTTTCCTTCAGTTTTGTTCTAATCAGTGAGCTCTTTAATTATCGAATGAAATTTTGCTCGATAACTGATGAGGAAATGTCAAATTACTGTACTAGATTGCTCAATAACGTGAGCGGTAATGCCAAATCACGTATTACTCGTGAACTGATGCGGTAATTCGGCCCCTGGTCTCCAAAACGCGAAATAACACTACCGGGAAATGACTGATGCAGCAATTGAATTGTTTCTCTGGCTGTATAAGATGTGGCGCCGTCTTGTTGAAACCACATCCCCTCCACATTAATTTCTTCAATTCTAGGCACGAAAAAATTGGTTATCATTTCACGATACTGTTTGCGCTTAAACTGACTCATTTTCATAAAAAAAAGGTCCAATGATTCCTCCAGCCCAAAATCCACACCACACAGTGACACGTTTAGGATGCATTTGCTTCTCGTGAATCACTCGAGTATTTTCTTCGCCCCAAATGCGACAATTCTGCCTATTGACGAAGCCATCACGATGGAAATGGGCCTCGTCACTAAAGATGATTTTGTCGGCAAAATCAGCATTTTCATGTTGTCCCTCAAATACCCAATTAACGAACGGCCATCTGCCCGATGTGTTGTTCCATACATAACCTCATCCTGTCTACTTTACGATATAATAAAGAATTCGTGATTTTTTTTTAAGTATCTGCGTTTTAATTAAAATTTAAATCTTGCGTTCTTCTTGGGACACCCTTTATAATATGCCAACATGTAATTTTAATCTGAAAAGAATGTTCGAATAATATAGAATTTACCAACAAGTTGTTAATTATCTTTATATTAATAATTGAAGCTCTAGATATGTTAATGGGCTATCGGAAACATTTCCCTTGAAATTTTTAACATTAGCAACGCTAATAATTGCTCATTTTTATAAAGTTGTATTTGGCTCAGAACGAAAATAGAGAATTTTTTCTTGATCCCAACAAATTCATAGGAAATTTCGACCATAATTCAAGTTCGCAATTTTCGAAGACGAGAAAAATTCTGAAATTAGAATTTGCTTTGTATATGAAAACTATAGTACTATCATGGCGAGTATTTTTTAATGTTTCCCCGACCCTTGTGGTGGCGTTTCAAAATTTGAGGTGTAAAATTCGATTTTGGGAGTCTTTAAGCATCGGAAATTGGTGGTAGGGGCAAGAGGAAACTATTATTTGGATTATTGCATCCAAAACATATCAATAAATATCGATTGAAAACTTCACAAGCTCTCCGCAAAAAAAAAAAAATTCAGTAAGGGTTGCCGGCACACTTTAGATGTCGCCCTATTCGACTTCCACCATGATAGTGCTATAGTTTTCATATAAAAAGGAATTTGTATCCAAGATAAAAGAAAAATCGAATATGTATTAATTAGAAACGCTAACAAGATCTCCGTAAAACGGGATAAATTTGGAATGAATTTGTTAACCACGGTTTAAGTTAAGGCAACTAGCCCTTTAATTTGCAAACAACCTGATAGTTTAGTCTAAGACATACATTTATCAAAAATAAAATAAAATACAATAAGCACAATAACTACTTACCTTCCTTAGTACTGCATATGGACGATTCTCAGTATGGGGTTTCAGTAGGCCTGTTTTTTCCAAATTGCTTATTGTGAGGAGAGTCTGAATACCATATACTTGAACCAATTCTCTCTTGTAATAATCCAAAACCTGTAAGAATTGAAATACAAAACATTGATAGAAAACGATTAAATAACTTTGAAATACATAGTAGCCCAAGAACCGAAAATTAAATTATTTTCATTCCTTTTTAACAACCTTTCCTACCCACAATAAAATGATAATCGAATTTATATAAAAAGTGTTTTTTAAAACTAGATAAAAAACAATTGCATGGAATAAAAAATCTTAATTTTAAGATTTAAAAGCCTGTTAAGTATTGGTGCAACTGAACATAAATTTCATAAACACTTGGATATTTTCCTTTCGTTTTGAGTCTGTAAATTTTTCTGAAAAATTAAATTGTTTTTCTAAACAAATCTAATTTTTTGTTAGGAACTGGACATAAATCATTGTAAAATTTAATGATGGTCTTCAGCCATCCCAGCCGCTGTTTTCAGCTTTTTGAGCCAAAGGACGCAGCTGTACACCCCGAAGAGGTCGCGGTTGAATCTTCTTTTCCACACGACACACCGGACCAAACATCACTCGAAGAATTTTTCTACCTAAGCCGTTTTCATCCGAATTTTCAAGGACCATGTTTAAGAAGGAAGTAATTTTTCATTTAATTTATAAACTGACAAAAAACAATATAGAAATCTAAGTTATTTCTATAACTTGAACTAAATATAAAGTAGAAGTGTAATATTCTATTTTTTTAACACTCCCACTTTTAGTTACAAGTTATATACACAGCATTATGTAATCTTCATTGATGTAACATTAATCAAATTTCGAAAACGTTGGTGCTTTACTTTAGGTAAAGCTTTAGTCAATATATCTGCCAATTGATCATCAGATTGCACATACTGGAGAACGAAAACACCTTCTTCATATTTTTCACGAATGAAATGGTATCGTGCATCAATATGTTTGGTTCTCTTGTGAAACTCTGGATTCTTCACGAGCCGTATAGCACTCTGGTTATCCATATAGAAAGTTGGTTTAATCATTTCTGTTTGAAGTAATTCTTTGAGTAAATTATTTAACCACACCAATTCTTTAACAGCGTGTGTTGCTGCCATATACTCCGATTCTGTAGTTGATAAGGCCACTGATCTTTGACGTTCTGAGCTCCAACTAATTATACTTCTTCCAAACATGAAAACGTATCCAGATGTTGACCTTCTTGTTTCAATATCTCCAGCATAATCTGCATCACTGTATCCATAGAAACTTAAATCGTTTCCACCTTTGAAGAAAATACCCATGTCCATTGTACCTCGAATATACCTGAAAATGCGTTTTACTGCATTCACATGTGCTGCAGCAGGGCTTTCAAGATGTCGACTAACATTACCAACTGCGAAACATATATCGGGCCTAGTTGCTACAGCCAAGTACATTAAACTTCCGATTGCTTCTCGATATGGAAAGTTAACTCTTTCTTTTTCTTCAAAATCGCCCAGATTTTGTGCACTATCCGTTGGCGTTGTCACAGCATTACAATTTTACATATTGAAGCGATCAAGAATCTTCTTTGCATATCCTTCTTGGTGTAAGTGAATTGATGCATCCTCTTGTTGAATTATTTCAAGTCCCAGAAAACAGTTTAATTCTGATAATTTTATTTCGAATTCCTTTTGGAGATGTTGAATCACTGGGAAAATATCTTCTTCTTTTTCTGCAACCATCAAACCGTCATCAACATAAATGGCTAGGACTAGCATACCATCTTTTCCGTTTGAAACAAATACACATGGATCTGATTTACATGTCTTAAAACCAAATTTGATGATAATAGAAGTGAACTTCTTGTTCCAACAACGTGACGCTTGTTTTAATCCATACAAACTTTTTGAAAGTTTGCAAACTCGTCCACTTCCATCTTCGTATCCAATTGGCTGGCTCATGTAAACATCTTCTTCTAAATCCCCATTGAGAAAAGCTGTCTTCACGTCGAATTGTTTAAGTTTCATACCCTTCGACGCTGCCAATGCCAATATAGCCCTTACTGAAGTGAACTTAACCACTGGACTAAATGTTTCTTGGTAGTCAATTCCATATTCCTGCGTAAAACCACGCACTACCAATCGAGCCTTATAGCGTTCAATGCTTCCATTTGGTTTCTGTTTAATTTTATAAATCCAACGATTATCAATTACCTTTTTATTAACTGGTAGTTTAATCAAAATCCATGTACGATTTTTAATGAGTGAATCGTATTCTTCATCCATAGCTTGCTTCCACTGTTCATGGTTACTCGATTCAATTGCTTCCTCATAAGTTTTTGGCTCTTCACTAACAGCCAACACCGCAGTGTGAACTTCCGACCCAAAATATAGTACGGGAGGCAGCGTTGAGTTTTTCCGAGTGATTTTACCCGGGATGATTCTTATCAGAATTGAAAGATATTTGTATGTGTATCATAAAAATGCGCGTCAGCCGCCGCGCCAGCGGTGGACCTAGGTGTGAGGGCGGGTGAAAGTGGTAATTTTTTTTTGTTCAAAAAGTCATTTTACCCGGCTCCAAAATTTGAGGAATGGTTATTGATGTTGTACTGAATCCAAAAATTGCCGTCAGCCGCATGGATGGCGGTGGAAAGACCGTCAGCCAGGCACCTGAACTTGTAAAAAATTTTGAAAAAAAAGTCATTTTACTCGGGCTGATTTTTTTACAGATGAATCTTCAACCTTTCAAGATAATAAACAAACCGTCAGCCGCCCGGGTAGCGGTGGAAAGACCGTCAGCCGACGTCATCAACATGACGCCCTCCCAGTTGACCTGAGCGTTACTCAGTCGCTTTAAATGAAAAACTGACGACTTTTATCCCCATTAACATTCGGTTTATGGCTAATTTTATTTTTGTTAGTAAGCAAACAATCTGAAAATTACAATTTCCATCGATTTAATATTAGTTTCATATTAATTTCGTCACTTTTGCCGAAGGTAACTAAATTAGTCAAGTAAACGGAACTCGAAAAAGAAGATAGTTGCCCCAAAAAAGGTAGGGTAGTGCTATTTTTTTATATGTTGTAAAGCATATATAGTAGAAGAAAAAAAAATAAATTACACAACCACGCCCCCTCCACCCCTTCACCATTCTCGAAAAACCAATCGCAGAAAATACCACAATTTTCGACTTTTTTCAAGTTTTTGTCAAAAACTCAGAAATTGTAAATTTTTGGGATCAATATTCTTTTACAAAAATAAAGTATATTAAATTTCCTACGAAATACATATTTCAATTATTATTTTTGGTTAAGCCGTTTTGCCGCTATAGCCAGCTGAAAAAACGCCAAAATTTGTCTTTTTTTTTAAACCCGTTTTCTCGAGTTTTTTTTTCATTCAGACTTCAAAAACTGTACTTGTAATTGCAAATATCTCTAAATTTTCTAAAACTACATAAAATTCTCTATAAAATGAACATCTTAATTATTTATTTAGGCCAAACCGTGTAACCGCCAGAGCAGAGCACTTTTAAGTAAAAGGTATGTCATAACTAGAAAACGCGAAGTCAACTGGATTTCATTTATTAATTTCATCACTTCTTGCCAGAATCCCAAATGTTTTTTTTTTTTTTTCATTTTTACATAATAAAAAAGGTATTATGTATGTATACCTTATATACAGGGTGTCCCATATAGGATAGTCCAAACTGAATATGGTGATAGGCCAGTTCATGACCATTCAGAATTTGGTAACTTGTTCATCCCAAATCGTAACGGTTTTCGAGTAACAGCTGTTTTTTTGAAATTTGCCCAAACCCCTACTTTGGACCACTGTTTTGCTCACCCCGTCCATAATTGATTTTTTATTTTTTTTATTTTTTCACCAAAATATTGAAAATTTTGATTTTAGTCCACCATTTTTATAAAATTATTAGATAAATTCATAGTTTGATCAAAATTAATTTTTTACTTCAATATTTGAAAGAGCGCCCTGAAAAAAAAAACCGTATGACACAATATACTGGCCCTTACTTTAAAAAAATTGCCTTGCTTTTCAAATTTCTAAAAAGGTATAAATCTTACCAATACGAATTCCCAATCAAAAGTTATTACAGTTTAAACTCGATAAGTCGTGGTTTTAATAAAAATTAAAATAAATTCTTTTTTTTTTTTGTTTTTGTAATGTTGTTTTTTTCATGTTTTTTTCTTGTTTTTTTTTTTTAATTTGTTTTTGTTTACATTTTTAATTTTTTACCCAGTTTATTTATAAAAATTGTTCAAAATGTGCCCCACCTGCACGTATACAAGCTCGACAGCGTTTAAAAAACTGTCTTTTTAAATTCCTTGTGCTTATTTCTGCAGCAGAAACCTGAATACGTTGCTGGAGTTCACTTATGTTTGAAATAGGCTTAGCATAGACTTTTTCCTTGAGACAGGTCCGGTGACCGAGGTGGCCATAAAACTGGTCCACCGCGCATCGTTCATGGTAAGAGATGTCCAAAAAACGTCTCACATTTCTATTGTAATGAGCTGGGCAACCGTCGGCGTCGTGTTGATACCACATAGACTGTATTATGGCAAGTGGCACGTCTTCCAACAAAAAAAATAGCCTATTTTGCAGAAAATCTAAATAAATTTCACTATTTAGTGTATGCGGCAGTTCAATGGGTCCTATTATGTGGCCATCCAAAATCCCAGTCCACAAATTTATTTTGAACTGGTATTGGGAATTTTGTTCTCGCACCAAATGCAGATTTTTCAATTTCCAACTATGGAGGTTACGCAAGTTGACAAATCCATCTTTTTTGCAAGATGATTCGTCGGTCCACAATATTTTGTTGAAAAAATCTGGATCCTCATGTTTTTTTTGGAGCACCGTCCGAAAAAATTCAACCCTTTGTGTATAGTCCCTTGGAAGAAGAGTTTGAATACGTTGCAAATGAAAGGAATGCAGCTTGTTCCTTTTCAGCAGTCTTTGGATGTTTGTTTTTGAGATCCCTGTTGTCCTTTCGATAGCTCTAATAGAAGTAGAAGGTTCAGTCTGCACAGCATGCAAAACTGCCTCATCATGGT
Source organism: Syrphus vitripennis (assembly GCA_958431115.1). NCBI lineage: Eukaryota > Metazoa > Arthropoda > Insecta > Diptera > Syrphidae > Syrphus > Syrphus vitripennis. The sequence goes on along the minus strand of OY288110.1, from coordinate 59,718,900 downwards.
GGCGTTGACTTCTTCCTTGTCCTAGACTTCTCCCTGGTGCCCTGCCCTCCAAATAAGCCAAGTGAACCCGTATGAAAAGGCGATGGTCGGGATGTGAAGCATTTGGGTACCTTTCAGCATATGTCCTGGCTGCTAATCTAGCGTTTCCTCCACATTCTCCATAAATGTAATGCATTGAAGCATATTCGCGTGGCGTGTAAAACATTTTATTATTTTTTTTCAATTAAAAAGCGTTTTACAAAAACCAAAAAAGAAAAAATAACTATCTCACTTTGAATGACTAATAAGCGCCATTACTTTTGAACGTTTTGAAATTTTTACCAGCCATACCATTACAGGTAAAAATAAATAAAACATTAGTACAAGGATTGACCAAGCGTGGCGTCTTAAACTTAAAGACCGCCATTGTTAGTAGAATTAACTTGCTTTGAAAATGAAATTAACTATTAAAATTGATATACGATTTCGCTAATATTACAATGAAAAAAGAAAATTTGTGTTAAAGTACCGATAGTGAAAAAAATTAAAAAACAACAATAAAAAACAACACGTAAAAAAACTAAAAACACAAAAAAAACATGAAACAAACAACATTACAAAAACAAAAACAAAAAAAGAATTTATTTTAATTTTTATTAAAACCACGACTTATCGAGTTTAAACTGTAATAACTTTTGAATGGGAATTCGTATTGGTAAGATTTATACCTTTTTAGAAATTTGAAAAGCAAGGCAATTTTTTTAAAGTAAGGGCCAGTATTGTGTCATACGGTTTTTTTTCAGGGCGCTCTTTCAAATATTGAAGTAAAAAATTAATTTTGATCAAACTATGAATTTATCTAGTAATTTTATAAAAATGGTGGACTAAAATCAAAATTTTTTGAATGCACAAAAAAAGTTTTATTTCTGGTCAATATTTTGGTGAAAAAATAAAAAAAATAAAAAATCAATTATGGACGGGGTGAGCAAAACAGTGGTCCAAAGTAAGGGGTTTGGGCAAATTTCAAAAAAACAGCTGTTACTCGAAAACCGTTACGATTTGGGATGAACAAGTTACCAAATTCTGAATGGTCATGAACTGGCCTATCACCATATTCAGTTTGGACTATCCTATATGGGACACCCTGTATATAAGGTATACATACATAATACCTTTTTTATTATGTAAAAATGAAAAAAAAAAAAAACATTTGGGATTCTGGCAAGAAGTGATGAAATTAATAAATGAAATCCAGTTGACTTCGCGTTTTCTAGTTATGACATACCTTTTACTTAAAAGTGCTCTGCTCTGGCGGTTACACGGTTTGGCCTAAATAAATAATTGAGATGTTCATTTTATAGAGAATTTTATGTAGTTTTAGAAAATTTAGAGATATTTGCAATTACAAGTACAGTTTTTGAAGTCTGAATGAAAAAAAAAAATCGAGAAAACGGGTTTAAAAAAAAAGACAAATTTTGGCGTTTTTTCAGCTGGCTGAAATATGTATTTCGTAGGAAATTTAATATACTTTATTTTTGTAAAAGAATATTGATCCCAAAAATTTACAATTTCTGAGTTTTTGACAAAAACTTGAAAAAAGTCGAAAATTGTGGTATTTTCTGCGATTGGTTTTTCGAGAATGGTGAAGGGGTGGAGGGGGCGTGGTTGTGTAATTTATTTTTTTTTCTTCTACTATATATACTTTACAACATATAAAAAAAATAGCACTACCCTACCTTTTTTGGGGCAACTATCTTCTTTTTCGAGTTCCGTTTACTTGACTAATTTAGTTACCTTCGGCAAAAGTGACGAAATTAATATGAAACTAATATTAAATCGATTGAAATTGTAATTTTCAGATTGTTTGCTTACTAACAAAAATAAAATTAGCCATAAACCGATCATGTTGATGACGTCGGCTGACGGTCTTTCCACCGCTACCCGGGCGGCTGACGGTTTGTTTTATTATCTTGAAAGGTTGAAGATTCATCTGTAAAAAAATCAGCCCGAGTAAAATGACTTTTTTTTCAAAATTTTTTACAAGTTCAGGTGCCTGGCTGACGGTCTTTCCACCGCCATCCATGCGGCTGACGGGAATTTTTGGATTCAGTACAACATCAATAACCATTCCTCAAATTTTGGAGCCGGGTAAAATGACTTTTTGAACAAAAAAAAATTACCACTTTGACCCGCCCTCACACCTAGGTCCACCGCTACCCAGGCGGCTGACGGCCAGATATATTATGTATTAGTGGAAAACTATCTATACTATTAATTTCAGCCCGGGTACTTATCACTTTTCCAAATTAACGCTGCCTCCCGTACTAATATGTTAATCGTCTTGGATTGGTTGTACTTCGATCTCGTAGACGTCGCTTGAAAATGTTGTTTTTATCAAGATCACACAAAGCACCTTGCGTTTCAAGACGTTCGGGTGTTGATATTACTTCATCCAATTCATCTTCACAGGAATTTTCATTAGGCAATGGGTCTTCAGCGTTAAAAGATATTATGGAATTCTCCATCAAAAATATGACATCTCGAGCAATTTCAATTCGGTTCGAATTAGGATTCCATACTCTATATCCCTTCGCTTGAGTGTCATATCCAACGAACATACATTTAACGGCTTTTGCATCCAGTTTTTGACGTTTTTGTTTTGGAATATGCACGAACACCTCTGTTCCAAAAATTTGTAGATGGTTAATTTCCGGTTCCTTGTTGTACCATAGTTCATAAGGCGATTTATTTGCAACAGTACTTGTTCCGGTTCGATTGAGCACATAAATCGCTGAGTTTACTGCCTCGGCCCAAAAACGTTTATTAATTTGTTTCGAGTGAAGCATGGTTCTTGTTGATTCAACGATCGTGCGCATATCTCGTTCTGCGCATCCATTTTGTTCAGGTGTGAATGGCACTGTACGTTGGTGTTGTATGCCTACCTCTTCAAAGAAAGTTTTTAATTCTTCGTTCACAAATTCAGTACCGTTGTCTGATCTGAAAATGCGTATGTTATGTCCCTGTTGTTTCTGCATCATTCGAATACATTTCTTGACTTTTTTTGCTACCTCCGATTTTTGCTTCATGAAACATACAAAACGAAAATGTGAGTAATCGTCCTTCAATAACAAAAAATACCTGCAGTCTCCAATCGATTTTTCTTGAAAGGGTCCACATACATCTGAGTGAATTATTTCACATGTCTTCGATTTTTCTTCACGGCTCTGGAAAGGTCCTCTATGATGCTTACCATACACACAAGCTTCACATGTGAAATCTTCTTCAATGTAATCAATGTTTCGATGTTTTAAGAACTTCCTTACATAAGCAATGTGTTGATGTCCTAATCTTTCGTGCCATGAGCGAAGTGATGTTTTCTTAACAGCTACATTAACTATGGATTCTTGAACTTGGAATGACTCTTCCACCTTGAATAACATCTGAAATAACTTTTCTCTGCGAACTCCCACTGCAACGATCCTTCCATCTTTCAGTAATTCGCAACGCTTGTTATTTGACTGCATTCGATAGCCCAAATCCATAGCTTTGCCCGAAGAAAATAAATTCAATTGAATTTCAGGAACATATAATACATTAATCATGCGTTTACGAATCCAATCATCGCCGTTAAAAGCATGAATAATAATGTTGCCTTTTCGTTGAGCCAGTATTTTCTTGCCGTTTCCAATTGTCACATATGTTGTTGCCTCAGTGAAATTTTCAAACCATTCACGTCTGTGACTCATGTGGTCACTTGCACTTGAATCTAATATCCAAGTATCTTTGTCTCCATTAGATGTTGATCCGTGACACATAAAAGCGTCAATCGATGAAGTGTCATCTTGCTTCTTGTTCTTTTGTATGTTGCTCTTTTGTGGATAGTTCCGCTTCCAATGTCCACTTTGGCCGCATTTGAAACATTTACCTTGTGGTTTTCCAACATTGTTTCCTCCTTTACTAAATTTTGACAAATTATCTTTTTTATAATTCTTTTTCTTCGAAAAACTTCGTCTAGCTACAAGTGCCTCCACTTCTTCGACTTGTCCTTGTTGTTTTAGCCTCAGCTCCTCCGCCATCAGCCGTGCTCGCAAGTTTTCCATTGTTTGATCATTTGCACTCGTAGATTCCCATGCACTGTGGAAATGATTATATTCACCAGGCAATGACATCAAAATCTTGGTCATAACCATAGACTCAGATATAGTCTCCTTTTGATCCCTGAGTTGCTGCACAATTTCTAATAGTTTTGATAAAAAAAATTGTAACATCGTCTTCTGGATTCTTTGCAAAACTATAATATTTTTGTTGCAAAAATAATATATTTGATTTGGATGCTTGTTCATATGTGCTTTTTAGTGTTGTCCACATATCATTAGCAGTCTCGCAATTCATAATTTGAAGTAGTGGTTGCTTCATACAGGAAGTAGAAATTGTACGCCGAGCTTTTGCATCCAATTTCTTCCATGTAAGAACTGCAGTAGCATAATTTGTAGTGCCCTGTACTGGTTTTTGAATGGTTCCATCAACAATATCGAATAATTCATTGGCTTCCAAAATTTGACGCATTTGAAATTTCCATGTAAGCCATTGCCACCCTCGAGTTTTTCAATTCTTATCCTGTCGATTTCCATTTTCTTCCAGAACTTTTCTTCCTCTCAATAGAATAACTTGAATTGGATCAATCACCTTTTGAAAAAAAAATTTCAAAAATTCTTCCTCAACAATATTTTCGTGATCTGGGCCAATAACCTTTTGTTCTGAATCCTTGCTGTTAAATTGTCCAATATCCTAACCAAAAGACAAGCTTAATAATTCATAAACAGTCTTTATTATTCAAAATTTAAGAAGGAAGTAATTTTTCATTTAATTTATAAACTGACAAAAAACAATATAGAAATCTAAGTTATTTCTATAACTTGAACTAAATATAAAGTAGAAGTGTAATATTCTATTTTTTTAACACCATGTTTCTGCCCCATACAGCAGGAGTGATTCTCCGTTTGATCTTTGCACTTGTCATTTTGCGAGGTAATAATTGATCACAGATAGACAGTCTTTGACTTCTCCGAAGTTCATGATACTTTTCGCTGAGTCGATTATGTTGAGATTCCTTTTTCATTGATAGCATATACATATATTTTGGTGTGTCCTTATTAATAGCAAATACCATATTCTTGTTTTTTTTTTCAAAATCTGTCGTAGTATGAACATTTGATTTGGTTTAATCATCCGTATCCGAAGCTTTTTGTTTTTTCGGAACCGTTATTTTTATTTAGTGGTAGAGAAGTTAACGCAACGCACAACCCCCATCTTGCAGAACCAGACTCTTAAATAGAGTGGAAAACCGGATAGAACCGCTCATTATACTCGTAGGCCTTCGAATATGTCTGAGTAATCCATAAAAGGTGCTTACCAAGTAGTTCGTTTTAAATGGAAAATTCACGACTCGGTCCGACGAACCCGGTCCTATGTTAAATTACTATAGACTATAAAAAAAAAATAATGTGTGTCTAGGCCGCACCACGTAGATAGATTTTTTATTTTTTAATCAAAAGGTTTTAAAAAATGTTTCTCTTAAGAACAAGGAAATGGCAATCTTACCGTCTGACTGATTCATTAAGATAATATTGAATAATTAAGAAAATAAAGAAAGAATATAATATTGGCATACAAATACAAAAAAAAAATATAAATAAATTTCTAACATAGTCGTTACAAGTTGAAAAAGCTATATAAGTTTTATAATATGGAACATAAAATGAATCTATAATATTTAAATGATTAAACCAATTTTAAGTGATTTGAAATATAAAAAATAATAAAACAGATTATTATGAGAAATGAATATGTAACAATAGTCATAATATATAATTTTAAACATCAAATTTTATACGTGATGTCCGGTAATTCGTGAGCCATACTTTGGGATAAGATTCTTGGTCTATTCTAAGCCTTATTTTCAACTTTTACATTACTTTTTGACGATTTAAAAAAAGGCTTACTGCGGTGTACCCTGACCCATGTTAATTTCAATTTCTCTTACAGTACTAATGGTAGGGACCTCATTCTACACTTTTTTTTAAGTAGGCATACTATTCTTTTAAGCTACGTTTAAATTGAACTGATATGTTTTTAGGGTTGCCATATATTTAATTTCAAATCGTGTTCAATTTTTCTTGCCCGAGCAAAATTTTGACTGAGATCATTTTTTTTTCAAAAAATGCGTAAAAACATAAAGTTTTCTTATTTTTACCTGATGAACAAAACAATAATAATCATTGATAAGTCCACCCAAAAATCCATACCTTTTATGATATTTGGGAAAATCCAAAACAGGTTAAATAAAGAAAATGATTTCTTGGCATCTACATGGTTTTGAATAAAACAATTATTTGTGTAGTTGTAAGTAATATTTTTTATTATGTACACAAATACAGTCATAATAAGCGCTCAAAGTATGCTTAAGCCGGTTTTTGGATTTTATTTTTAATGTTTATTCTCGATTACTCTTGCCTTACTTTTAGTGATCCTTTGGAAATACGTTGTTCTAATTCAGTTAAAGTTGTTATTTCATACAAAAAAATCCAGTACAATGAGATCGGGAGATCTTGCAAGCCAGTGAATTGGTCCATTTCTCCCTATCTTTCGATCACCGTATTCTTCATCCAACCAATCCTTAACTTCACGACTATAGTGGGCCGGAGCACCATCTTGTTGGAAATATGATGTGGCTAGTTGAAGCAGTGGAACTTCCTCCATTAGGCCTCTTATAATTTTGTAAAAACTCCAGATAATTAGTAGAATTAAATCGGGGTGGTTATTTGAAAGGCCCGATTAATTTATTTCCAATTACACCTGCTAACATATTGACGCTGAATCTGTCCTGAAGTGATGTTTGCCGTCTTGAATGTGGATTGCACGAAGCCCATGGATAGAGATTATGGAAATTCGTTATACCATCTATTGTGAATTGAGATTCGTCTGTCCAAAGAATTCTGTTTATAAACTGGTTGTCTTCTAAGCTTCATTCTTGCAACCAGTTACAAAATTCTAGCCTCTTTTCAAAATCATCAGGAAGTAGTTGTTGCGTATTGTTCAGTAGTAAATGAAGGCATTTCAAAAAACGCTCTTATCCAACTGTAATCGTGACTTAACTTGATGATAACTGAATTCGTTTTTCTAGAAAAAAAAGCAATGTTGAACTAAGATAAGTTTAAATAGCAATAACCAAACAAAGCTTTTCTGCTCTGATATTTTAACTGTTACGATATTAGTGAGCATGTTTACATTTCATTTAATATTTCATGAAAATTTGTAAGTACATACACACCACATTTTTATTCGTTTTTGTTGATACTTTTGAGAACTTTAAAGATTTTTCTTTGATTTTATTCACTGATAATACGCACACAAAATTTTATCAAATTTCAGGTCTTTGAGAACAGCTTTTTTAAACATTTGTATGGGATATTATCTTAATTTCAACTTTTGTATGGATTTATAATAGGCCTTATTAATACTAGTACAAACTAAATTGTTATCAAAATTCTAGGGACCGTTTTCGAGAAATTTGAATTATTTGTAAGGGAGGTGCTGTTAATAATGTCTTAATTTTAATAATTGTTTTGTTTTAAAATGAGCAGTACCAATACTAATACAATTTCAAAATTCTCGGTGTCAACATTTTGGAGGTGATGGTACTTCCCACATTTTTGATTTTTATTTTTATTTAAATTTATAGATTTGTTTTTAATTATATATCTTATTATTAAAAAGCCTTATATGTAATCTTGTTTAAATTATTGAATTAAACGACGCGGCTCAAGAAGTCGATCATTCGATTTTGTTCCAATGTTTTTGCTATGCCGAAACAATAGTAAAATAATTCAAACAATGCTTTAAGTTGTTTTTTAATTGATTTTGAAGCCATTAAATTTATTAGTTCAAAAAATAGTTTAAACAATAATAAATTTATTAATATTGAAATCAAATACTTTAGGAAATAAATATTCTATGAAAAAAATTGTTGTATCGCCCTAAATGCGGGTGGAGCAATTGTGGCTTTTTTTTTTGAAAGCCAGAAACCCATTATTTAATTTTTGGTTGATTCAAGTTGTTTTTAGGAATAATTTTAGAGAAAAAAATTTCAAATTCATAATTTTGAAAAATTTTATATTTTTTTCTCAAACTAATTTTTCCAAAATTTCAAAGACTTGCTTACTTAGATTCTCGGACTTATTATGTCCGTTATTTTCCCCTTACGGGTCACAACTATTTCCCAGTTGTGCTGACTCCTCTTTGACCGTTCTTCGCCAAGTGTTTCAAAGTCGGCCTGGTCGTTTGCCTGTTTGAGTTAAAGGGTTCCATTGCATTGCTTGACTCGCAATGCACTCGTTAACCTTTCGAATCGTATGACCAATCCACTGCTACTTACGTCTGCGTATGATAGTCAATGGGTTCCTCACCTGCATTCGCACGAAATTCATCATTCAGCGTTTGGAACTTTCTAGTGAAAGCGGTTGTAATTTTCCAAGTGCTGCACCCGTAAAGAAGCACGTATTCGAAATTGGAATTGGAACAGTCGTCGCTTGATCTCTAAGCCTAAAGCCTATAAAGTTGTTTCTCCATATTTTGGATAGTATACCATACGCAACCTTTGCTTTCCAGGCTGTTAATATTTAGTTCAGTTGGGCCTTCAGTAGAGACAGTACTTCCAAGATATTGAAAATCTTCAACCAACTGTACTGGTTGTCCAGAAATATCTACTTGAAGAGATGAAAAATTTTACATGTCCTCATCACGTAAGGGTGGCGATATCGTTTTCGATATCGACATCGATAGCTATCCTTCACGTTAGCATAAAAAACCTCTATCGTTCAAACGATAGCCTTATTGCTTCAGGAAAGCAATAAAGCTATCGTTTCGTCGATAGCCACTGCGCGATACCAATTTAGCTATCGTCTTTGTTGTTTAGTTTGTTTTTAGTGTCAACAAAAATTAAATCGTAGATTGCGATTTTTGCAAATGTCTGTGCCGCTTTGCACAACATTTGTATTGAGCCAAACGAAGTAAATTTTTATACAAATGAACAAAGTGATGACATTGAATTAGACAACTTTAGTACAACTTCAGCAAATTCCATAATCACGAACAGCAGAATGAAGCAACTGGCGCAGAGAAAACGGGATGATGATGATGATGAGCACATGTAAGATTAGTATACAAATAAACTAATTAATTAACGCAACCCACCGTTTGCATGCCACAGGCTGAGGCATAGGCCCCTATTATGACTCGCGAGTCGAACGTTCGTCTTAAGTCGAACGATTTAGCAAATTACTCTAGTCGAGGTATTGCTAAAAGCGAGCTTCAACATTCGCCTTTCAAAGTCACATAGAATTGCAGTTCGACTGATTTTGACAGATAAAGGCGAACATTCGCTAAAGATAATAGAATGACTTTTCAATTCGCCAAATTTTTTGACATTTGAGGATAACGTTATTAGGCGAGTCGCAAACGGTAATGCCAAAAAGTCACATTCGACACATTTTTCGGGCGACTCGCGAGTCATAATAGGGGCCATAATGTCTGTTGGTGTTGAAATTGGACTTTCTATGAGTCCTCGAAGTGTTTCTTCCAAATCATCATCTTCTTCTTTTGTGACTATGGGCTTTGGAGCACCGAAACAATTCGAGCTACTCCCAGTCACTGCAGCACGAAGTGAAGTTATTTGGATGATCTTTTCTTCCGTTTCGAATATAGGTACTTCTTCGCATGGACCCCCACCCCTCTTCTGCATTGACATCAAGTTGTGGCTGCACTTTTTTTTGGCTCTGTATTTTATGTCAGTCCACACCTTTAAAGTGAATTTTTTCGATAATATGTAAGTATCAGGGACGAAGCGTCCATATATTGAGTGGAATGAGTGCTTCCGTTAAGCAATTCAAAAAATTATACGATTTAAGAAAAGAATTTTTAATTCGAAACAATGCAAAACTAAAACTACAAAAACTCATAATATCCCTTCAATTCCACGGCGAATGCACAATGTCACTCCATTATACACTCACGCTTGCAAACAAATATTTGGAATGCATACCAGCTAGGCATTCCCATTCTGATATATCGCCTACTCTCACCTCTTACTCAGTTTCGTTCAAAGCAAATGTCCACGGGGAATGCACAATATCACTCCATTATAAACTGGCGCTTGCAAACAAATATTTGGAATGCATACCAGCTAGGCATTCTGATATATCGCCTACTCTCAACTCTCACTCAATCTAATTCAAATCAATTTTTTTAATTTTTTGGCGTTCACATAAGAAGTAAAGATTGAATTGAGTGAACTCATTATGAAAATTTGTGAAAACAAAAGTAGAGCAGGAAAGGAGAGATATGAGTTTTGAGTTATTTGCTTCTTCTTATTCATTGACAAAGGGGTAGAAAAGTTCATTTAACACTTGTGTGTTCCGTGTTATGTTTTTTATCTGTAGTGTGCAAATCGCATTGTCAACTGTAAATGTTTTGTGTAAGTAGTTTAGGATTTCTTTTTTCTTTAGCGTTTTGTTCAAAATTACCTGCAATTGTATAATTGAAAGCTTAATTAATAAACCATTCTCGTCGAGAACATTTGATGAGAAAAAAATTATAATAGACGGTGGTAGACCGAAGCCATTTGTTAATATCAACACCGTTACAAAGCGATGTACAAAGCATTTTTCAATGCAATTCTATGAAACTTTTTCGTGGTTATCGGGCTGTCTTAAAACAAATAAATTATACTGTCGGCCGTGTCTTTTATTTGAAAATGAAAAAAGCGTTTGGAACAGCACTGGATTTAGTAGTAAAAAAATATGATCTTGAATAAATGACTTTTAATTTTAAGTTCAACGTTAAGTGCTTCCGCTTCCAAAAAAGTCACGCTTCGTGCCTGGTAAGTATGTATGTATGTACATACATACGTACTTCAGAAATAGATAAATTATATCCTTTATAATGACTTACTTTTCTCCAAGCGTTTATATTTTTGTGGGCAGCCCATCCGCGTTAAGTTTAACACACAAATCCGCCCAAAGTTTATTTAGTTCCTGCTTTCCGTGTGAACTGCTTGGCAGGTAACCCCTTGCCACGTGAGGGTGCTCGTTCATAAACTCCAACAAAATCTTCACTTGTGAAGTTGTTACAGACCTATTAGTATTAAGTTAAACATTAATTTCCCTTAATTTATTAAGATTTCACTTACATTTTTATATTTTATTTATATTTTCCACCAAACCGCAACAGCTAACAGCAACAAACACAAAATTTTTTGAAAAGATACTCAATGAATTATATTGACAGATAAAACAATGTTGTGTTTAGTGGCTCTCAACCTTAAAACAACGAGAACGATACACGACACGAGAGCAGTAGTGATACATGAACCAAACTATTGATAATATCGTTTACAGCTATCGCGTAGACGATAGTCGTCAGCATGGTTACGTGATTAGGGCCCAGACTTTTTTTTTGTTTTCGCAATACTACTATACTAGAATCGTTCAAATTGAAATTTATTTTTTAGGTGAAGATCTTTTGGGTAATTGCTAATACCTTTAAAAGTATAACTCTAGCATTTTCAGCGTTTGACTTTAAATCAATAAGAGCATTGAATGTTGAAAACAAAAATAGTATGTTATGGTTATTATGATGTCATTGATGGTGTCATTTCCAATTCATTCAATGTTAGTTATAGTATAGTTTATGATAGTTTATGTAAACATCCGCATCTCCTGTGGTTTCACGACATACACGGGTCGACATTACAAATGATCGTTTTACTGAGAATGTTATCTCAAAAAAATATATCTATACCGATCGTATGGTCTTCATGAATGATCACCTAAACAATAATAAAACGAACACAGTTTGTATACAAAACATATTATGCTTGCTATGCAGATTGTGTTAAAAGAAGGAATCTTGTAGGGGAGTTGTTTGGTGCAGACATCAATCAAGAGTCAGTCCCCAAGTTAATAGCAAGTAAAAAGGTTGTTTCATTTCTGAATGCATAACAAAAAAATTGGTGACAGCGGTAAAATAAAAAAAAATAAAAAAAAAAGAACTTAAAGATAGTTCGATTAACAGCGGTAAAATAAAAAAAAAGATGGTTCTAGTAATAAAGGAAAATTAAAAAGCAGAAAAGGTTAATAAAATTAAACAAGTGAAGTACGGAAAAATACAGAAAATTAAAAAGCAGAAGAGGTTAATAAAATTACACAAGTGAAGTACAGAAGAATACGGAAAATTAAAAGCAGAAGCGGTGTATCAAATTAAACAGCGTGATGTTAATTATATATATTATAAAGTGAGTTAAGTTTTATTATTATAGTTATCGGTAACTTTTAATAAAAAAAAAAAAAAATTAAAAATAAATAATATAGATTTGATAAAAAAAAATAAATATATATATGTATATTACAAAATGACTCAACCAAACGATCACGTAAACCAAACAACAACAGTAGTTACAAACCCTACTGTTGATATTCATTGAAGTACAAAAATTGAACACAGCAACACTTATTATCACATACATATATCATTCATTAAACATTGTATTTTTTTGAATTATTATGATACTTGTAAGAATTAAGAAGTTGGTCTTTTATTTCTTATTTTGGTATTCGCATTTTCGCAACAAAGGTTATGGGCCCAGATTGTACCTATAGTATTATTTGTTAATATGAGTTCCGGGCTATACCAAATTGACAAGTTGGACGACGATAACTATGACTGCTGGAAAGTTCAAATGCGGTCAATACTAGTTCATAGTGAACTGTGGACGTATGTTTCTGGGGACACACCCGAACCTAGTCCCGATAAAGTTGAGGACTTGGCCAAATGGAAGATGAAGGATGGAAAGGCGCTGGCAACGATGCTGCTATCAGTCAAAACTTCGCAAGTACTTCACATTAAAAATTGCGCCACTTCAAAGGTAGCATGGGCAAAATTGGAAGAACTTCATTCTCCAAGAGGAGAATGAATGAATACATGCGGAAAGTATTGAGCTAGCGGCAAATAATTATATCTAATCAAAAGGTATTGGTGACGTGATAATTGAAACTACCACAGTACATGTTACATTGCATGATGTTCTTTTTGTCCCGCTACTCAACACAAATTTCATGTCAGTTAGCAAGATAACAGAAAATCAGCATACGGTTTTGTTCAATGACAAACGCGCAGTGATAGAAAATTGTCAGGGTAAAACAATATGTAACGCGACCAAGTGCGAGCGATTATTTGTATACAGGGCGAGTCATGAGCAATGCGACAAAATGCTAGGGCGTGTAGATTGCGTTGAGACAAGAAAAAAATCGTATGGGAGGGGGGGTCTATTCCCCTCCGTTTAGCCGGGAGGGGCAATTTTCGAAAAAACTGACTTAAAATGGGAAAAAAATTATTTAAAATCAACGGCTTCATTCACAATGCTGTGCGATACGTTTTTGAAAAGCCAATAACTTTTTCTTTCATTCTGTGTTTAAATAAATCTATTCTAGGAAATAGTTTTTGAAATATTAATTTTCAAAGTCAAAATTTTGAAAAAAAAAATTGAAAAAAAAAATTTTAATTCATTTTTTTCAAAATTTTACGTAATTAAGTGCTAATTTTAATTTAAAAATTCAATGCTGTTATTAATTTTAAGTCTAAATAAGAAAACCCGATGCAAAAATTTTATGTCGTTCTCAAGAAATTAAAAAAAAAACCAAAACCACCTTTTTCTAAGAAAAACATTTATTTTTATTGTAACGAAGCAATTTATTTATTTATTTAGCATTAATCTTAGTTTTTTTACTTTTTTTTAATTGGAGTTTTATGAGAACGTAATAAAATTAAATAGTATTGGAATAACCCTGGATTAATATTATTTCCATTGATAACTTCTGAAAACTGACCTGTCAATATTTTTGCCTTGGCCTGCCCGCAGCCCATGGGTTCTACCTGTTATGGGGACAATAGGGACAATAAAACCGCATTTTTTTTAATGAAAAAAAAAAAGAAAATTGCAACGCAAGATAAATAAAAGGCATTGCAGTTTTGCTTAGTAATTATTTCCAATTTGAATATTAACTCATTAACACGTAACGATGTCAAGCTCATACACCCGAGAAGAATTAACGGACATGCGTTTCTGCTACGGTTTAGCTAATGGTCGAAGTCGTGAAGCCGAAAGACTGTACGCTGAAAGATATCCCGATAGGAGGTGTCCCCATCATAGCACGTTTCCAAGAATCCACCGACGTCTAAGAGATCATGGAGTGCTGGAGCATCGAAGAAGCGAAAGGCCAGTTTCTGATGAGTCAAGAATCTTAGATGAAAGAATTCTGGATTTTGTCCGAAATAATCCCTCCGTCAGTACAAGAAGGATATCCACTATGCTTGGAGTGTCCCAATCTAGAGCATGTCGAGTACTTCGGGCGGAAAATTTACACCCGTACCACTTTACGCCTGTTCAGGAACTCACCTCAAACGACAAGTTATTGAGAACCGAATTTTGGAGAACATTACTACTTAGAAATGAAACCGAACAAAACTATTTTAGAAGAATATTCTGGACGGATGAAGCACAGTTTACTAGGGATGGGGTTACTAACTTCCACAATTTACATTATTGGAGTAGCGCCAATCCACACAAAAAAAAAAACAAAACAAATCACAACACCGCTTTAGTTGTAATGTTTGGCTTGGTATTGTTGGACACACTGTGATCGGGCCCCGGTTTTTGAATTCCATTATTAATGGAGAATCATACCTGCAATTCCTACGAGACCTTTTACCCGATTTATTAGACAGCGTTCCATTGGTTATAGCAGATACTTTAATCTACCAACAAGATGGTGCTCCAGCACACTACAGCTTACAGGTGAGAAACTGGCTGGATGATCATTTTAGTGACCGTTGGATCGGAAGAAGGGGCCCCACGGAATGGCCGCCTAGGTCACCAGATTTAACTCCCCTAGATTTCTATGCATTGGGACTTATGAAGAATTATGTTTACGAAGTGGAAATAGTATCATTGGAACAACTGAAGGAACGAATTGAAGTCGCTGGAGTCAAATTGCAGGAAAATTTGTCAAGCATAAACTTATGTGAAGCCATTACAAGGAGATATAATCTATGCCTTCTAAACAATGGAGATCATATCGAGAATTTTTTATAAGTATTTCCAATAAAAAATAGTAAAAATAAAAGGAATAACAAAAAAATAAAAAAAATAAGATTAATGCTTCTTCTTCGTTACAATAAAAATAAATGTTTTTCTTAGAAAAAGGTGGTTTTGGTTTTTTTTTTTATTTCTTGAGAACGACATAAAATTTTTGCATCCGGTTTTCTTATTTAGACTTAAAATTAATAACAGCATTGAATTTTAAAATTAAAATTAGCACTTAATTACGTAAAATTTTGAAAAAAATGAATTTGAAATTTTTTTTTCAATTTTTTTTTCAAAATTTTGACTTTGAAAATTAATATTTCAAAAACTATTTCCTAGAATAGATTTATTTAAACACAGAATGAAAGAAAAAGTTATTGGCTTTTCAAAAACGTATCGCACAGCATTGTGAATGAAGCCGTTGATTTTAAATAATTTTTTTCCCATTTTAAGTCAGTTTTTTCGAAAATTGCCCCTCCCGGCTAAACGGAGGGGAATAGACCCCCCTCCCATACGATTTTTTTCTTGTCTCAACGCAACCTACACGCCCTAGCATTTTGTCGCAATGCTCATGACTCACCCTGTATATGATGGATAAAAATAAACTACTACATATTAAAGCTAGTGCAAGTAATCTAATGAATTGGCACAATCGTTTCGGCCACTCAAATTTCAAAGATCTGCAATCTTTATCAAAAAATAATATGGTGCTCGGCCTCAATTTAAACGGCAATATAAAAGAACTGGTGTGCGAAACGTGCATTAAAGGAAATATTGTGTACTTTGCCATTTGCTAAATCAAATAACCGGAGCACCCAAGTGTTAGAAATTGTCCATAGTGACATTTGTGGTCCTATGAGGGTGGCGACACCAGGTGGCTTTAAGTATTTTAGTTTGTTTATCGATGACTTTAATCGAAATATTTTTATTTACTTGCTTAAAAATAAAAGCGATATTTTTGAAGTCTTTAAATCGTTTAAGGCTAAAGTCGAGTTAGAAACATAGCGGAAAATCAAAACGCTTAGAACAGATAATGGTTGTGAATATCTGAGCCAACAATTTTCTGATTTCTTGAACCACGAGGGGATTCAGCGGCAACTCACTGTGCAGTATACCCCACAACAAAATGGCGTCGCCGAGCGCGCCAACCGAACGAATGTTGAGATGGCCAGGTGCCTGCTCCAGAATTCTCGTCTTCCAGAAATGCTGTGGGGAGAAGCTGTGAAAACTGCCGTATATCTTCGCAATCGCTCTTACACCAGAGCGCTTGAAAATTGTACACCTTTCGAAGCTTGGACTGGGAGGAAACCCTCAGTTAATCATCTCAGGATCTTCGGTTGCAGAGCGGTAATGCTCGACAAGAGGCCTGGGAAGTCAAAGTTTGCAGCTAGAGGTATCGAGTGCTATATGGTCGGCTACTCCTCCGAGTCAAAGGCATATCTCTTATATGAACCAAAAACGAGGAAGCTGCACAAAAGCCGTGACGTCAAGTTCTTGGAACAAATCGGTAAAAATATTGTTGAAAATGATCCTAATGATTATTCTTTTGTAGAATTAGATAGTGCCACACAGAAAACACATGGGCAATGTCTCAAAAATCAAAGGAGATGCCAATGACGAGGGGGAGGAAGAAGAACAACCGTGCGACTTTTATGATGCTGAAAACGAAGAGTCTGATGAGAGATTCAGTGACGTGAATACATCTGTTGGACGTGAAACATCTGGCGGTGATGATGGCGATGAAAATGCTGATAATGATGGTGGTTGGGAAACTGACGGATAAAATGACGAGGTGTCGAGTGGATTGGCAACAACAACAATCGACAATGCCACTGGAAGTGCCAACGCAGAAAAAGAGCGTGGTTTCTTAAACCTACGTTCTGGCCTACGACAAAAGAGTGAACACAAGAAACGTCCACGACAAAAGCTTTGTGTCCAGTTGGACAAATCCAGCAATAGCCTATCTAATCCTCTTTCTGTTTCAGAAGCCTTAGGACGGAGCGATGGTGAACGGTGGCGACAGTCAATGAAGACTGAATTCGATTCAATCATGGCGAACCAGACGTGGGACATAAAACATGACAAAGAAGGTAATATTGTGCGTTACAAAAGTTGTTTGGTTGCAAAGGGCTGCAGCCAGAAATTCGGTGTGGATTACACCGAAACATTTTCACCGGTAGTTCGTTTTTCGTCTCTGAGGCTTATCTTAGCTCTGGCTGCTGAGTACGTAATTGGTTCATCAAATGGATGCAACAGCAGCATATCTCAATGGAGATTTGAAGGAAGATGTCTTCATGAATCAACCGGAGCAGTTTGTGGATAAGGACTATCCACAAAAAGTGTGTAAATTGAAAAAAGCGCTATATGGATTGAAGCAGGCAGGACGGGAGTGGAATGCCAAGCTGGATAAGGTTCTACGAGATCTGGGTTTCAATCAGTGCAAGGCGGACGCGTGTGTCTACACGAAGAACACTCCAAGTAAAATCAACATAATTGCCGTTTATGTAGATAACATTCTACTAGCCTGCTCCAATCCACAAGATTTAGCTGTAATCAAAAGAAAAATAAGTTTGGAATTTGATGTAGTGGACAAAGGACCAATTGACCACTTTCTTGGTATTGAAGTCAGCGTGGAGAAGAATTCAATTTCCATATCGCAGCAACTATTTATTCGAAATTTGTTGGACAAGTTTAATATGGTGCAGACTCGAAAGTGCAGCACTCCTTTGGAACCTGGTCAAAAGTTTGTCAAGTGTAATGGTTGTTCCGGATGTGCGAAGGTTGGCAAGAGTGTGTACCAATCACTTATTGGGTCCCTGCTGTACTTGGGTGTGTGTACCAGGCCGGACATCATTCATTCTGTGAATAAACTTTCCCAATTCAACGTGAACCCTCATGCCGAACACCTTGCTGCAGCCAAACATTTATTAAGGTATCTAAATAACACTTTAAATTTAAAACTATCTTACAGAAAAACAGGCGGGCAGCTTAAGTGCTTTGCTGATGCCGACTGGGCTGGCAGCAGCGATGATCGGAAGTCCTTCACTGGATATGCATTTTTCATTGGCGATTCTACTGCAGCAATTACTTAGGAATCGAAAAAACAACCATCTGTGGCCCTAAGTAGCACCGAAGCCGAATACATGGCGTTGTCAGCGGCCTCGCGAGAAGCGGTGTACCTGCCATCGTTTGTGATGGAGTTGGGTTTTCCTAAGATTGTAAATGATCCTATTGAACTAAATGGGGACAATTTAAGTTCTCAACAACTAATTAAAAATCCTGTTTATCATAGCCGTAGTAAACATATTGACATTAGAGTACATTATGTACGAGAAGTTAATGAAAAGAATTTAATACAATTGAAATATGTTCCTACTGATTATATGATTTCAGACGTTTTAACAAAGAATTTATCTAAAACAAAACATATTAAGTTTTCTAAAATGTTGGGTTTAAATTAGTAAAAAATTAATTTTTCTTCAAAATATTATTTTATAAATGAATAAGTTTTGAGGGGTAGTATTGAAGTACTAAAATTGAAATAACACAGCAACACTTAATATCACATACATATATCATTCATTAAACATTGTATTTTTTTGAATTATTATGAAACGGCACAGTCGTTAAATTGTACTTGTAAGAATTAAGAAGTTGGTCTTTTATTTCTTAATTTGGTATTCGCATTTTCGCAACAATATTAATACTTTACTGAAACTAATTCCGAAATTCCATAGCGATTCCTCAGAATTATACGCTTTCCTTAACGGATGTGATGATGCCATGAGCTTAGCCTCATCAAGTCAAAAGGATTTTATTTTTTAAATATATAAAGGTTCAAATTACTGGTATTGCCAGAGTTATTTTGGAAAATAAAGTTATAGAGAATTGGTTGCAGCTTAAAGACCAACTAAAAAAATTATATAAAGATACTAATAGTACATTAGGGCTTTATAGAGAATTAATAAATTCTAGACAGGAGAATAGAACAGTGAGGCAATATGAACAGCATATGGAGACGATGTCGAGAAAACTCGGCTCTGATGCTGTACTAATCACTTCTCTTTGGTTTCAGAAAAAAAAAAAAATATGCAAAAATATTTACATGGTTTTACAAGACTATTATCTTAAATCTAAGTGGCGGAGAATTGTGGTGCTATCGCAAGCACCTTGAATCAGCGGCACCGAGTTTTAAAAGAGTTGAAGAAATGGAGCTACTGGAGTTAAAAATAAATGGTTCGGCGTTCCAGATCATTCCAGTATATTTGAATTGTTCACACTGGATGAGAGATTATAACCGACTATGCGATGCACTACAGAATCTACGCTCAGTAGATGTACTTCTCATTGGCGATTTCAATGCTAGGGTTGGACTATCGCAGAAGAACTTCGTTAGTGGAACCTATTAGAATGTCATATGACGAATTATGTGACGTAAAGGGTGCTAAGATATTAGAAATTGCCGATACATTGGACGCGAGAATGTTAAGTGGAAGCTGCAAAGGTGACCCGAATGGTGAGTTTACGTTTTTTTCGTGGAACGTCTTGCTCAGCCATAGACCATTGCTTTGTAGCTGGAAAGGGGAATTCGATAGTAAGTGATTTCAGGATAGCAGCTCAGATTTATTCTGACCACATGAAAGAACAAATAAGGAATTTAAGAAACTTTGTTTGGAGAAAAGGAAGCAACATTATCAACAAACTATAAACGTTTTGAACTCGTCAAGATCTTCGGCAGAGTTTTGGAAAGCGGCGAAATCGAGCAACGGAAGAATTAATCACATTGCTACAACTCTGAAAGCACCAGAACTTCGTGACTATTTTATGAACTTGCTCAACGCACCAAAATTTTCACCAATTCCACATTACGCAGCCCCTCATTTTGAGGCTGAGATAATTGATGCATCTTTTACAACCTCCGAAGTGAGAAACGTAATTGAGAAATCAAAAATTAAAAAAGCTCCGGGTGATGAAAGAGTTTCGGTTGAGTTTTATATAAATTCTACAGCAGACTTCTTATGCATAATGACGGAAGAGTACAATAGAATTTTTTCAACCGCCGACGTTCCAGAAAGTTTGAAGAAGTCAATAATATACCCGTTACACAAAAAAGGATCCTATTACACACCTGAAAATTATAGGGGCATTTCGTTTTTGAATACTTCAGTCAAGCTTTTTAATATTCTGATTTTTAATAGGCTAACGCAGTGGGTTGAAAATAACGAAATTCTCAAAGAATTTGAGGCAGGATTTAGAAGAAATTATTCAACTTTTGACCAAGTATTCAGCCTATTAAATATCGCAGAGAGCTTCAAAAGAAGGAAACAGAAACTGTACGCCTTTTTCGTCGACTTTCGTGCTGCATTTGATCCAATTGCCCGCTGTTTTATAAACTTTATAAGTTGGGTATATCGAGTAAAGTAATTGGCTTACTAAAAGCGATGTATGAAAACAACATAGCATATGTATGGGATGGTGAGCTTATCTCTGAAGAATTCACAACACAAATGGGAGTAAAACAGGGTTGCGTTTTGAGCACGTTACTCTTCATTCTTTTTATCAACGATATCGTGGAAGAGATTGGAGGAGGAGCGCACTTTGGAAATATGCGGATACCAGGCCTGATTTTTGCAGATGACATCGTGTTTTTTTCTGAATCTGTGGAAGGAATGCAGCGTATGATGAATCGACTGCAGAACTACTGTGATAATTGGAATCTTACCGTTAATTTACAAAAATCTAAGATTATGATATTTAGGGATTAGGGAGGAAGATTTGCAAATAACGAAAAGTGGACATACAAAGGAGAAAGAATTGAAATAGTCCGAGAATATAAATACCTACATAGGTGTACTTGTTACTTCAAACCTCAATATGAGGAAGCATTTTGAGTTGAGACCAGCAGAAGCGAAAAGAGCTGTTTCCTCAGTAAGGAGTCGTTGCATCGAAAATAATTCTATCGAACATAGTGCAAAGCTTAAGATTTTTCGTGCAACCTCAACTTCAATATTGCTATATGGTGCACAAGTTTGAGGATACTCCCAATTCGAAGAGGTTGAAAGGTTCCTTAGGTATTTTTTAAAACGCATTCTTAGGCTTCCAAGTTGTACACCCAACTATATGCTGCATTTGGAAACAACTGAACCACCATTGTTCATAAAGACCCTGAAACTACACTTCGAATACGTAATGAAGGTCATGGAGAGGGATGAAAGAAGGCTGCCGAACCAGGTGCTTAAGAAACTACTATCATCCAGAGGGAATCTGGTGAAAAAGTGGGAGGAGCTGGCTTTTTCTGTAGGTGAAAACTACCATTTTTTTACCAGAGATGAGTACTTCGGATTTCAGACTAAAGTTCAGCACAATATTGGAGAAAGTAAGTCACTCCACATACGAAAAATTGAAGCAGGAAGCGCAATCCCCACAATATAGATTTATTTACAGCCAACTAAACACAGATCTTCGCGAAAGTAAATATTTACTTAACAGTTATCACATAAATATTATCAATGTAATTTTTAAAGTTAGGGGGGAACTTATAAATTTAAATTTCATTCCTCATCGACACGACCTACCGATTCTATGCGACCTTGGTAACCTTAAAGAGAGGGAAGATGTACACCACTTTATCGCCAGATGTCCCATTTTAAAATAGTTTCGAATGAGGTACTTTGGTGTAATTTCGATGGAATTGAGGGACACGTTGGACATCCTGAATGGAAAAGTAGGCTGGATAGTCTTATATAATTATACCAAAACCGCAATGAACTATAGACAACGCATCCTCGAAGGAGACTTTTAATGATAGCAATTAGCTTATCAATACTTTAAGCTTAGGTAATGAAAATGTCAATCTGGTAGACGGCCATTGGCCAAACCTTACTAAACTTTAAGTTATTAAATTGTAAATCATAAATTTAAAAGCCGATTTTTCAAATAAAGTTTTCAACTAACTAACTTATGTTAAATCTATAGGACAACATTACCGCTTTGTTGTTATTACGGTCAGTGGTGGGTCATTAAAATGTATGACCGTCTATTTTATTATCTATTTTGGTACTTGTAGATATGCGCTATCCTAAGACAGATTGTTTCCCGATATGTTTGAGTGGACTGTATTTATTTTATTGTCTTGATTGATTTAAAAGAAACGGATGCAAAAGATATCCATATTATCCACAATTATATAGAGAACAAAATAATCCTTAATATTTTTATTAATGGTCTGAGATCTGAATTGGGAAATTATGTTAATAACTGCAGACCAACTACTTTGGCTGAAGCGGCTCGTCATGCACAGCATGAAGAGTCACGATTAGCTAATCAAATAAAAACTCCTAGACATGACTTTACAAATGAAAATTTGGTAAAAATTAATTTTGGGCAAATTAAATGCAACAATTGCAATAAAGTTGGACACTTAGAAAAAGATTGTTTTTCAAAAAAACCATTATTAAACCAAATAAAGACACGAAGAGTTATGAAAATTTTAAATGCTTTAAATGTGGTAAAGCAGGACATATTACAAAGAATTGTTATACAAAAAAAAAAAAACAAAGTAAAATTTTCACCAGTAAGAAACGCCATTAGTAAGGCAGCGTTCTCTTTAAACAAAGAAGAAAGCCCTTACATATATATACATTATAAAGATACAGTGCTTAAAATGCTTCTCGATACTGGAGCATCAATAAGTCTAATAAAATTAAAGTGCACTAAGGAAACAATTAATAATAAAGAAATAATAGATTTAATAAGTTTGGGAAACGCTTCCCAAAAAACATTAGGTTCTACTAACTTACGCTTTTCTATAAGAAATGAGACGGAACAAAAAAGATATCATAGACATGTTATACCAAATAACGTGATCTATGATTATGATAGTTTGGTAGGTGCAGATTTCCTTAGAGAAATGAAATTCAAAATAGATTATGGAAGCAATTTATTATATTTAGATAAAGAGAAAGAAAGTTATGAATTAAAATTCAAGTATGAAGACAATTATATTATGCCTAGGCAAGAAGTTTTTAGAATGGTGAAATTATTAGAAAAATTATTTGATGGTACTTCAGTAGTTGTGAATAAATTCGAAAACGAAAATATACTAGTCCTAAACTTTATTAGTACAGTGAAAGACGGTAAAGGTTTAGTATGTGTTCTAAATATATCAGATAAAAAGATTCTAAATAACATAAGTGTAGAGACAGCATGTCTTAATGATTTTAATGTATATGATGGGAATAATTTATATAGTGAAAGAAAATGAAAAAAACCAAAAAATAAATTTGTGTACCATATACAAGATAAAGTGAAAATTGTACAAAGTATGTTACGATTAAATAATTTGAACAAAGAAGAAGAAAATAAATTAAGAGACTTAATTACAAAATGTAATGACCTTTTTGTAATAGAGGGAGAATCTTTAACGTACACAAATATGATGGAATGTAAAATTCAAACGAAAGAAGACGTTAAACCAATTTACACGAAGTCATACAGGTATCCGAAAATACACAAAAAGAAAGTAGAATGCCAGTTAGAAACATTGTTAAAAAATGGAATGGTTAAACATTCAAAATCTCCTTGGAGTTCTCCAGTTTGGGTGGTTCCCAAAAAGACTGATGCGTCAGGAAAGTCTAAATGGAGAATTGTAATAGATTATAGGAAACTGAATGAGTTAACGATAGCTGACAGTTATCCTATTCCAAATATAACAGACATTTTAGATCAGCTAGGAACGGCAAAATATTTTACGGCTTTAGATTTATACGCAGGAGTCCATCAAATTAAAGTGCAAAAATAAGGATGTAGAAAAAATAGGTTTTTCTATACCACAAGGTCATTTTGAGTTTACTCGAATGCCGTTTGGGCTGAAAAATGCCCCAAGCATTTTCCAAAATGTTTCGTCTATATGGACGATATAGTCGTGTATGGGAAAGATTTAAAAGAACATAATGAGAGGTTAGAAGATGTTTTTAAACAGTTAAGATCAGCAAATCTTCAATTACAAGCAGACAAAAGTGAGTTTTTAAGGAAAGAAGTGAGTTACCTTGGACATTTAATCGGAGAAGATGGTGTGAAACCAAACTTAGAAAAAATAAAAGTTATAGAAAATTTGAAAGCCCCACAAAATGTAAAAGATATTCAATCATTTTTAGAAATGATGAATTATTATAGAAAATTTATTGAAAATTTTAGTCATATAGCTTCACCTATAAATAATCTACTAAGAAAGGATGTAGAATTTAAATGGGGAGGGGTGGAACAAGAAGCATTCATGAGATTGAAAAATGCTTTGTCAAATTTTACAGTGTTGCAATACCCAGATTTTAATAAAAATTTGTAGTAACAACAGATGCTTCAAATGCAGGCTTAGGTGCTGTATTATCGCAAGAGCATGAAAATAAGGATTTTTCAATACAGTTTATTAGTAGAAGGTTGAATAAAAATGAAAAAAACTATAGCACTACAGAAAAAGAGTGCTTAGCCAGTAAAAGAACTTCGACCATATTTCTATGGCCAGGACAGACCACAAACCATTGAAATGGTTATTTAATGTTAAGGATCCAGGATCGAGACTGGTTCGTTGGAGATTGAAATTAGAAGAGTATTCATACAGTATTGAATATAAAAAGGGTTCAGAAAATGTTGTGGCAGATCATCTTAGCAGAAATATTTTAGTAACAACACGTAAAGAAAGGAAGAAGAAAAAATGCGTCTGTGATTGTGAAATGAAAGATAATGTAGAATGTAATAAATAAATTGAATATGAAAATCAGAATGAAATTGAAGAATGTGAAAATAATGAAGATTGTTTGAACGATAAACAAGATGAAATTCAAAGTAACCAACATGAACATGTAAGCGAACATGATGATAATATACAAGAAAACCATTAGAAAAGAAATGAGATAACATAAGTTACAGATATAAAAAACAAATCGATATAATTAAAGAGTATCACGAAAGTTTAACAGGGGGACATGCAGGCCAAAAGGCAACTATTGAAAAAATTAGAGAAAAATATAATTGGAAAAATTTAAATCAGATGGTAATTGATTTTATAAAAAGCTGATTTTATATAAAGAACTGTCAATTGGGGAAAATTGACTAGAATGCCTATGTCTATGGTATCCAATGCATCGTACAGTTTAGAACAAGTTAATATGGATCTGACAGGCCCATATCCAATTTCGAAAAAAGAAAATGTTTTTGCGCTAAGCATACAAGATAGGTTGTTTCAATTTGTAAGGTTTATTCCAATTAAAGATTAATATGCTGAAACTGTGGCAGAAGCTTTTGCAAATGATTGGATTACATATTTAGGTATACCTAAAATTATTTTGACGGACAACGGAACTGAATTCTGCAATAAATTAATGAAGAATTTATCAAAAATATTTAAGATCAAATTCATAACTACTAGTGCACCGATCCACAATCAAATGGATCTGTTGAAAGAATTCATGGAAGACTTCGAAAGAGAAACCTGGGATGAAGCACTTAAATTTGCAGGTTTTTATTATAATACATCAATACACTCGACAACAGGTTATAGTCCACATGAGGTTTTATTTGGCAGACAAGCTAATAATAGAATTAAATCGAAAGAAAATTACGACCGTAAAATAAACAGAGCACCATTATATAAGGTAGGGGAAATGGTATTAGTTAAACATCTTACAAAAAATAAAAAATTGGAAAACACATTTGTAGGACCATTTGTGATTACTAAAGTAACCGATTCAAATGTTTTTGTGAAAAATAATAGGATGATCAGAAAACTTTCGAAAAATTTAGTAAAACCATATTTAACACACTGAAATTAATATATATTATGTTTTTTTTTCGTTTAGTTTTGTTCTTGTCAAAGGACTTGTTATTCAAAATCTCAACGATAATGGCGGGTTTTATTTCAAAGGAATTGGAATAACAAAACATTCAATTGTTAATACTTTAGATTTAGAAAATATTGAACTAGGCATTTCAATCATAAATTTGCAAACAAATAATATTGATAAAGCATGTTTTAAATACTTTGATGAATGTAAATCATTTACACAAAGAGGTCACAAAAATTACGAAAATTTAATAAATAAAATTAACAACATTTATAGTCTACTAGGTAAAAGTAAGCATAGATGTCGAAGAGGATTAATTAATATCATAGGTTCAGGATTGAAAGTATTGTTTGGAACTATGAATTATGAAGATGCAAAATATTATGATGATGCATTAATAATAACAAAAGAAAACCAGGAATTTATACGAGATGGTTTAAAAGAAGAAATAAATACTATGCAAAGTTTGAATGAACAAAACCAAGTACTTCTCAGCAATTACCATATTTTAGAAAACAAAACTATGGATATAATTGATTCTTTAAATACCATTATGCTTCAAACTAATGAAATACATGAAAGAAAAGCGATGTTAGAATATTTACAGAGATTATATGATTCAATAATAGGAATAGGATTCAATAAGAGAAAATTTTATCTACACCATGTATCGAAAGTTACCATGACATAATACAATTACTTGAAGTAAAAATTTTTGAAAAGAATAATAAAATCTTTGTAATTATATCTTTAATATTTTTGAAAGTAAGGAAAATATATTATTAATAAATAAAAATAGAGCAAATTTTGCACTAAAGTATAATTAAAATGATTGTGTTAAATATAAAGATGAAAATTATAAAAATATTTTTATATGTAAAGACTAGTTTTAGAAAGTACTATAAAAATTGTGGGTTTTAAATGTATTCATGAAAAGGAATTTCTCTTCATGTAAACTGAAAATAATTAAAAATAAAATAGTTTTTCCATTCTTTGAATAATAACAGATTTCTATTTGCAATAACAGAAGAGACAAAGTACAGATGTAAATGTAAAAATAAAAATGAAGAATTTGGTAAAATTTCTAATATAGGAATCATAAATATTAACGATAATTGTAAATTTAGTATGTACTTAAGAAACTGACATAGAAACGTTGTACACTATGGATTGGAAAATTGTTGTGAAAACATTATCAATGAAATAGTTCCCTTAAAGAAATTGCCAAAAATAAAAGGTAATAATTTACAAAATTTAAGAGATTTATCTGTTGAGATAAATAATCAAAATAGTTACATTTCTAAAATGTTAATACCTGAAAAAACACAAGGTTTTGCAATCGGATTGTTTGGAGCTATTGTAACTCTCATAACAATATATTTAACAATAAATTGTATTAAAGGCAAAAATAAATTAATTATATTCAACAGATGTTTTGTAAAAAGAGAAAGAAAACCCATAGCCGTTACATTTAAAAGTAATTTAAAAGGAGAACCTGTTATAACGTTTGAAAATAATAGAGAACCTACAATTAATATTCATGAAAAACCAAATAAATTGAAGTATAATTATGATATTTAAGTTGAATTGAAAAAAAATTGTTTTTTTCTTAAAACAAAAAAAAATATATTTAATTATGTAAGTAATGATACATTATTTTCAATAAAATTAAAATATTTTTTTTTATATATACCTATAAACAAAATAAAATAAATAAATAAAATTGACTATTCTCTTTTTGAGACTCTCATTAGGCATTCTTCGCAAGATTCGTTGGTTTAAAAAATTGTCTCTTCCTTCTTTTAAGAGGGGAGGTGTTATGATGATGTCATTGATGGTGTCATTTCCAATTCATTCAATGTTGGGTTGACCCAAGATCGTGGTATCTGTATTCAGAAAAAGTGTCCACTTACCACTTTGCGTGAAGTAATATTTATTTAAAAATAAATTATCTACTTCTGCTGAAACAAATATTTAAAACTATATCGGATAGTTTATGTAAACATCCGCATCTCCTGTGGTTTCACGACATACACGGGTCGACAATACCAATGATCGTATTACTGAGAATGTTATCTTAAAAATATATATCTGTACTGATCGTATGGTCTTCATGAATGATAACTTGCTATGCACATTGTGTTAAAAGAAGGAATCTTGTAGGGGAGTTGTTTGGTGCAGACAATCTCAATCAAGAGTCAGTCCCCAAGTAAAAAAGTTGTTTCATTTCTTAGTGCATAACAAGTACAATGACGTAAAATATTTTAAACTGAACAACAAAATTTAAATATTCTTTAATGAAGAAAAAATTTCTTTTTCTACGGATTAAATAAATATACACTAATATAAATATATAACTGTAATAATCAACCAACCTTTTGTTTAAATCCTGAAGCAGCAGCACATTGAATACACATTAAACGCAGTACGTTTCGAACATCCGATTTCTTTGCTATCAAATCTTCAATGTAGGCACTCTGCTTGTCAATATCTTCGCAAACCATGAATTCTTGCTCAGCAGCCAAATCATCGGTAAACTCATAAGTATCCAAATATTCTCTTATCAACCCAGCAATAGTCGTATGATTGGCAACCGATTTCTTTTGTTTAATAAGCTCCGGTAGTCTGTCAACTAATATTTTCATATCCTGCACAGATTTGTCTTTGTAATTCATTTCCATTTGAGAGCTTATGGACTTAGCACTCTTCGAGAGGATTTTACCAACTTCATTAAAATTCTTATCACGCAATTCACTATATAGTTTTTCATTGGAATTCAAATAAAGAACTTTTTGTTCTGCAACTAAATTAGCATTTGATGAGTCATCGTTGGGCTTAGCAAAGTTTTTACCCGGAAATGACACTTTGTTCTGACGAATCGAGTAAATTTCATCAATGAGTCCTTCATACGTGAGTTGAGTAGCTAGAACACTCATCAAATCGATGCCACGATCGAGAATTAACATTTGGTCGATTGCTCCTTTGTCAGAGTTGAACATTGTCTTATCTTCGGTTCCCATTAGCTTTGCGTGTTCCCATACCTTCTCCGCAAACTTTCCCTTCCCGTAAATCTTTGGTATCCGACCATAAATCTTTTGTATATGAACCAAGCCAATGGCAGCCTGGTATAGACATGTCAGATCATCGTCTAGAGCAAGATCCCTGAAGCTGTTTGGTAGTTCCATTGATAAAACATCTTTTTCGACAGGAAAAAAGATCCACGAGAGGTAATCGACGTTCGTGAAATTGCCATAGACGCCTTTTATTTCAAGTTGCTTCGTGCAACGGCAGCATTTGCGAGGTACAAAATATAGATGATAGGTTCGGTTATCGGATGAGGAACCTCCATGTATGTGACTCGCAATGATGTCCATATGCTTTAATTCGGGACGTGTAATATATATGATGTTTTTTACATCTTTTGCAAAGCGTATGTTTGTTCTTATTTGTTCTAGCTTGATATTTCTTTCCGAAAAGAGGCTGGGTTTAGCTATCAATAAAATCGGGCCATAAAGATTATCATCCATGACTATTGTTTTGG
Source organism: Syrphus vitripennis (assembly GCA_958431115.1). NCBI lineage: Eukaryota > Metazoa > Arthropoda > Insecta > Diptera > Syrphidae > Syrphus > Syrphus vitripennis. The sequence continues at coordinate 59,689,346 of OY288110.1, read as the reverse complement.
AACCGTCACATTTTTCAAGAATTTCTAAGAGCTGTCGACAAGCGGTTTCTTGATAGAGTTGAAGGTTTACTCGTGTACTTGCTAAGTATGGAAACATTTTTCCAGAAAATCTTAAACTTTATAGTTGTTTGAAATGTAAATAAAAACTTCGCTGTAAATAGCATATGTATATCACTTCTCATACAAGTACAAGAATTTTTTGACACTCCACAACTATTGTCAGAAATTTGTTTTGGGTAAGGGGAGGAAAAATGGAACGGCATGTTCAGTTATTTTTATGATTCAGGTTTCTTCCCCAGGAGTCATTAATAAAAAAAAATTTAATAGCTTTCTTGTTGGAAGAGAAATCAAAACTAACAGCCCGATTCTCCCCCTTGGGAGGAGTCATAAGTCACAAGCTCTTGTGAGGATTGTTGTGATTCGATAGCATTTTGGTATTCTCCCCCTAATCGTCACAACAAAACTCACCACAGCAAAGGTGAATTTTTTTGTGACTTTTGGAACAGCTGATAATTAAAAACAAGAATAGCAGCCCGATTCTCCCCCTTGTGAGGAGTTTCAAAGTCACAAGCTCTTGTGACTATTCCTTGTGAGGATTGTTGTGATTCGATAACATTTTGGTATTCTCCCCCTAATCGGCACAACAAAACTCACAACGAAACTCACCACTGCAAAGATGAATTTTTTTGTGACTTTTGGAACAGCTGATAATTAAAAACAAGAACAGATTTCCAAATTGAAAAATAAAACAAAAAAATTAATTTCAATAATGCAAGTGCCAGGTAACACAATTAATACATTTTCATGAAAATGCTTTGTTGTAGGGCAAATGGATCGTTTGCGTCTGTCATAGGGCAAATTCTTAAACGCAACATTTGCAAAGCAAACCACATGCAAAGCAAATGAAGAATGCAGTTGAAAAGGCAAAGCAAGTGAAGTGCGCAAGATATTTTTGACATTTGCCGAAATACATTTGCATTTGCGCATGAAAATAAAATCTACTACATTTAGGGATAATCTGCTTAGCAGGGATGTTTACGTTTGCATTTTGGAATTGTTTGCTTAGCATAATTTGCGCAAGTTTTGCGTTTAAGAATTTGCCCATAGTTCTTAAGAGTCGTCTTCGCTACAATCTACAAATACAATAGGTTCTTTGGAGCCATACAATTCGTAGATATTTTTCGTTTTCAGATAAAACATCTCGAATAAGATGGAATAAAATAAAATCCACTTCCATTATATCTCACAAATGCAAATTCAGAAACTTTTGTACACCGAAATATAAAAACACAAAAAATTTGTGAGTTGTGACCTGCCTATAAGGTGATCACAATTTCGATAGCTTTTGTGACTCTCACAACTTGTGACCGTAGGGGAGAATACGAAAAAGTCACAAAATCAATTTCACCACTAGTTGTGACTTGTGATGTATCAGTGATGTTGGGGAGAATAGGGCTGTTAGATCAATGTAGATCCATTGTGATGCCCTTATCGAGTAACCTATGACAAGTCCTATGACAGAGCCCATTGGGGATGTGTGAACATCAGGGGCCGAATTACCGCATCAGTGAACGAGTGAGTGAGTGCCTTCAGTGATCGAAAAATTCTTGCATTTTCCTTCAGTTTTGTTCTAATCAGTGAGCTCTTTAGTTATCGAATGAAATTTTGCTCGATAACTGATGAGGAAATGTCAAATTACTGTACTAGATTGCTCAATAACGTGATCGGTAATGCCAAACTCGCACAATTCAGTCACGTATTACTCGTGAACTGATGCGGTAATTCGGCCCCAGGTTTCAGCGAGCTATAGCCCGAAAAGTCATAAGGTGCCTACAAGTCACTTGAATTGAAGAGTTTCTGTCGTGTTCCCCTTCCCTTCCCCTTCCAGAGAAAATCATCCCTCCCCCAGGCCCGTAGAGGCAGTGGCCTCATTCAACGGCTGGGGCCTGTTTCACACTTAAAGTATATATAATATGGAGTGCTTGTTCAATTTCAAACGTGGAGCTTTTATGAGCTTTTATGGGGGGCGCTAGTTTCACTAATTTCGGGAAACAAAAGCGCGGACCTTGAATAAGAGTGCGTTATCCCCACTGATTAGTGGTTATCCCTCTCCAGAATTCAATTAAATTTAATTTAATTTTTTTTAATTTCCATCCCTCTTCAAAAAAGTACAAAAAAAAACTATGATTCAAGTTTGACAGGTCCGCCCTGGTGCTTCCCGAAACTTTAATAAAGTAAATACTAGCGCCCCCTATCTGTGCTTCTGGCGTTACAATGTATTTGATATAGGAACAAGCACTCCATATTATATATACTCTAAGGTTTCACAGAACATACATTACATACAATGTATGATTATGCCAGAAATTGAAAGACAGATTGAAATTGAAAAATAGATAGAAATAAAAAATATATTTATGTACCGAAATATTTAGAATCATTATTTGTAAGATAAGTAAATATTATTTAATTTTTATATTTTATAAGAACTATGTATGTATATGTAAAATTTTAAAAATTGGAAAATAAAACTTCAAATAATAATAATAATAATAATGATTTTGACTGTTGTCATACATCATTTCTGTTTCATAGAATATTTGTAACAACGCTGTCACATACAACAAAGGTATGTGAGGGGAATCGATTGGAATTTTTCAGTATATATCCCTTTGTATATGAAAACTATGTTGCGAGGCAAGAGGAGAGGAGGGCGTCGGTAAGTTGGAAAGGGTAGGAAAAAGAGGAAGGAAGAGTTTGGAAAGGGAAGGTGGAATGTTGAGCTCTGAGGACGCGGCCTGCTTGCATATGCACGGCGTCAGCTCGTCGGACGAGGGGGATCTTGTCCCCAGAAACTCAACCTCGCCTGCAGACAAAAACACATATCAGGCCAAGGAATACTTGGGTAAAAAGGAAACGGACTAGTAACGACCGCGGACGGACTACTGGCACATCAGGGCACTGCGGATGTTATTGCAGTGTGGCCATTACCCACCCAACCATAGGAATCTATGGCCATATTTAGATTCCCCCAAGATGGTGGATGATCGGTTTCGGATCATACCATCTTCACCGAAACTCAGCTACCCTTGGCACCCCTGGAAAATTTACCACTTAGTAAACCATGATTTCTCTTTCGAAATCAAAAGAAAACATTATTTTTCATCCACAAAGGCGTTTTGAGAAGTTTATTAAATTTAAAAAAGGTAAGTACATTTGTCTTATTATTACGACAAAAAAAAAAAAAATTTGAAACTAAAATTAATATTTAAATATCTTTGCAGATAGATTACAGAGAAAAATTCACAAACAAAAGCTGTAAACAAGAGAAAAACAAATAAAAACGTGAAGACGACGAGTTTCCCAAAACAAGACCCTTTTTGATGCTATACTTAGGCTAAATTGGAATTATATTATCGAATGCAATTTCCCTACCTCGATAGAGCTCTTTAGAGTCTTTAGAGGGGTACTGATAATCTTCAAAAATAATTTATGAGACGCGGACAAACCTAGGAAACTTTTCCGATCACTTACAAAAAAAAGGTTAAATTTAGAGATTGCTAGAAATTAATTATTTATCATGTCGATTACAGAATCCGCAAAACTCGATCCGCAATGATTCACAGTGTAGTGTTCTCTTTTCTTCTCACCATAAATGAATAGGTGGGAAACAGAGCTCTAACTGCGGATCGAGTTTTGCGGATTCTGTAATCGACATGTATATTAAACAATGATAAATGTCATATCAAAAGAATTGAAAAAGGATTAAGATCTAAAATAAAAACCTCAACGCCACTTAATTTTAACACAAACAAAATTATTCCGTAGTATTTGTTGTTTTATATAAATATAACGTATATAATGATTGTTTATAATTTATAATTTCCCTTTTCAGGGTCGAGAAAATTGGCGAATGCAAATTTTCTTTTATCTTTTTTTTTTGTTGTTTCACAAAAACTTTATAGCAAGATTTTTATTTTTTGATTGTACCTGGATTTCCTCTTTTTTTCTTTTTTTTTAGACTCACGGTTTACCAGCTGGACTTATTTTCGTGATGCAGGCGGTGGGTAATGGCAGAGCACCGGCAAAAATGTGGAACCTTAGTCCAATCGTATATCAAAGATGATGTTCTGCAACCGATGTTCTGTCCAGCAGAAAAAGATCCGGACACGGGAGTAGCCAGGTTTGATGTACATCAAAATTCAAAAAAAAAAAATGTTTGTGGCGGTCCAGTCCTTCACTGGCAATCTGGAACCGCCAAATTTTAAAAAGGTGTAGTTGGATATCCCTATTTGAAATTTTTACACTTTTGTTAGCACTAATTCAAAACAAAAAAAAGAAAAACGTTATCTATCAAAACACACCCTATAATGTATTTTTTTCTATTTAGTTTTTCATTCGACAGGTATCTCACTCGGCAATTTAAATTTATTTTAAATGAATCGAACACGTAAGAAAGAATGCTATTTTTGGACGTAAAAAAAAGGTAAGTATAAAAAGATTGGAACGAAACCATTAAAAAAAGGTAAGTAAAGAAAACAGTTGAAATATATCACCACGCACAATATAGGCCAAAGTATTTTTTTTTATAGTAGGCACTGTACTATTATACACAAAAGAGCTCAAAGACGTACGCTCTGGTTCGGTCGCCGGAGGAAATTTCAAATATGATATTGGCATACCAATACCATACCCATAGGAATTAGCCGTACGAGAATCATCTGATTTTTTTTTGGTTATTCCTCCTCTCACATCATTCGAATCATCCGATCCACCTATCCGCTAGTTTTTTTTTGTTTTTTCATTATTTTGGTGTTTTATAAACATCAACGTATTAGTTTTAATTCCTATCCTTCATTTGACGTTTCGAAACTCTAAACCCTCAGAAGTTACCTTCTACTCTGACCCCTAGGTGACGTTGAAATTGTATTTGGGACATAAGGTTCGGTTTCTACTGTCAAGGCGGTCTTAGGGCGTCCACAACAACTATAGTACTCTCATGGTGGAAGTCGAATGGGGCGACATCTAATTTACCTATGCAACCCTTACTCTTTTTTTTTTGCGGAGAGCTTATGGAGGTTTTAAATGATATTTATTGATATTATTTGGATGCAATTATCCAAAAAATATTCTCCTCTGGCTCCTACCACCAATTTTCGACGCTTAAAGACTCCCCAAATCGGATTTTACACCTCAAATTTTGCAGCGCCACCACCATTATCAGTGCAACCCTAAAAAAACTCGCCATGATAGTACTATAGTTTATATATACAAAGTATATCCTGTTTCACAGAATTTTATCATGCATTTGTATGTGTACAATGTATTTGAAATTTCATACATCAAAAAAAATTAAAGTTTCAACAGATTCTGTGCGAGGCAGAGCAAAAAAAATTGGCGCTAACAAAAGAAAATGCAAAAAAGTAACTTGTTTAAGTGGTGATAAAGCATGTGCAATATGCGAACCCAATCGCTCTAGAAAAAATTGCGTGAGATGATGGTGCATTGCAGAAGGCAAGCCCGTTAGCATGATCATGCGATAAGAACAAACAAGTTAAGTATGTAGATAATAAGCAAAAAATTATGAACCAGATTATGTCAATGCAAAAAACAATAAGAAGCACTAATAGTGTATGTTGCGTATATTTGGCAAAAAATTAAGTTATCAAAAAATTATTAAAATTATGATCAAATTTAAACTTATAAAAGGTCAATTAATTAATTAAATATAAACTAGATTTGATTCTTAAACATCCCGGCGCCCCTGAACGAACTTCAGGACATTGGTAGGATGGCCAGTTTAGATATAGGACGAGTTAGAGTTCCTGTAGCTGTCCTTACAGTGGCCACACGAACAAGTTGATCGGCACCAGGTGAGAGATTCAATGCGACCACGTAACCATTTTGTGGGTGACAAATTTGGCTTCTTTATGACGACAATATCTCCATGTTTCAAATAGATTTGTTGGTTTTGCCATTTGGGTCCAATGGTCAAGTCGATTAGCTGGTACATCAAGAATTCCAGGTTCGGGTACAGCTATCATTGGTTCACCTATGAGAAAATGAGAAGGTGTTAAAGGGTTAAGATCTGTATCTGAGATACAAGGCCATTTTAAATTCTCGACCACTATGGTCGAGAATTTAAAATGGCCTCAATTTGAGAAGCTACCGTCGTCAACTCTTCAAAAGTTAATATTGAAGAGCCAATGACACGTCGAAGGTGAAGCTTCACCGACTTGACACCTGCCTTCCACAGCCCACCGAAGTGAGGTGCAGAAGGAGGAATAAAGTGCCAAGCAATTCCATTCTTTGCAAGAAATGATATTATAGTGTCATTGTGCGTCTGGGACAAGACCAATTTATGCATTTCAGAGAGGCTACGCCGCGCTCCCTGAAAATTAGTGCCGTTGTCACTATAGATGTTTCGACAAAGTCCACGTCTTGACACAAATCGGCACAGGGCAGCAAGAAACGCATCAGTAGTGAGATCACGGGGTTGGCCGTGGCGCGATGGTATGTGTGGTCGCCTGTCAACCTCACAGGTCACAGGTTCGATCCCTGCCGTAGTTCTATGTCATGTTTTTATTCCATTATCATTGATCATTGTTGGGCCGCTGGTTTACTCAATACATGTTGTTCAGGCATAACACTAACAACATGTGATTGAGTAAATACTAGTATGCCCAACAAATATGATAATGAACAAAATAATGCGAATTATAAAGGGACATTGATATAAGACACGGCATTTCTCCGCTTTAGCCCAGCCGCCAACCCTGGAGATAAAATCTGAGACAACCACCACCTTCCGTCTCAGTACCTCGCGCCACATACCTTTCCATACACCTTTCCCTTCCCATATCCTTCACGCCCGCGCTGTGTTGAACAACATATAAAGGGTACACCATCCCCTTGAGCGCGCGCAAATTATAAAAAAAAAAAACTTCCAAGTGCATAGCTTTGGTCGAGAAGCAAACGAAGAGTGCAATGTAGGCCTTTAGAAGTTTTGGCTTTCGACCTCGAGAAAGCTTGATTGTCACAGCCCGTATCCATGAAGGGTCGATTAGGTTGAATACGTTGAAGAGGGAGGTTTCCCATTAGCTGCTCACTGGTTGACTTTCGCTGCATAAAACATGATTTACAGTCATGTACAACCTTTCGAACAATGTTTCGGCTGCCCATTATCCAAAATTGCTGTCGGACGAATGTGAAGGTCTCCGATACTCCAGCATGCGCATATCTCAAGTGAACATCCTGTACTAAAAGAAAAGAGATTTTATTAGATTTTGGAATAATAATAGGATGTTTTATATTGTAAGAAACTGCAGCATGTTTTATACGACCGCCAGCGCGTAGAAGTCCATCGCTGTCCAAAAATGCAGAATACCTTAGTAAAGTTGAATTCGATGATAGAATCTTATTATTTGTCAAGTATTTAATATCCTTTTCATATGAACATATTTGATGATGGAAATCTTAGCAGAGTGAATTTCGAAAAATTTTAATCCGTGGGATTCGCGATTGCCTGGTGGTTTCACACGTAAGTTTGAGACATAACGACGAATATACGCAAACACTCTGATCATGCGATGCCACGACGAAATATTGTCAATTAGAGTTTGAATGATGTTCGATTCACGCGACGACACAAGCACAAGTTTTGGTATCCGCCTGGTTTCGATTTTAATTAGGTTACTAATTGCAAGTTCTGACTTGTTACACCAGGGGGAAGTAGGCCAATTTTCTTGAGATTCTGATAGCCAGGGAGGCACGGACCACCAAAGGTTATGATTTATGAGAAGCCAAGGGACAATACCACGCGGCAATCAGCTGGATTGAATTCAGATACCATGTGTTTCCACGAATGACTTGGAATTGTTTCGAAGATAGCTGCAGTGCGGTAACTGGTTAGCCACAAACGTAGCCCAACGACGAGGGGGCGAAGACAACCAATGAAGCACTATTTCAGAGTCACACCAGGCGAATATTTTAATGGTTTCTTTAATATGTAGCGATGTTTAAACTAGTCTTAAGAGTTTAGATAGAAGAAGGGCACCACAAAGTTCTAACCGCGGGATAGAAAGAGGTTTTAAAGGAGCCACCTTTGTTTTCGCTGCGATTATTGTTACCCTTACTTCACCAGAGACCGATTTCGAACGCGCGTATACGACTGCCGCGTATGTCAGTGATGAGGCATCTGAAAATCCGTGGAGTTCTATGTTACCCTCAGCAAAAACAATACGAGGGACTCGAATATCTTGAAAAAGTGGAAGTTCTTTACGATAGTTCATCCACTGAGAAGTTATCCTGTCTGGTAGTGGATCATCCCAGCCAAGTTTCAATTCTGATGCCCAAAGTTCTTGGAACATCATTTTAAACAGGATCAATGAGGGAGAAAAAAATCCCAATGGGTCGAAGATTCGAGCGACTTCTGAGAGAAGAGTTCTTCTTGTAAGTGGCAGTTTTAGCTCAGGTTGATTAAGGCGAAACGAAAAGAAGTCACTAGATGGGTTCCAAAACATCCCTAACACCTTAATGGGCGAAGAAGAACTTTCTGAATCAACAAACGAGTATTCGCAATCCTCCGACGGTAGGTTAGCGAGAAGAGCCCAACAATTTGAACTTCATTTCCTGAGTTGAATTTTTGCAATCGATAAGAGTTCAACAAGTTCCGACTGCATTTTCAAGAGATTTTGGATGGAGTCATAATGTCATAATGTCATCAATGTCATCATAATTTCATCAACGTAGACATCATTTAAGAGGATGCTAGCTGTGATGGGGTGTGTCAACCTATAGTCATCAGCAATTGGCTTTAAGGCCCGAACAGCCAAGAATGGAGCTGAAGCTGTGCCATAAGTAGGTAATGGTTTTAAGTCGAAAGTGCTGAACTGCTTCGTTAGGAGAAGTCCACCAAACAATACGCTGATAATCAGTTTCAGAATCACGAATCAAAATCTGTCGAAACATCTTGACTATGTCAGCCGTAAAAACAAATCGATGCTGACGAAAACGAAGACAAACACCAATTAAGTCTCGTTGAATAGCAGGTCCAATATACAATTGGCTATTAAGTGACTGCCCAAGTGAGTCACTGACGGACCCATCAAAAACGACCCGAAGCTTAGTTGATGAGCTTTCGGGTTTTAGCACCGCGTGGTGTGGAAGGTAAAAATGTTTACCGTGTGAAGATATAACCTCGTCATCAGGAATACGTTGCATGTGACCAAGACTCAAATACTCTTCCATAAACTGCCCATATTGTCAACCTAAATCAGAGTTCCTTTGAAACCGACGCTCCATGGAGTGCAAACGCGAGATGGCAGCTCCCAATGAGTTTCCAAAGGAAGGCGAGGAAGTTTTCAACAGAAGGGGTACGACATATCTACCACTTTCAGAACGAGAAACGGATTCACGAAAAATAACTTCAGCAGGATCATTATCTGCTTGGTCTGCGATTGGAGGAACTTCGTCCAGTTCCCAGAAACGTTGCATGAGCGAATCAATATCAACAGTTGAATGAGGATTACAGAAACCTACATTACAAGAGGCGTTGTCGATGAATTCGCCTGTGATCACCCAAACAAAGGACGTTTTCTGAGCTAATGGTTTACTTTCTGGACCATGAATCTGTTCATCCTTTAGAATGGACCAGACCCTATCTGCTCCTAACAAAACATCTACCGAACTCGAAACGTGGAATAGAGGATCTACTAAGTCTAATCCTTGTATATAAGACAACGATGAAATATCGAAGGAATGAGTCGGTAAGTTAGAAGTAACTTTTCCCAAAATATGTGCATCACAGTGTAGAACCGTATTGTTGAACCTGGAAATCAAACAAATAGGAATACACCCATTAGTGTGACCAGCCGCTGCGGATGAAAGCCCTAAAACAGGAATCCTAGAATGGCTTCGACGGTGTCCAATCCGTTGAGCTAACGCCTCCGTAATAAATGAGCACTGCGAACCTGTATCTATAAGAATGCGACAGTCTAATAGATTACCCTGACGATCCTGAACTTTAGCAAGAATAGTGGGCAAAATTGTTTGCTTTCGAACAAATAGATTATAAGCATGATTCGTCACTAACGGTAAAACAGAACTGCTAGCTGGAGCAATTGGGGACGTCTGAGGTTTTGAGTTGTCTGATGTTGAATCGAGTGATGGGTTTTGTTTCGAAGACGACGACGAAAGACTACTAGACTGATTAGAATTGGAATATACGAGTGAATGATGTCGAGATTTACAAACCCGACAACGAGAATGGCTAAAGAATTTGTAAGATGCATGGCCAGAACGAAGGCAGTTGAAGCACAAAGAATTTTCTTTTACAAATGTTCGACGAGATTCTATGCTAAGTCCAATAAACATTGCACATTGCGACAAGCTATGGTCACCTTTGCATTTAGGACATTTTTAATTTTGTTCCTGTGACTCAGCCACATGTGAATGAATGGAAACCGATTGTTTTTTACGCAATGTACCCGAAGTGTTCATAGGTTTACATGATTCGAAAGCATCACACCGTAATTCAAAGAAATCAATTAATTCCTGCACCGTACAATTATCCTGAGAACCGACCTTTTTTGCCCATGCATGCCTTGTTGATTCATCTACTTTATTAAGAAGCAGAAAGATTAACCAAGGATCGCGACTCTCCTTCTTAGCTGCCTGAACACCACGAATGACTTCATCGGCAACGTCAGTTGTCTTACGAAGTGTGTCAGAATTAGATGAAGACATAGTAGGCAGCGAAACAAATGATTGAATGAGCGAATACACGAGCAAGTTAACGCGATTGTATCGTTTTTCGAGTTTACCGCACGCCCCAATGTAATTAGCATCCGTGGGTGGAATATGGCTGATAAGATCAGCGGCTTCATCCCTCAAAAACGACTTAAAGAAGTGAAACTTTTGCGTAAAAGTTAACTTATCGTTGGTGTCCACCGAATCAAGAAACATATCGCGGAAGGTTGGCCAATCTTTATAATTACCGGAGAAAGGAACAATGTTCATCTTAGGAAGCTTAATCGTTGAAGACGAATTTGAAGAATTTAAATTGCTTAGAAACGATGACTGGTGTTCGGCAAGCTGTTCGAATAACTTTTTCTGTTTTCCAGCACCCTGTCTATCACGAATAGCCTTTGTTAGCTTTGTGTTAGCAGTAAAAAAGTTTGTTTCATACTCCCCGAACTCTTCTTCAAGTGCCTTTATTTCATCCTCATCTAACCCTTCCAAACACGAAACATGATGAAATGAAAATGCCTTCCACGCGACTTCTAATTTGGCTAACCTGACTTCTAGCATCTCGACATGTTCCCCATCCGATATGGATTGACAAAAAAAAGATGCACGTGTAATGGCTCCCTTAGCATGACCTCGTAATTGTTGAGAAGTCATTTTAATTTAACTTTTATTAAAGTAGTTTAATCGAAAAAATATCCGTTCCTACGTGATTTGCACTCACCCTACAAAATATTTTTTTTGTAAAAGAGGAGTCTATAGTTCTATAAAAAAAAAAAACAATTAATTGTATACGTTGCTTAGCGATTACAACCACGGATGCGAAAAATCATTAATCAAATTCAGCAAAAAAACGAGATATTCAAAACGCACTAGTTCAAAAATAATGTCAATTAACATCCGCAACTCGAAGGACCAAGAATTTTACCAAAAAAGCCAATACTAATTAGCCGCACAATCGATTTAATTAATAAATTGAATCCAAGAAAACTCTAATAAATCAAGCGAGCGAAAATTATTTTTTCCAATCCAACGATGAGTATTAACGATCAAAGTCAATCGTAGTAAAAGAAATTGTATGCGCAACATTGTATATAAAACTTATAGTACTATTATCACGATGATTTTTGAGTTGTGTTGTGTGATCGTCTGGGGGCGCACTTGTATATACACAGAAACAGCAACCAGATAATTAGTTAGTTATGTGATCGCTAGGTGGCCGACGTGTGGAACGTGTTCATGAGAGTACTATGCAAATCTACATATATACAATGATGCGCAATCAAATATAACAATTTATTTGTATGTCAATATTACCAAAGATGTTCACTGATTGAAGTCCAAAATCAAAAGGGAAGAACAAAATATAATTCAAGTTCAACAATGTAAGAAGCTGTTACGGCTGCGTGTTCGGCAGCTAAGGCGTCGTAGGCGCAGCTGGATAGTTCCAGAAAGGAATAAAAATAATTGTAAGTGTGAACAACAAAACGAAATTTCAGCCTGACGATATTTGACTCTAGCTGCCGAGCCGCGGTCTTTCGTCGTCGCCGTCAACATCGATATTTCGATGGATTAAAAACGCGAAGGGATGTTCCTTGCCCGCGTCTCGACCTGTAGCAGCCAAGGCGTCGAACGGCGCAAAGAGAATGTTCCTGAAAAGTTAATGAAAAATGGATCTAAATATGAGAACAATAAAGATAAAGATATGTAGGTACTCATACTTACGATTTTGATTCTAGCTGGCAAAACTTATGTCGTCACTATTATTTCGGTAGCTGAGGTGTCGCTGGCGCTATTCGAGAACCTGGAAATCGAAACAAAAATAATTATTTGTAGATGGATTGTAAGAATAATTAGGGATTGAAAACTTACGATTTTGTTTTTACTGCCATACTCGTGGTCGTCTGGAATCTTTTCTGTAGTGGGTTTCTTGCTTGGTGGTGGGTCCATTGCCATTCATGATTCATCAATGGCCGACGTTCTGCATAGTAAGAGGAAGTAAAAACATAGTAGAAAAAAAATGAATGAATGACTGGAAAGGATTCCAGGAAGGTGAACGAAAGATGACTGGAAGTGGAATACTAGACTGGAAGTAAAAAGTGGAACGAAAATACTAACGAGATAAGGGTAGTCGCACATTATTGTTTGACACTAATTAGTGTTTTGGAGCAGAAAGTTGTTTTCGTTTGGGCAAGATTTTTGACGTTAACATCAAATATGATTTTTTTTTTTTTAAGAAAACTAATGTCGATAAATGAAAGAAAATAGTTTGAGGTGTGATAAGAGATTCTTTATTTTTTCTTTATTAATACATGAATGAACTTAATTACTAGATACAATTAGATTTAAGAATACGAAAAAACAATTGGAACAATTAACATCTAGAAGCAGGCGGTTTTATGACAATGTTTTTATTGTGTACAGTGAAAATTCTTTAACGAAATTTTTTGTTTGTCTCGGACGTTTTGGATACATTTCTATTTCTATGGCTGTTTGTTTTGTTTTTTTTTAATCGTAAATTCGAACAACCATAAATTAGAACGCGGCATTAACCTCAGCGGCTAGAAACTATGTTCGAATGTCCGCAGCGGCTAAAAATGCCCGTCGACATGACGAAGCAGTTTACGGTTGACAAAAAAAAGTGTATCGACGACGACGGTCCGACCCAGGCTTGTCCAAAGTTTCTTCCCGTACTAGGGGACTTTTGAAGGTTGACCGCCGCCGTGACAAGGCTAATTAAGTTTTACCGAAGAAGCAAACCCAGTCGGAAAAGTGAATATTCCTGCATCCATAGATAGAGAGAATTTCCTAAGGAACTGGATTGCTCCAAGAAAGCGGCACATTTTGATTGTTTTTTTTTGTTTCTTTTTGTGAAAGGGGTGAAAGTTCTGACCGAGACGAAGCTCTCCAAAAGTTATCGGGGCCCGAGCCCATTTCGGCCAACAAAAAGTGGTACCTGTAAGCCCGTGAATCTCCGGGTTCCAAGTAAGGTTTCTGGCGGAGGACCGCAGAAAATCACCCCTTTCCTTTTTTTTATGGTTATTTTTTTTTTTGATTTATTTCAACAAGAAAATAACTTTTATAAATCATCTCAAAACCACGATCTGCGCAGATTTGGACGCAGATCCAAGAAACTTTCGAGAGGTTCCGTGCGAGCTTACGGAAACCAACACAAGCTACGATTTTCAAGAAAACCCAATCAAGATCCCGTACATAGAAGCGTGAACCAGATCACGCAATCGTCTTCCGAAGGTTCTGGAGTGGGACAACGGCGTGACGCTAAGTCCAATTTATATATATATTTTTACATTTTTTTTTATTACCTAAGCGATTTTCATAACTTCAGAAAAAATTTAATTTTTTGATATTCCGCAAAGAAGTGTGGAAAAATCTTACACCGGCAAGTTAGTAAGGATTCCATCGGAGGGATTCTCGCCAAATCTCGCTGCGATAGCAAGATTTTGCTCCTTTAAACGGAACCATACATAGAGCTCTATTTATAGGTAGTTTGTTGAGGGATATCGCGTCGTTTCCGCGGGCGTGAACTAATTCGCCTGGAGAGTAGTTGCGAGAACCTTGGGGAGGGTTGTTGCCGAGGAAACCGGTTATTTTTTCCAGGTTTTTCGGCGGTTTTGTTTTTAAATATTTTTTTTCTTGTTTTAATATGTTCATTTTCTTCGTTATTTTAAGTAATATTTTCCCACATTTTTCATACATTTTTTATACATTTTTATGATTTAAATTTCAAAGCAACCATTTCATATGTTTAAATTCATGTAAGTTTGATTTTGGTGAAATCGCTTTAGTCATGTACTTAATTATAAATAAATAATGATAAGCTAATGTCGCTGGTGTCAATCAAAAACCATCTTTATTTGAATTTTAGTCGAGCCAATAGCTCGATGGAGTAGTGAAGAGACGTACTAGGGGGTGAGTAAAGGTAAGCTAGGGGAAGTGACGGTAATGACGACGTTTTCAGGTTGGACGATGATGCCTTAAGATCCAAACTTAAGGGGAGTCCGATCAACAGGATGGCCAGCCGGATTCCACGGAGGGGTGGGAGCACAAGGCCAAGCTGCGCCGATACCAGCAGCCTTCGAAAGTAGTGGTCTTCGAAGTGTGGTGGTTCGCACTTTTTATCTATAGTTCGTTCTAGGCATGATTTATGTTTTTTTTTGAGATAGGAGTAAGTCCGTTTGCGGAGGCAAGATCCCCCCCATTCCGGCGAGCATAGCCGAGCACAGCAAGCATGCATGTACTCCTCTATCTCCTCTTAGGTCTTCCTTCTCTATTGTCCTTTCCTCCTTTTCATTCGAGATCTTCATCTTTTTCCTCGGCTATTCGTTAATCCTTCTGTTTTCTATATTCCTTCTTCATTTCTTGACGTCTGTCAATAAAATTTCCTTCCCGCCTTTCCAACTACCTGTCCTATTTTAGCCCTGTTCGGACCTAAGGAGAACTGACACCGCGCGAACATCAGCGAGTGACAGCGAGGAGCACCAGTACAACGTCAGCCTTACGCCGAAAGTCCATTAGGGCTGTTACGTTATACGTCCTACCTTTATCATACTCTTTATTTCAAATGGCGCCCAAAACGTGTTGCCGAGTGTTTTCCCTCAATGTTGCGACCGTTTCGTCAAACACGTCAAACCGAGGCGTAAGTCTTAACAACGATAGCTTTTGAGAAGGCGTTTGAATTGCGACGTTCCGATTTGGCGTACGAGACGAAATCGGTCGAAACATCTATCTGTCTAGTCAGTTGCGTTCCTTCGTTTTTAGTTTTTTTTTTTATGTATATTGTCTTTACATAACCTGTGAATTGCGGTCAGCTTTACGGAGTTCAAAGAAGCCGCAACTGGCGTTTGCCGTTTGAGTCGTGCATGTTGCCGGTATTGAACCAGAGCGTAAGTCTTTGTTAAGATAGCTCTTAAGAACGCTTTTCAAATCGTGACGCTGTGTGTCGACTCCGACAGCAAGTACAATTCAAAATTGTCCTCGTTTTGTTTCAATGTTTTAGTCCACCACACTTCGAGAAATACGTTGTTTTGGAGCATCATTACAACCGACAGTCAAGTCATACATTTTCGTCATCAAAATTTCAGAGCAAGTCACTTCCCTTGCTACCCCAAACACCCCCGAATCAGAAATACAAATACAACCATTATAAATACAACAATCTAGTAGTGTTCTTAAGTCAAAGGCGTTGACTCAAGAAAATTCTTAAATGTTCTTGTTTTTCAAAAGGAGATTAGAGCAAGAACAATTAAATTATTTTAAATTGAACCAAGTTGTAGTTCAATGCAAAAAAATGAAAGACAGTTGAGTTTTCTATAACGTTATAAATTTTAATGTTGAGGAACTAATTGTAGTGTATTCAAATAATGATGGTTAGCAATTAAATTCAAAATGTAAAAGATCCTACCATGAAGCTTCTATCCATGTCATACTGTATTTCTTTACATAAACAATACAGCTGATTTTACGGATTTAATATAAAAAGTTCAGCAACCCTAAGTAGGGGAAATAGTTCATTTGAATCATATTAAATTTACTTTTCGGAGTTCTATACACATGAATGCAATTCTTCTTATTTTCCTTTTAAACATATTCTAAAATAAAAGAGATGCCATTAATAAAGTTATCGTTAAGTTTTTGCATTACAATTTAGCATTATAAATTTGTGGGTTAAAGTGAGAAAGCTATACTTATGAATTTCATATTTTACAGTTTCTTTTAGTTTTCGTTTTCTTTTCTCGAGCTTCGGTTGTTTGGAAAGTTTTCTTTAAATTGTTATAAATTTTTTAATTTGTAAAAATACCTTGGATTAACAATTAATAGTTAATTAATGCAATTATTATATAAATTTGCATATTAATTGTTAATCTAGTGTATTAAGCAAAAGTCTTCATTTTAGTGTAATTTTATGTTGATGACGTCACATGTCTTCTTGTTGCATTGATGACGTCTGTTTCTCTCGAGCGTGATATTTCGTTTCTGTGACGTGTGAATGGTTCTTTTTTATGTTGAACGCCAACATCCTCCACCCCCGCGGGAAGGTAAGGCATAGTGTGTGAGTGTTTTGTGGCCAAAGTGTGTTGATTGATTTGAGGCGAAATTATCTTAATTTGGCAGACGTCTTTTGTTGTTGTCATCATAAATCGCCATCATCATCATTTGGGCTATGTCCATGGTTCATAGCAGGTGTGTTACCAAAAATAAAAATAAATTAGAAAAAGAATTAGTTTTTTTTTAAGAAACCCAAAAAAATTAATTTAAAATTCAAAATTTATTTATCTGCTTAATTTAAAATTCAAAATTTATTTATCTGCTTCGGCACCTCCCACCACCCACAGGTGCTTTGGACTCTTCTTCCTTTGGATTATATTTCGTACCTGTTGGTTTAGAGAGGGTAAGTTCATTGGTTGGTACATGCAAAATGATTAAGAAAGTTTGTTTGTTTTTTTTGTTTTTTTTTGTTTTTTTTTTTTAAGGGGTTGATATGGGCGTTAAGATGATTTGTTCATTTATTAAAATTATATTTAATTCAGGGATATGGGCATTACACTCAGGGAATGATATGGGCATTTCACTCAGGGAATGATATGGGCTTTAATTAATGTTGTTTTATGAAAGCAATATTTTGATTAAATTAGATTTATTAGTTAGTTTTATTTATTACTGTTTGACGGATCACATATTGGTAGTCGTGATAGTTTTGATATTGGTCGTTTTAAAATAGAGTTTTTTGTTTTTATTGTCACTACGCGTGTAAAACCATCTGCGCCGGGATGTAATTCGATTACTCTTGCAAGTAACCATGCTGATGGTGGAAGATTATCTTCCTTCACGAGAACAATATCTCCAACCTTGAGGTTCTCTTTTGGGTTGAGCCATTTTGGACGTTGCTGCAGGTGATGCAAGTATGATGAGCTCCATTGCTTCCAAAATTCCTGCTTGAGACGTTGTAGGTATTTCCATTTGTTGAGAGCATTGATGTTGTGTTCCATAAGGTTCCTCTCAGGAAGGGTGCAGAGTGGGGCTCCAATAAGAAAATGCCCAGGTGTGAGCACTGACAGGTCGTCTGGATCGGAACTCATTGGGCAAAGTGGTCTGGAGTTGAGGCAGGCTTCAATTTGAGCCAGAAGTGTAGTGTGTTCTTCAAAGGTGAGTTTAGAGCAGCCAATAGTTCGTTTGAGGTGAAACTTAATTGACTTCACTCCTGCCTCCCAGAGTCCTCCAAAATGTGGTGATGATGGAGGATTGAAATGCCATTTCGTGTTTTGAGCAGCAAGAGCTTCACTTACTTCTGAAGACCACTCAGATGAAATGAACTTGCTATCTTTTCGCATCTCGTTGTTTGCTCCCTTAAAGTTTGTTCCGCAGTCGCTAAACATTTTTGCACAACTTCCTCGTCGGGCAACAAACCTTCTAAATGCTGCTATAAAGGCAACCGAGCTTAAGTCGCTGACCAGCTCTATATGAATGGCCTTAGTAGACATACAGACGAAGACGGCTATATAGCCCTTTGAAAATTTATTGCATTTACCCTTCCACATCTTTATTTCAATTGGTCCAGCATAGTCAACTCCTGTATTTGTAAATGGTCTGGATGCAATCACTCTCTCTGCAGGTAGGCTACCCATAAGCTGCTCTTGCACCTTCGCGTTGTATCGATGACATCGAACGCAATGATAAATGACGGATTTAATTGTCCTTTTAACATTTGTAATCCAATATAAATTTCTTATTGTGGCCATCATAATTTGTTGACCGCCATGCAGTGTACTTTGATGAATGTCCGATATCAAGAGCTTAACAAAGGGATGGGAGTTTTTTAGTATTACAGGGTGTTGCTGATTGAAACTTAGTGTTGAGTTTGTTAGCCTTCCACCTACTCGTAACATACCATCACTAGCGATAAAAGGGTTAAGACTTCGAATGTGGCTACTCTTTGGTATAGATTTTTTGTTTTCTAAACTAGATATTTCTTCAGGGAAGCATTCTTTTTGAACAAACCTAATTATTTGATTTTGAGTTGAAATTAATTCATCTGATTGTAAAGGATGTGTAACAAGTGATTTTCTGCTGTCTTTGTGTAGTAGATTATAAAAATATCTGCGCCATATTGCAACACTTCGTACAAGACGTTTAAGAGTTGAGTATTTGTCTATAATTGGGTTTATGTTTAACAGATAACTGAAAACTACATTACCAATTTTTGACGGTGAGATATTAACGTTTTCTTGATAAGAAAATGGTATTGTCATAGAACATAAATTAGTTCTTTTTGTTTCGAGGTCAGTTTCAATAGGTATTACGTTCTTACGCTCATCTTTGACAAAATTTTTCAGAAATGGTGGCCCATGCCACCACATTTCACTATCAATAACATCTTTAGGCGATAGTCCTCTTGAGACAATGTCAGCGGGGTTTTCCTTGCCATTTACGTGATGCCATATAGTTGTTTCAGTGAGAGACTGAATTTCAGCTACTCGGTTCGCGACAAATGTCGTTCTTAATGATGGGCTTCCTCTGATCCATGCTAAGGTGATCATAGAGTCAGACCAAGCAGAGATGTCTACAGTTTCAAGTTGCATAGATCTTGAAATACGATGAATGAGCTTCGCAAGCAGAAGTGCTGCACACAGTTCCAATCTAGGCAGTGATATACTTTTAATGGGAGCTACTCTGGTTTTCGATGCTATAAGATGAATAACCTCTTCTCCATCTTTAACAACCCTTGCGTATATAACTGCAGCATAGGCTTTCTCCGAAGCATCACAAAATCCATGTAGTTGAATCAAGGATGAATTTTCAAAGTTAATCCAGCGAGGTATTTGAATCTCTTCTAATTTCTTAAGATTGTTTCTTAGGTCAAGCCAACTTATTTTAAGTGCATCGGGTAAAGTTGAATCCCAAGATAACTCGTCGACCCATAGTTGTTGCATTAATAATTTTGCCTTAATGATGCAAGGCGCAATCCATCCTAATGGATCAAAAAGACGTGAGATGTCAGCCAGGACAGATCGTTTTGTATATTTATCAATGTTGGGAAGATTAATCTTGAATGTGAAGACATCTTTCGCTGGATGCCATTGGATACCGAGTGTTTTTATAGAATCAGTAGAGTCAAAATCCATCGGTAGATTAACTTCTCTTTCAGTTTTAGGTATCTGAACCAAAATGTTTGACGAATTGCTTGCCCACTTACGCAAAGGAAATCCAGCTTGGTTTAAGACTGTCAGAACGTCTCTTTGTAACGTGGTTGCGTCCGCTTCGTTATCGGACCCATATAAAAAGTCATCAACGTAGAAACCTTCATTGATAGCCTTTGCTACATGAGGTTGAGTATTCTCAACATCCAAAGCGATTTGTTGTAGAGTACGCACTGCCAAATAGGGAGCAGAGGCTGTACCAAACGTGACAGTGTTGAGAGCAAATGTTTTTATTGGTTCAGTGTCACTATCTCTCCATAATATGAGTTGATATATGGTGTCTTTTGGAGCCATCCATATTTGTCTGTACATTTTGCTGATATCAGCTGCAAAGGCTATTTTGAATTTTCTCCATTGGGCTATTAAGTCGATTATATCCCTTTGA
This sequence comes from Syrphus vitripennis, assembly GCA_958431115.1. Classification (NCBI taxonomy): domain Eukaryota; kingdom Metazoa; phylum Arthropoda; class Insecta; order Diptera; family Syrphidae; genus Syrphus; species Syrphus vitripennis. The sequence goes on along the minus strand of OY288110.1, from coordinate 59,669,000 downwards.
AGACGTGGACCGACCATCAAATGGTCGTTCAAAGATGAGCCAGTAGAAGTGGGACAAGAGGCATCAAAGACTACTCGGAGTTTTGTTGTCGTGGACTCCTTGAACACCGCATGATGGGGTAGGTAATAATGATTACCTTCAGTTATGGCAGTTACGGATGTCACTTCCTTCATATGTCCCATCGTCAGGTACTCATTTATGCAGCTGGAGTACTCATCCTTCAGTTTTTTGTTCATTGCCATTCGCTTTTCCAATTGAAAAAATCGCGCCATTGCTGCTCTTTTAGAGTCGCCAAGGATCGGTCGGATGTTGTTCTTAAAGGGAAGTTGTACTTCATACCTTCCATCTTCTTTCCTTTGAAAGGTTTCGTTGTAATGTTGTTGACATTTTTCTTCTTCCAACGTTAGTTTACGGTAATCAAGGTTTTCTTCTATCTCCCAAAAACGCCTTACTTCCGCCATGATGGCGTTGAAGTGATTCTGAACAGTTTGTTTAGTTTGTTGGCCTTCAGATCTGAACGATCCAGTTAAAATCCATCCTAACTCGGTTTGTTGTGCAACCGGAGACCCAATTTTTTCCTTTACAAGCCCTTCCAAAATGATAGATGCGTAGACATCTGCTCCAAGCAAGAGATCGATCTTCCCAGGGATAGAAAACGAAGGATCGGCCAGTGACAAGTTATCGAGATGGATCCAATCAGATGAGTCAACTTCCTGTGTTGGTACCAAAGTTGTTAGTTGGGACAAAACAAAGGCTTGAATTTCAAGGGAAAATAATGGATTTGTCATAGAGTATATGGTGAGGTCAACCTTGGACTTGGAGGTGCCTGTCAAGGTTTGACCTAACCCGGTAACGTTGACCAATGTTTTTTCTTTTTTTAGTTTAAGGAGCTGTGTGACATTTTCTGTTACAAAGCTAATTTCAGAGCCAGGGTCGATTAGTGCTCTCAGAACATGAGCTGTTCCATTGGGAGCGAAAACCTTAACTCGTGCTGTTGCCAGCAATCCCTTCGAACGTATATTGTTAAAAAAGGTACGAGCAGTTTGTGGATTTGTTGAATTCTCTTGTTCGCTGCTTTGAAGAGAAAAATGATCAGGATTTTGCACTAAATTAACGTTATAGTTTTCGTAATTATTGCCTTGTCTTCTAAACTGATTTTGATGGTGGGCTGAGTTGTTATTTTGTCTTTGAGATGATGTACTCGGAAGATTCGTATTGTTTCTATTTTGTTGCGTTTCTATGTGTAACATAGTGTGGTGCTTTAATCCACATTTGATGCAGCGATTACTGCTGCTGCACGTGGATGAATGGTGGTCATATCCTAAGCAGTTTGAACAAATCGAATTTCGCTTCATGGCTTCAATACGTGCCTTCACACCCATATTCGAAAACTGTCTACAGAATCGTATTCCGTGGTCGGCCTTGCACAGGCGGCAAGAAAATTGCTTATTCGTATGAAACGACCCCGATGGTTTTCTGAACGACGACGTGTTTGAAGCTGGATGTTTAAATTCCTTATCGTCATAAATTTGTTCTAACGAACTGAATCGTGCCTGTAAGAAGGCTGCAAAAGTTTTCCAATCTGGAAGAACCTTTGATGTCCCCAAACGAAATTCCCATTCTTTTTGAGTTTGAAGAGGGAGTTTTTGGTACACCACATAAATTAAAATGCAGTCCCAAGCATCAACTTTAATGTTCAAATTTGCAAGTGCATGAATACATGATGTCGTTACATCATGCAAGGACTTTAGACCCGACGCCGATTCGTGTGTGTGTTTTTGCTGCTCCATTAATCTTCTGATTTGAGCATTAACAAGTTTTCGCGTATTTTTATACCTATCAACTAAAATTTCCCAGGCAGAGCTATATGATTTGCCTTCGATTGGGAGATGACTTATTAGTTCTAAAGGTGTTTTTGCTAGCGAAGACAGTAAGTATTGCAGTTTCTGTATATCTGAGAGATCTACGTTATGGTGAACCATACTCTCAAACATGTTTTGAAATTCAAACCAATCCTCATAGTCACCAGAGAATGGTTTAATTTCAATTCGTTTTAGTTTTATTTCACACACGGAAGATTTGGTGGTATTGTTTAACCGAGAAGTGTCAAAATAAGTGTTTTCACGTTCAGGGCAGATTTCATCGAGTAAATCTTGTAATTTGCCATTAAAGTCAAAATAAATCAGTTTAATTTTTGTAAAGGTTTCACTTTCAAGATACTTTTCTTTTGCTGGGTCAGCAGAGTTATTAACAATGGACGTGTGGTCCTTCTTTGCTAGCTTGAAAGTATTTTCAACCTCTACCAGCCACGTGTTCATGAAACCTTTTGAAGATCGCGCCGCGGTATCCTTTCCTATTTTTTCACAGAATTGTTCATAGTCATTTTGAAACTCTTTAAGTCTTAGTTCTTGAGTTTCTATTATCTTTCCTAGCTTAGACATCGCAAGAAACTAGTTGCACTTAAGGCTTTGTTTTTATTTAAGGAGAATAAAATCACTTTAAATGTATATATATTTGCATAAAAAAAAATATGTAGTTTATAATTATGTAGTTGTATGAAGTTTTTATTTAAATTGTTCAAATATTAATGTTTTTAAAGGATTTTATGTAATTACCACCTTTTCACAAACGGTTAAGGCACGTGTTACCGTTAGTATGAAAATCCAATGCACAATAATTTCCAGATAGAAGAGAATTCCTCCTTTTAGTTAAAGTCCAATATATTCCAATTTTGTAATTTTATGTTGAAAAGCCGTCGGCAAAACAAAGTACGATATAATGGCTTTTAATGTCCAGTTTTCCAAGCCTCGTGGTTGTAACACACACTTTATATGTACTTTACTTTAATACTTTAAAAATAAAAAATCGCGCTTTTCTTTTAAAAAGGCTCGAAGGACCATGTTCTTAAGTCAAAGGCGTTGACTCAAGAAAATTCTTAAATGTTCTTGTTTTTCAAAAGGAGATTAGAGCAAGAACAATTAAATTATTTTAAATTGAACCAAGTTGTAGTTCAATGCAAAAAAATGAAAGACAGTTGAGTTTTCTATAACGTTATAAATTTTAATGTTGAGGAACTAATTGTAGTGTATTCAAATAATGATGGTTAGCAATTAAATTCAAAATGTAAAAGATCCTACCATGAAGCTTCTATCCATGTCATACTGTATTTCTTTACATAAACAATACAGCTGATTTTACGGATTTAATATAAAAAGTTCAGCAACCCTAAGTAGGGGAAATAGTTCATTTGAATCATATTAAATTTACTTTTCGGAGTTCTATACACATGAATGCAATTCTTCTTATTTTCCTTTTAAACATATTCTAAAATAAAAGAGATGCCATTAATAAAGTTATCGTTAAGTTTTTGCATTACAATTTAGCATTATAAATTTGTGGGTTAAAGTGAGAAAGCTATACTTATGAATTTCATATTTTACAGTTTCTTTTAGTTTTCGTTTTCTTTTCTCGAGCTTCGGTTGTTTGGAAAGTTTTCTTTAAATTGTTATAAATTTTTTAATTTGTAAAAATACCTTGGATTAACAATTAATAGTTAATTAATGCAATTATTATATAAATTTGCATATTAATTGTTAATCTAGTGTATTAAGCAAAAGTCTTCATTTTAGTGTAATTTTATGTTGATGACGTCACATGTCTTCTTGTTGCATTGATGACGTCTGTTTCTCTCGAGCGTGATATTTCGTTTCTGTGACGTGTGAATGGTTCTTTTTTATGTTGAACGCCAACAAGTAGAAAACCAATTCATTTATCATTTTTTTTTTGGGAAGAGTTTTGAGAAAATTTTTGTTTTGAAGTTTGTTAAAGTTCTAATTGAGATTTTGGTCAGAGGTTTTCCAGTCTCGATTTTTTTGTCTTTTTAGGTTATTTTTTGTGTCGTATTTTTTGTGTCGTATTTTTTTATTTATTTCTTTATTAGTTTTTTGTCTTTTTGGTGATTGGTAGTTAGTAAGATTTAGGGCGTAAATCAAAAACATGAAAATCAAAAAAAAAAAAAAAAATATATATTATTAATTTAGTACATAGTAAGGTTTAGCATTTCGCGGTTGTTAAAGTCTTTGACAACAGGGAGTAGGTGTTAGATTTTACACATACATAATTTGTCCATATTTTTTTTATTTTTTTATTGTCTGATTGGTGTTTAGTCAGTTTTGACAACAACAGTTAGATAGTCAGTTTCCTTTTATTATTTATTTTAGGTTTATAGTTTAACAAATAAAGATTCTTTATTTCATTAGTTTTTTGTTAATTTTCGTTTCAATTTCCTTCAACTCATATACCTTATATTTTTTTTTCTTCGGTCTCTTACAAGTTTAAGTTAATTTGTTCATTTTGTCAAATATAACATTTTCGAGTCAAAGTTACATAATTTTCTGTCTAAATTTTGCCAAATTTCAACAAGTTTGATTGACCTCCGTTCAATCATTATAGGTCATCATTTTAGCAGTTTTCGTTATATACATATATCGTCAACAGCACGTATTTATTTCCGTACAGTCATTCAGTTTTTTTTATTGCAATACGGTCCTGTAGGTCAAAAGTTGATAGATCTCCAACAGACTTAATTGGGCAAGAATTTTATCAGTTCAGTTGAGTAACCATTGAACTGAGATAAGAGTATGAGAAAGAAGCCTGTAGATAAAGAACAAAACACACCACGTACTTCCAACCCAGTTCACGGACCAGTCACCCGGAGTCAGCCCAAAGTAATTGTCAAGAAGGTTAAAATGCCAGTGCAGTATTCCCCTCCAAAAGGGACTAGTGTTCCACCGGTTGCGGGGTCCGAACCACCACCCATAAATAAGCCAAGTGTTTCCCAGATTCAGGGCGTGGGTGGGACAAGTTCGTCAAAACTTGCAATGCATCCACCACCGCAAGGCACCAGGGGGTCGGAAGCGACGATTGATACCGAAACGTCGCCAGCGTATAGCGAGCTTACAACAGCGGATATGAGATCTCAATCCAGGAACCAAGACTTTTTAGAGGATGTCCAGGGAGTCCGATCTGGAGACATTAGCAAAAATGATGACGTTCCCGCGAATTCACAGCAAGAAGGACCTGCGGCAGTCCAAACAACGCTTGAACAAAACGAACAAGTACATGAAGCCACAGTGAGTAGTGTACCACCGGAGTTGAAATCACTCATCAACTTGGCGGTGGTTAACGCTTACGAATCGTACACAAACTCACTTGGAGAGAATGTTCCTGAGATGGTCAGAAAAGAAGCTCAGAGGGGATTTCTGGATTTCCTGAAAGAAATAAATTATACTACGCGTCCGATCCCACCCATAGAGCAGAGAGTTCGACCACCGGATTCAGTAGCTACAATACCGATACCCCAAACATCACTAGCTCAGGTTCCAGCGACACATCGATTACAGCCACCGACAAACAACTCTCAGAGAGAGACACCTGAGGTGTATAATGCGCCACCGAGCCATGGTATGAATGTAAATGTACCACCGCCTAGAAGGCTTGGAAGAACGTTTCAAGAGCGGTATTATTTCAACGGAAACCAACCGAACGAAAATGACAGCACCGGTCGACGGATGCCCGATCCGCCGGGAGGTTATCACCATGAAGTGAATCGATATCCAGAACCACATTTTAGATCTCCACCGACTTACCAACTACGCACGGCAAGGCAGCCGATCCGTATTGATAAGTGGGGAATCCTATTTGAAGGTAGAGCTGATCGACTAACGGTAGAAGACTTTATTTTTCGAGTAGAAATGATGCAACAGCAACATGGGTGTGCCTGGGAGGAGGTACTTCGAGACTTCCATCTGCTGTTATCGGGAGCCGCCCATTAATGGTACTGGCAGTACCAAAGGACTAGCTATCGTCCAGACTGGCCAGCACTTAGAGATGCCCTGATGCGGCAGTTCAGAAATGCCAAATCGGATCTGGAAATTATGCGCGACATTATAGATAGACGTCAAGGAGCATGGGAGCCCATCGACACATATTTTGCAGCCATATATAAATTAAAAAGTCAGCTTGGCATTCAGATCTCAGAAGAAGAACTAGTGCGCCTTCTTAAAAGGAATCTGAACGACCGGATAGGCAAGTTGGTATATCCGCAAGCGCTCTTCACTCTCGAGCAGCTAAGAAGAGCATGCAAAGATGCTGAGTACGCTTTTCCACCGAGAGGAGGGGAAAGAGAAGTCACTAGGCCGGTAAGACAACCAAACCGAAATGGAGTGAAAGAAATGGCGTACGAGGATCATGAATACGGGGAAGAACATGTTGACGCCTTCCAACAAACAAATAAATCGGCCCAGGACGTCCAAAAACAATAATGATCCAAGACAACTAAAATGTTGGAATTGTCATGCCGGGGGTCACACATATGTTGACTGTCCGACTCCTACCAACAGGATCTATTGTTTCGGCTGTAGCAAGGAAGGTGTTATCAAACCCAAATGTCCACAGTGTCGGCCGAAAAACTTGAGGCCGAACGCGAGGAATTTTGGGGAGTCGCGTTCGACACAAACACCCCACGAAAAGAGATAAACCAAAAAATAAGTTAGATAGTAAGTCAAAAGATAATTATGTTTGTAAGTTTCCAATTAAACCATTTCATATTCGTCTTAAAGAATACCAAGACGCTAGAAAACGAATATTTAACAAACAAGTAAATGTGATCTCAAACCGAGTTTTAAAAACCCGCGAAAGATATCGCCTTAGAAAGAGTAGTAGAAATTGCATATCGGCGACGACCCTTTTCTCAAGTTCCGACCCTCGTCCTTATGCAAGAATAGTAATAGGTAATAAAGATTTATATGGTTTATTAGACAGTGGAGCCAGTATTAGCATACTCTGGAAGAACTGTCTGAATTTAGTTAAAGAAGTAGGAATGAAAGTCAGTCCATATAAATCGGGAGTTAAAACCGCGAATGGTAAAACCCAAGAAATTGTAGGTAAAGTGAAATGCAAAATAGTTTACAACGGAATAGAAGAAGAAGTTGTATTTTATCTAGTACCAGGTCTCGACCAAGAATATTATCTCGGAGTCGACTTTTGGAAGTCTTTTCGTGTCGCCCCAAACATTGTCAGTTCCGTAACGGAATGCGAAGATCAAAGTCATCCAAAGGCTCATGTATTGTCACGGGAACAACAAACAAGATTAGATGCTGTGAAGATGAGGTTCCTGGACTATGAGCGACATGGTCTTGGAAAAACAACCATAATGAGTCATGTTATTGACACCGACGCGATCCCAGTCAAACAGCGCCATTACCCGGTTTCTCCAGCGGTACAGGCGTTGCTATATGAAGAACTAGATAGAAGGTTGAAATTAGGGGTAATAAAGGAAAGTGAGAGCCCATGGTGCTCACCAGTAGTTTTAATAAAGAAAGTAGGAGAAAATGGAGTAGTCAAACATCGATTCTGCTTAGATTCGCGCAGAGTCAATGCCGTTACAAAAAAAGATGCAAACCCACTGCCACACATAGAGGGCTTACTAAGTCGCTTACCCGACACATATTATATCAGCAGCGTAGATTTAAAGGAAGCCTTCTGGCAAATACCGCTGGAGAAAGCCAGCAGGGACAAAACGGCATTCGCAGTGCCAGGGCGACCCTTGTACCAGTTCACCGTCATGCCCTTCGGGTTGTGTAACGTGGCCCCAAGGTTATGTCGGTTAATGGATAAGGTGATCCCTGCACGTCTACGGGATCGCGTTTTCGTTTATTTGGACGATTTATTGATAATAGCTCCAGATTTCAATTCCCACATTCAATTGCTAGAAGAAGTTGCTACCTGTCTTAAACAGGCCAGCCTCACCATCAAAGTAAAAAAGTCAAGGTTTTGTTTCAAAGAACTGAAATAATTGGGTTTTATCGTTGGTGGTGGGAAATTAAAGACAGACCCAGAAAAGGTAGAAGCGGTAGCAAATTTCCCCATTCCAAAAAACCCTAGGCAGGTTAGGAGATTTTTAGGGTTAGCGGGTTGGTATAGACGATTCGTGAAGGATTTTTCGACCGTAACCGCGCCATTAACGGACACTCTCAAAAAGTCAAAAACGAAATTTGAAATGACTGATGAAGCCCGTTTGGCTTTCGAGGCGCTTAAGAAAACCTTAACCTCAGCACCAGTTCTCACCCACCCCGATTTTAATAAACCGGTTTTTGTGCAGTGCGATGCGTCGGATTCGGGAATTCTATTTCAGAAAAACCATGACGAAGGTAAGCTGCCAATATCTTATTTCTCCCAGAAGCTAAATGCTTGTCAAAAGAACTACAGTGTGACTGAGAAAGAATGCATGGCAGTGGTGATGGCGGTGAAGCGATTCAGACCCTATATCGATCATAACCGATCACTCCAGCCTGAAGTGGCTCATGACCATGAAAGATCTGAGTGGTCGGCTGGCTAGGTGGAGCTTGGAACTCCAAGCATATGCCTTCAACATAGAACACCGGAAAGGTTCGCAGAACGTCGTGCCAGACACGCTTTCTCGGGCACACTTAGATGAAATCTCGTTAGAACAGGTAACTCCGATGATCGACTTAGACTCCGAAGAGTTCAAGTCAGATGAATACGTTGAACTCGCGCAAACAATTCAACAATGTGAAGAAGAACTGCCTGATTTAAGAGTCATAGATGGTTACATCTATAAACGAAGATTCCCAACAGCGGATAGAGAGGTTCTCAATGAACACCAGTGGTGTTTGTGGGTCCCGTCAAACTTAACCCGAGAGATAATTGAAAAAGCTCATGACCCCCCTTGCTCGTCACACGGTGGCATAGCGAAAACTTTGCATCGAATTAGGCAATTTTTATATTGGCCAGATATGACAATTCAAGTTCGTCAGTATGTATTGAGTTGTAATATATGTAAACCGTCCAAAGCGTCTAACATGGTGTCACGTCCACCCATAACGAGCAGTTACTCGACTGACAGACCGTTTCAAAAACTGTTTGTAGATTTTATTGGTCCGTATCCGCGATCGAAAAACGGAAACGCATACGTCTTTGTTGTCCTAGACCATTTTTCCAAGTTTGTGTTCCTAAAACCTTTATGTGCAGCGAATGCGTCAAGTGTAGTCCGATTCTTACGGGATGAATTGTTTAATACCTTTGGTGTCCCCCAGTTGATCCATTCGGACAATGGCAAACAATTCCTTTCGAAGGAATTCCAAAATTTATTATCGACACACGGTATAAGGCATTTCAAAACGGCCAATTATGCCCCACAATCAAACGCCTCAGAGCGAGTTAACCGAACACTACTGTCAGCCATTCGATCCTATCTCCAAACCGATCAACGTGACTGGGATAGCCACCTGGGTGAGATAGCAGCAGCTTTGAGAAGCTCGGTTCATTCGGCTACTGGCACATCTCCGTATTTCGCGCTGTTCGGAATGAATATGATGATGCACGGATCGAGTTACGAACTGGCAGACAAATTAAACAACTTAGCCGATGGAGAAGTGTCGACACTACCCAGACAAGCTCGATTACAAATCATTCGCGAAAAATTAAAAGAAAACATCCTCAAAAGCAATGACCGTACAGCGAAAATCTACAACATTCGCTCCCGAAACGTTAAGTATGTTCCTGGACAAGAAGTGTTCAAACGAAACTTCATTCTTAGTGACTCGTCAAAACTATTTTCAGCCAAGTTGTGTCCAAAATTCATTAAGTGTCGGGTAGTCAAAGCTGTAGGTAAGAACCTATACGAATTAGAGAACCTAGCAGGGAAAAGCATTGGTATCTTTCATGCGAAAGAAACAATAATTTTATCTTTTTGTTGCGTATTCATGTTAATTTCCTTAGGCATATAGCCAACTCTAGTCAGAAAAGGTTTTTTTATCAAATCCCGAAAACAGTACCTTATACCATCACTATTCATACATAATAAACATAATGTATCTTAAAGCAATGTGCAATAAACACCATGCAATGGAAAAATCAATTAAAGTCTGTGATAGCGACGATACACGTCCAGACTGACGTCCATAAGTACCTGTACTCATCGAAAAAAAAAATCCACCACCGTACCTGATTAGCTTTAAGTTTAGCGTTAAGTTAGAATGAGAAGCAACATCTGTGATACGAGATGAAATTTTTCTTTATAAAGACTGACTAGGATAGGAGCAACTGTGATATGATGACGATAGATTTAATAGACTGCATTAACTTGTAAGAACCCAACTAATGTTAGGATAACAAACATTTAAAAGACTGACTAAAATTAAGAAGCAACATCTGTGATATGTAGACATAACTTTTAAAACGCTGAATAGAATTAGAAAATCCCGATCGGGATAACAGTATATAAAAATAAAATTAAAAAAAAATCCGATAGGTACTTGAGTACCAAATAACCACAAAACCCAAAAGAAAATAAGGAAGATAACAAGATAACTCTTCACAAGATCAAACGAAAATTTTTTTTTATTAATAGATTCGACCCACGATTCAGCAATCAAACATAAAAAAAAAAAAAATAAAAAAAAAAAATCTTAAATTTAATTCAAAGATTCACTTCCGTAAATCGTGCAATCACACTTTCAAAACAAAATAAAAGCTGTGATATGGTCCAGGCATCCGTACCCTTTGACCAATACTCGACCTGTGATTTTTTTTTTTTATTAAAATTTAAGTATTTATAAGTCCCGATCGGTGATATTTTTTTTGAGTCCGTCCAACTTTTGTTTAGATAAATTAATTTCCATAAATTTTCCAATACCATTTAAAAAAAACAAAAAAAAAGGGGGATTGTCTACAATGCTTCAAACAAAACTACCCGCGGCATTCTGTATCAAAGCACAGAAAATGGGCACTCGTAAAAACCCATCTAGATATATCATTATTTAAAAACAAAACAATCAGCACTATTCCGTTAAACGCTCTCGTGAATATTCATATTCTGCTAACAGTCGGTAAAAGCGGATTCTTTCAAAAATCATATAATTTTTGATCCAAAATAAAAAAATTAAGAATTAGATTCTCTTAAAAGTCTAAAAAAACGAATATTGGCTAAGTTTTGAAATCAAAAGACAGAAGACTTTCGAAAATAAAGATTGAACAAATTAAGTAAAATATACATGTGAATCGAAAGATCACTTCGACTTAACTTAAATTCCCGACAAACAAAAAAAATAGAACCCTAAATTATTCATAAAATGAAAAAAAAAAAAAAATAAAAATTACCACCGGACGGTAGTAGCCGACAAGAAAAGCGTTCGGGTAAATAAGCAATACGGAATATATATAAAATAAAAAAGGGGGGCGATGATACATCGCGAAAAATTAAAAATATACCTACATATATATGTATATAATATAATACCTATTGAACCTGGATCTATCCCTGACGAACGATGAAAATGATGGACATGGTTCTTCATGTTATTCCTGGATACCGACAATTAAAGTGTTGTTTCCTTTTACGATTGTCCAACGATGATGATGAACGTTGATGTTGTTGTGGTTCAGGATGAGGGATGTTTTTTTTATTCATCATCATCATCGGCTCGACAACCGGGGTCCGGTCCTGGCCTCCTTCAACAAGTCTCTCCACCTATCCCGGTCTTGAGCCGACGCCATCCAGTTGCGCACCCCAAGGCTTCGGGCGTCCTGGTCTACGCCATCTCTCCAGCGCAAGCATGGTCTACCACGCTGCCGTCTACCATGGAATGTACCACAAAGGACTTTCCGAGCAGGTTCCTCTTCACTCATGCGAGCTAGGTGCCTGCCCACCGGAGTCTACCGAGCCTAATTTTTGTCACTATGTCTGCTTCAAGGTAGATTGCGTACAATTCATGATTGTACCGTCTCCGGAATCGTCCTTCCTCACATATGGGGCCAACAATTCTCCTTAAGACTTTTCTCTCGAACGCGGATAAGAGTTCGGAGTGTCTTTTGCTAAGCACCCAAGTCTCGGATCCATACGTGAGTACTGGCAGGACCATGGTCCTGTACAGCAGCAGTTTTGAAGTTATGGTGAGATTTCTGGATTTGAAGAGCTTTGACAGACTGTAGTAGGCTCTGTTGGAATTGAGCAGCCGCCCGCGTATTTCTTCTTCTATATTGTTATCGGCTGCTACTATTGACCCAAGGTATTTGAAGGATTGCACCACTTCAAATGCGTGCTCCGCTACCTTGATTGTTTGACCAACTGTTCTTCTCGCATTCGACGCCACCATGTACTTTGTTTTACCTTCACTAATGTGCAGCCCCAGATTTTGTGCTGCCTGCTCGATCTGGATGAAGGAATCGTGTACAGCTTGTTCGGTTCTTCCGATGATGTCAATGTCGTCTGCGTAAGCCAGTATCTGGCTGGACCTGTTGACGATGGTCCCTCTTGTTGCCGTACCAGAGTCACGGATTGCTTTCTCCAACGCCAGGTTGAAGAGGAGGCAGGCCAAACCATCCCCTTGTCGGAGTCCATTAAAGATGTTGATTGGTCTGGATAGCAATCCGGCTATTTTTACTTGGCTTGTTACGTTGGTCATGGTCAACCTACAAAGTCGTGTCAACTTATTTGGGATGCCGAATTCTCTCATGGCTTTGTAAAGTTCTACCCTGGCTATGCTATCATAGGCGGCCTTAAAGTCTATAAACAGATGGTATGTTGGGATGTTAAATTCTAGACATTTTTCCATCGCCTGCCTAAGGGTAAAGATCTGATCAGTTTTTGATTTGCCTGGAATGAAACCACACTGATATTGGCCGATTATGGTTTTAGCGTATGGGGCTATCCGTTCTTGTAGGATAGAGGAGAGTATCTTATAGGCGGTACTCAACAACGTGATACCTCTATAATTGCTGCACGTTGTGACATCTCCCTTCTTATGTATGGGGCAAATTATACCTTTTCGCCAGTCTTCTGGCATTTCTTCCTGCTCCCATACGTGCACTATAATATCATGAATTGCTTGGCGTAAGGCTGGCCCGCCGTGGTGGAATAGTTCGGCTGGTATGCCATCGGCTCCCGGGGCTTTGTTTTTCTTAAGCCGGGCTATAGCCTTCTCAACCTCTTCTATGCTTGGTGGCGGTAACATAGGGTAATCTTCTTGAAGTAGTGGAGCCTCTACTTCTGCAGTGAGCTGACCATTTAGCAATTCATTAAAGTACACTTCCCATCGCTCCAGTATGCTTTGGGGATCGGTGATCAGATTTCCCTCTCCGTCCTTGCAGTAAGTGCAGCGTGGTGTGTACTGCGTCATGTTTCGGACGGATTGGTAGAACTTCCGCGCCTGGTGCGGACCTCGCTCTCGGCTTCTTTCTAAATCACAGATGATGTTCTTCTCCCAGGCTGATTTTTTCTGTCTGTGAAGCCGTTTTTCTATTCTTCTGAGCTCTTTATATTCATCTTCGCGTGCCCGCGTTCTATGAGATTGTTGCATTGCTCGGTACGCAACATTCTTACGTTCAGTCGCTAGCTTGCATTCATAATCAAACCAGTCGTTCCGACTTCTACGACTGCTGCCTAAGAAGGAATTGGCAGTACTAATGACAGTGTTTTTAAGGCGTGTCCACTTCTCATCTACGCCCAGCATACTGGCTCCAGGACTTACTCTCCCTGGATCGAGTGGTTCTAGGGCGAGTCCTAACGCAAGTCCAAAGGTGTTACTGGTGTTTTCATTGCGTAGTGCAGCCAAGTTGATTCGAACCTGATCGGCGGATGCAATACGTCTTCGCAAGGCAATCCGCCCTCGGAAAACCATACCAACAAGATAGTGATCCGAGTCGATATTGGCACCTCGGTACGTTCGTACCGTCATCAAGTTCGAGTAGTGGCGACGGTCTATCAACACGTGGTCAATTTGGTTACGAGTGGCTCCATCAGGTGATACCCAGGTGGCTTTGTAGATATCTTTACGCGGGTACCTGGTACTCGCAACGACCATGTTTTTCGATGCTGCCAATTCTAGGACTCGAAGTCCATTGTCATTAGTGTTCTCATGCAAACTATGGGTGCCTGCGTAATGCCTGAATACCGGCTCCCGACCTATTTTAGCGTTCAAATCCCCAAGGATGATTTTAACATCATACCTTGGACAGGCATGGAGGGCCCTCTCGACTTGTTCATAGTAAGTCTCTTTATCTTCGTCTGAGGACTCCTCCGTAGGTCCGTGAACGTTAATGAGGCTGATGTTCTTGAATTTGCCTCGCACGCGAAGGGTGCATAGCCTTTCGCTTATAGCGTTAAAGCCGATGACGGTAGACTTCACACATGGTGTTTTGTATGACAGCTGTAATATAAGTCATATTCTTTCTTTTGCAAAACACCATTCCCTGTCCATCTTATTTCTTGCAGTGCTGTTATGTCAGCTTTATATTTTGACAGGGTATCGGCTAGCTGCTGAGCAGCTCGAGCTCTATAGAGCGATCGTACGTTCCATAAGAAAATTCGTAAATCGTTGTTCCGTTTTCGTTGCAAGGGTTGTCGTCGTGAGATCAGTCCGTTTCCGAGGCTTGTTGACAGTCTCGTAATTCTTTTAGTTTTACGGAACAGGGAATTAACCTGTTGCCAACCTGTGGAAATAGCCTGATCATATTAGCCAAACCTTTTTGGGGTTTGTTTCTAGCGGCCGCCGCGAAGAGGCTATGATCACACTTCCACCAGTCCCGAATAGTTACGGCACGTGCATGTTTTCGTATGCTACATGTTATTCCCCCTATTCGGCTGATGGCTGACCTTAAGATTTTAGTTTTTTTTGTTTGTTGAAGTACTTTTTTTTTTCTCATTCGTCTACTTGTTTGTTCGATTTGGTGGTTCTGCAAATTTTGTTTGCATTTTTATGTAATCCTATATGTTCTTTGTCCTGCTGGAAGTTCTATGATCTGGCGATGCCAGGTGCAGTCTCTACAACAAAATCACTAAATTGATCCAGAGACTTACTTAAAAGTACGAAGTAAAATGCGTAGCACGTATAGAGGGTACCTACCTGAAAATAAAACAAAATTAAGTGGCACAGCAAAAAAAAAAAAATGCAAAAAAAAGTACATACCTGTTACAGTTCAAAGGTAGGACTGGCCCGGCTTTGCGATATGGTGTGGGTTCTTCCCCACAGGCCAAGTGAAATAAGACAGCAGCCTAGCCATCGTCCCGGTGCCTCGATATGACCTCGCCTCCGCGGCGATGGTTTGTTACGGCTGCGTGTTCGGCAGCTAAGGCGTCGTAGGCGCAGCTGGATAGTTCCAGAAAGGAATAAAAATAATTGTAAGTGTGAACGACAAAACGAAATTTCAGCCTGACGATATTTGACTCTAGCTGCCGAGCCGCGGTCTTTCGTCGTCGCCGTCAACATCGATATTTCGATGGATTAAAAACGCGAAGGGATGTTCCTTGCCCGCGTCTCGACCTGTAGCAGCCAAGGCGTCGAACGGCGCAAAAAGAATGTTCCTAAAAAGTTAATGAAAAATGGATCTATATATGAGAACAATAAAGATAAAGATATGTAGGTACTCATACTTACGATTTTGATTCTGGCTGGCAAAACTTATGTCGTCACTATTATTTCGGTAGCTGAGGCGTCGCTGGCGCTATTCGAGAACCTGGAAATCGAAACAAAAATAATTATTTGTAGATGGATTGTAAGAATAATTAGGGATTGAAAACTTACGATTTTGTTTTTACTGCCATACTCGTGGTCGTCTGGAATCTTTTCCGTAGTGGGTTTCTTGCTTGGTGGTGGGTCCATTGCCATTCATGATTCATCAATGGCCGACGTTCTGCATAGTAAGAGGAAGTAAAAACATAGTAGAAAAAAAAATGAATGAATGACTGGAAAGGATTCCAGGAAGGTGAACGAAAGATGACTGGAAGTGGAAGACTAGACTGGAAGTAAAAAGTGGAACGAAAATACTAACGAGATAAGGGTAGTCGCACATTATTGTTTGACACCAATTAGTGTTTTGGAGCAGAAAGTTGTTTTCGTTTGGGCAAGATTTTTGACGTTAACATCAAATATGATTTTTTTTTTTTTTTAAGAAAACGAAAATACTAATGTCGATAAATAAAAGAAAATAGTTTGAGGTGTGATAAGAGATTCTTTATTTTTTCTTTATTAATACATGAATGAACTTAATTACTAGATACAATTAGATTTAAGAATACGAAAAAACAATTGGAACAATTAACATCTAGAAGCAGGCGGTTTTATGACAATGTTTTTATTGTGTACAGTGAAAATTCTTTAACGAAATTTTTTGTTTGTCTCGGACGTTTTGGATGCATTTCTATTTCTATGGCTGTTTGTTTTGTTTTTTTTTTTATCGTAAATTCGAACAACCATAAATTAGAACGCGGCATTAACCTCAGCGGCTAGAAACTATGTTCGAATGTCCGCAGCGGCTAAAAATGCCCGTCGACATGACGAAGCAGTCTACGGTTGACAAAAAAAAGTGTATCGACGACGACGGTCCGACCCAGGCTTGTCCAAAGTTTCTTCCCGTACTAGGGGACTTTTGAAGGTTGACCGCCGCCGTGACAAGGCTAATTAAGTTTTACCGAAGAAGCAAACCCAGTCGGAAAAGTGAATATTCCTGCATCCATAGATAGAGAGAATTTCCTAAGGAACTGGATTGCTCCAAGAAAGCGGCACATTTTGATTGTTTTTTTTTGTTTCTTTTTGTGAAAGGGGTGAAAGTTCTGACCGAGACGAAGCTCTCCAAAAGTTATCGGGGCCCGAGCCCATTTCGGCCAACAAAAAGTGGTACCTATAAGCCCGTGAATCTCCGGGTTCCAAGTAAGGTTTCTGGCGGAGGACCGCAGAAAATCACCCCTTTCCTTTTTTTTATGGTTATTTTTTTTTGATTTATTTCAACAAGAAAATAACTTTTATAAATCATCTCAAAACCACGATCTGCGCAGATTTGGACGCAGATCCAAGAAACTTTCGAGAGGTACCGTGCGAGCTTACGGAAACCAACACAAGCTACGATTTTCAAGAAAACCCAATCAAGATCCCGTACATAGAAGCGTGAACCAGATCACGCAATCGTCTTCCGAAGGTTCCGGAGTGGGACAACGGCGTGACGCTAAGTCCAATTTATATATATATTTTTACATTTTTTTTTATTACCTAAGCGATTTTCATAACTTCAGAAAAAATTTAATTTTTTGATATTCCGCAAAGAAGTGTGGAAAAATCTTACACCGGCAAGTTAGTAAGGATTCCATCGGAGGGATTCTCGCCAAATCTCGCTGCGATAGCAAGATTTTGCCCCTTTAAACGGAACCATACATAGAGCTTTATTTATAGGTAGTTTGTTGAGGGATATCGCGTCGTTTCCGCGGGCGTGAACTAATTCGCCTGGAGAGTAGTTGCGAGAACCTTGGGGAGGGTTGTTGCCGAGGAAACCGGTTATTTTTTTCCAGGTTTTTCGGCGGTTTTGTTTTTAAATATTTTTTTTCTTGTTTTAATATGTTCATTTTCTTTGTTATTTTAAGTAATATTTTCCCACATTTTTCATACATTTTTTATACATTTTTATGATTTAAATTTCAAAGCAACCATTTCATATGTTTAAATTCATGTAAGTTTGATTTTGGTGAAATCGCTTTAGTCATGTACTTAATTATAAATAAATAATGATAAGCTAATGTCGCTGGTGTCAATCAAAAACCATCTTTATTTGAATTTTAGTCGAGCCAATAGCTCGATGGAGTAGTGAAGAGACGTACTAGGGGGTGAGTAAAGGTAAGCTAGGGGAAGTGACGGTAATGACGACGTTTTCAGGTTGGACGATGATGCCTTAAGATCCAAACTTAAGGGGAGTCCGATCAACAGGATGGCCAGCCGGATTCCACGGAGGGGTGGGAGCACAAGGCCAAGCTGCGCCGATACCAGCAGCCTTCGAGAGTGGTGGTCTTCGAAGTGGTGGTTCGCACTTTTTATCTATAGTTCGTTCTAGGCATGATTTATGTTTTTTTTGAGAAAGGAGTAAGTCCGTTTGCGGAGGCAAGATCCCCCCCATTCCGGCGAGCATAGCCGAGCACAGCAAGCATGCCGCGACCTCCGCAGCGGACAGTGGCGTACTCCTCTATCTCCTCTTAGGTCTTCCTTCTCTATTGTCCTTTCCTCCTTTTCATTCGAGATCTTCATCTTTTTCCTCGGCTATTCGTTAATCCTTCTGTTTTCTATATTCCTTCTTCATTTCTTGACGTCTGTCAATCAAATTTCCTTCCAGCCTTTCCAACTACCTGTCCTATTTTAGCCCTGTTCGGACCTAAGGAGAACTGACACCGCGCGAACATCAGCGAGTGACAGCGAGGAGTACCAGTACAACGTCAGCCTTACGCCGAAAGTCCATTAGGGCTGTTACGTTATACGTCCTACCTTTATCATACTCTTTATTTCAAAGCATAAGTATGTATATGTATGTATATAATAAAGGCTTTACCTAGGTACATAATATGCATGAGATGGTGGTGCATTGCAGAAGGCAAGCCCGTTAGCATGATCATGCGATAAGAACAAACAAGTTAAGTATGTAGATAATAAGCAAAAAATTATGAACCAGATTATGTCAATGCAAAAACCAATAAGAAGCACTAATAGTGTATGTTGCGAATGTTTGGCAAAAAATTAAGTTATCAAAAAATTATTAAAATTATGATTTCAAATTTAAACTTATAAAAGGTCAATTAATTTATTAAATATAAACTAGATTTGATTCTCAAACAGGCACATAACCCCATTTCAGGCTGCTAAGGAATATGTTAATTAAGTGTGGGATTGCATGATCTAAACATTTTTGTAATATCAGGGAGAAAACACCATGAAAATGAGTTAATAGCCCATTTAACTTTCTCTTCCGTAATCAAATCAGTTGGTATTGTGTTCTCTGTGATGAGCGCTACTTGTGGGTTCGTATTACCGTTAGAGGTGCAATCCGGAAAGTGAGCGGTTACTAGGAGTTTTAGTGTTTCACTACACGATTCCGTCCAATGTCCATTTTGTTCCTTAAGAGAGCCTAGAACAGTCGGTGCCTTAGCAAGTATTTTTCTGTTGAACATACTGTTGAACAAGTCCGTCGCAATTTAACAGAAAAAAAAACATTTTTAAGTCCACATTTTACAATGTTTTTGTGTTTTTTAGTATATTTGTTTTTTCTTTCCACAGTTTTAATTTATTACTTTGTTCTTTGTATATGAAAACTATAGTACTATCATGGCGAGTTTTTTTTAGGGTTGCAGAGGTCCTGGTGGTGGCGCTGCAAAATGTGAGGTGTAAAATTCGATTTGGGGAGTCTTTAAGCGTCGAAAATTGGTGGTAGGGGCAAGAGTAGACTATTTTTTGGATTATTGCATCCAAAAAATATCAATAAATATCATTTAAAACCTCCATAAGCTCTCCGCAAAAAAAAAAGAGTAAGGGTTGCATAGGTAAATTAGATGTCGCCCCATTCGACTTCCACCATGATAGTACTATAGTTTATATATACAAAGCTTTGTTTGATTTAAAAAAAAATATACTAATTTTATTATTTCGAATTCATAATATTTTTCAATCAATTTTCGCTTCATGCTTTTGATTACTCTTCAAACAAGAAAGATGTCAACTTTTTTTTAATGTGACACTTAGGGAGAAAAGCGTAATAGGAAATGCCGCTTCCGTTAAGAAAAATTAGATCGCTGAGATTTAAGCAGAAAAATTTCGAGAGTTCAAGTTTTTGTAACAAGATTAATTTGAGAACTATTTGAAATCTCAAGATTTAATTGATATTTCGTTGAAATATCCATGAAGTCTTGCTTTAAATACTTTGATATCCTGAATTTTTTAAGCTGAAATCTTGAATTTTGAATTGGTGAGACCTCGTAATGATTCGACGTTCGAGTGTAGAACTTGCTTTGTATATAAAAACTATAGTACTATCATGGCGAGTTTTTTTTAGGGTTGCAAAGGTCCTGGTGGTGGCGCTGCAAAACTTGAGGTGTAAAATCCGATTTGCGGAGTCTTTAACGTCGAAAATTGGTGGTAGGGGCAAGAGGAGACTATTTTTAGGATTATTGCATCCAAAAAATATCAATAAATATAAATTAAAACCTCCATAAGCTCTCCGCAAAAAAAAAGAGTAAGTGTTGCAGGCATACCTTAGATGTCGCCCCATTCGACTTCCACCATAATAGTACTATAGTTTTCATATACAAAGGAACTTGCAATGAAATGTCCTATCAATTTGAAGCAAGTAACTCGATATTGCCGATATTGTTGGAAAGCATTGGAGCAACCTTGAGGAAACATGAAAGGATTCAAACAGTTAATGACTAAAATCCAACTGCCACTAACTAAACAAATAAGTTCGAAATTAAATTGTTTGTCCTCTTGCAGTAATAAATTAAAGAATTTCATTTTATTTTACAGGTGAAAAGCCTTACGCGTGTTCGGTGTATCCTAAGGCCTTTAATCAACGTGTTATACTAAGAGAACACATACGCTGCCATCATTCTTTTGAATAAAATATAAAATATATAAATTTGCATAGTACTATCATCAGCACGTTCCACACGTCGGCCCCAAGCGATCACACATCACACCACTTACTAATTTTTTGGTTCCTGTTTCTGTTTATAAACAAGTGCGCCCTCAAACGACCACACAAAAAAGCTGTGTGGAACGTGCTGATGAGAATACTATTGGCACTTGGTAACACGGCACCTGGCAGTCAACGCGTGAACCCTCAATTGGAGATAGATTTTTTTTCGATTTGACGTTCAATGTATTTCCCATAAGAAAAAACCAGAAAAGGGCTCGAAAAATATTAACTTTACTGAAAGAATTTATATGAACGGGTATCAATATTATGATTGTAAAACCATAAAAAAATGCGTTTATTTGCATATCAGGTGGAAAATATTGTAAAGAACTACTTTTGAATTATAATGTAATGACTTTTACATTCGAACGTAGATCGATTCTCGAATGCGATGACAACGCCATCTACCATCGTCAATAGAACAACCTGCTGTGAGCTTTGAATGAGCTTTTTCGAACATTGGTAAATGTCAAAGCCCGAAAGGGGAATTATTCCATCTATCTGTCACAATAGAAAGATCGAGATACAGGTTCCAGAGCTTTCTATTGCTTTCGAGATTAGACCAGAACCAGATATTTCCCTATATAAGCTTGATGGCGCTACCGATTGGACACAGTTTACTTTTGAAAGTGAAAGAATAAAATTCGTGTAAAGTGTTGCATACTGTTTTGCCAGTGATTAAAGTGATTTCAATTGAAGTAAAGTGTGTTTTATTTTAAATGTAATAAGAAGAAGTTAAGAAATAAAGTAAATAGTTTTTATTGCGAACCCTTAGCAGAATATTACATTGGTGTCAGAAGTGGGATAAAAACTTATGTTGTCTGTGCATTCAGATAATTTGTGGTGATAAAAAAAAACCTGTGTGTATTTCGATTAAACAAAGACAAAAAGTGATTGTAATTAAAGAAGAAAAATAAAAGGAAAATGGGTAAGACAGCTAGTGATTGAATTGAATTGTGTTGAACTTAAGGCAGAGCTGAATAAACGAGGTCTTCTTACTGCTGGAAGAAAAGCTGACCTGCTAATTCGTCTGCAAGAAGATTTAACTCAACGCGAAGAAGACCCAGACACATTCCTATTCGAAATAGAAATGCCTGAAGAACAAGTAAGTACTGGTTTCGACTTGTCGGCAATGATGGCACTTCTCATTGGCAAACTCGAAGAACAACGTACAGAACAAAAGAATCAATTCGAACAAATGGAAAAACAACAAAAGTGTGAACAAGAGAACCTTCTCGAACGAATGGAAAAACAACAAAAGAATCTTCTCGAACAAATGGAAAAACAACAAAAGTGTGAACAAGAGAACCTTCTTCAGCTAATGGAAAAACAACAAAAGAACCTGTTAGAAGAACAGAAGACTCTCATCGAAGGTAAGCTTGATGCCTTTGAGAACAAGTTCGCTACTATTGATGGACGTTTTGATTGCGTCGAAAAGCAATTTTCAAAAGTAGACGCAAAGCTCGAGAGTGTTCAAGAAAAATTCGAAGGCAAAATACAAAGCATAACCGACGAATTAGACAAAGTTGGCGATTACCCAAAAAGAAGGAAATACTTTGTACATGAAAACTATTGTACTATCATGGTGGTAGTCGAATGGGGCGACATCTGAAGTGTGCCGAACTCTTACTCTTTTTTTTGCGGAGAGCTTGTGGATCGATATTTATTGATATTTTTTGGATGCAATAATCCAAAAAATAGTCTCCTCTTGCCCCTACCACCAATATCCGACGATTAAAGACTCCCAATATTTTACACCTCAAATTTTGCAGCGCCACCACAAGGGTCTGGGCAACATTAAAAAAAACTCGCCATGATATTACTATAGTTTTCTAATACAATGGGAAATACATCCACCGACTTTTGACGGGCAAACTTCTTGGTCGATCTATAAAAAACAGTTAGAGGCAGCCGCAGCGACGAATGGCTGCGATGAAGAAGACAAATTTATAGCTCTGACGGTTGACCTCAGAGCATCTGCTGCTGAACTGCTGCAAACCATTCCAGCAGATAAGAATGGTAACTTCAATGCTCTTGTTCAGGCCATAGACAAACGCTTTGAGGATGGCCATATGCAAGAAGTCTTCCGCGTCCAACTGAATACTAGAGTCCAGAAAAGAGGAGAAACTCTGCAGCAACTTCAAGTGGATATTGAACGGTTGGCGCATCTCGCATATCCAGCTGCAGGGGATGAAATCGTCAACCAACTTGCAACAGAAGCCTTCATCCGTGCTGTATCTGACATCAACTTACAGAGAGCAATTCAAACTGCTGGAAAACGTACGCTTCCTGAAGCTTTAGCGTTTGCTCTGGCTATGGAAGCGGCAGAACAAGCTTCCCAAGGAGTTCATCGAGTCAGAGAAGTCGAAGTTGAAGAATGCTCTTGTCAGAAAATCGCATTCCAAAGAAGCCAGCGTGAAGGACTTGCTCGATGCTGGAATTGTAACAAAACCGGACATCTTCAGCGGCAGTACAGATTACCACCGACAAGAGCTGCATGCCAACATTGTGGAAACAGAACCAACGCTAGAGAACAACCAAGCAATAGTACCAACACTCCTGCTTAACGAGTAAGAACCAACTTCGAGGGGCAGAAGCTGGTTTCTAGTATCGATGGCCCCAGAAACACTATCCAAGTCTCACAGACTAAACGAGACAACAGAAGCCTGACAGTGGAGGCAATAATACACAATAAGAAACACGTGGCTACAATCAACATCGGTGCCACCGCCTCCATTGTACGAAGAGACTTGGTCAAGATGTCTTGGCTACACAACACCAATAGCTACCGTCTGAAGACCGCCACAGGAGAGGCAGCAAAAGTGTATGGTGAGGTTCGTCTTATGATTCGTTTGGCAGAACAAGATTTTTCACACCTATTCCTGGTAGCGGATATATGTGACGAGTGCATCGTTGGAATTGACTTCATGAATAAGCATGGAATAATTTTGGATATCGGTAAGCAAGTTCTTAAGTACCAAAATGTGGAGATTCCGATGGTCTATGACAACGAAAACTCAACAACTATCAAGACCATCATCGAAGAAGACATTTACTTGCCTGCTTCTTCTAAAGTATTCGTGTGGACGAAACTAAAGGGTGACTTTGGAAGCCATCGATACCTCATGGTGGAACCAGATGCGGAACAACGTTCCCGAAACATCATGGTAGGGAAGACTCTGGTGGCACCAAAGAACAACATGGTGCCTGTACGGATACCGAACATCAAACCGTATGAAATTAAGCTCAAGAAGGGAGAAGTAGTTGGGCAATGTGAACCTGTATCCGCGATTACTAAGATCACCGAAGCGGAAACAAAGAAGCCCCTGAGCTTTGACAGATTAAAAGACCAAATTCTAAAGTCATCAAGTCTGAGTCAACATCAGTTTAATGTTGCTGGAGATCTTCTTCATGAGTATGCTGATATATTCTCTTCACCCAACGGACAGTATGGTCGAACACAACTAGTACGGCATCGAATTGATACAGGAGATGCAAAACCAATTGGCAAAACAAACTGAAGTTGAAGAAATGATATCGGCAATGAAGAAAGATGGGGTAATCGCAAATTCCAAAAGCCCTTGGGCATCACCAGTCGTTCTTGTCAAAAAGAGGGGTAGAAGCACTCAGTTTTGTGTAGACTACCGAAGACTGAACGACGTGACAAAGAAAGATAGCTACCCTCTACCCAGAATCAGCGACACCTTAGACGCGATGGAAGGAGCCCAATGGTTTTCAACTTTGGATTTGAAGACGGTTATTGGCAAGTCGAAATTCACCCAGAAGATCGGGAAAAGACGGCGTTGTCCACAGGAAACGGTCTGTGGCAGTTTAATGTGATGCCATTTGGACTATGCAATGTTCCAGCAACTTTTTAAGACCGAAGTTAAATATTTGAGACATATCATCTCATCCCAAGGAGTAAAAACTGATCCTGAGAAAGTTGACACTGTAAAGAACTGGTCAACGCCTCAGGACAAACAGCAACTCCGGAGCTTTTTTGGTCTGGCCACATAATATCGGCGTTTCGTGAAGGATTTTGCTAGGATAGCCAAAA
Source organism: Syrphus vitripennis (assembly GCA_958431115.1). Taxonomy (NCBI): domain Eukaryota; kingdom Metazoa; phylum Arthropoda; class Insecta; order Diptera; family Syrphidae; genus Syrphus; species Syrphus vitripennis. Next base: position 59,644,423 of record OY288110.1, on the reverse strand, counting down.
TCTTGCATCACCTTACTGAAAAGGGAAAGCCGTTCAAATGGTCAGGTGAATGCGAGAAAAGCTTTCAAGAGTTGTTGTCGCTGCAGGTTAACAAGAAAAGGTCACCTTCGTGTGTGTATTGTCCCCAACATAAAGCCCACAAAAAATAAATAATAGTCAAAAAAAAATAAAAAAGAAAATTATATTTAAAATATACACAAAATAGAAAGCAAAACCAACTCAACATAGAAAAAAAAAACCAACTCAAAAAAAAAAAAAAATAATACTAAAATTAGTGCCGCAGAAAAAAAACAACAATTTCAATAACAAAAAAAAATGTACCCACAGAGCGCAGTGAGTAGAGCATTCCTTCCTTTTCCTCCCCAACCTGCAGCTGTTTGGCTTAGGAGGTGCATGAATTGCATTGAACTTGTCTAAGCTCTCTCAACTGATGCACTGCTAAACGAAAGCAACAGATGTAAAGGGAAATACTGTTTGATTGTAAGGGTTCGGATCGATTCACATCACTGCTAAGGCATAACACTAGTAGTGCTGTGTATTGAAAAGTATTCTATAATCATATTCAGTTTTTCTCTTGGCAATTGTATCCTTGCATCCTCACTCTGAAATCGTTATTACGGGCGACTTCAATGTTCACAATTCATCTTGGCTTCAACATTCGGGCCAGACAACACCCGAAGGTATGTGTGCCGAGATCTTTGCTGAGTTAAATCACCTTACTCAGCTTGTCAACGAGCCCACCCGAATATCGGACGTTAATGGCCGAGCCGAACATACTCTTGACTTGTTTCTAACCTCTGACCATGATAAATAAACAATAAGTGTATTAACGCCTCTGGGCACATCTGACCATGGTATCATTTCCCCAAATTTTGTCGTGCCACAAAAATCCAGTTAGAGAAAGAGCTCCTTTGAGAATCGTTTGGCAATACGAGAAAGCCAACTGGGACGGTCTCAATAATTTTTTCAGGATCTTTAACTGGTCACTATGCTTCCTCTATAGTGACGTAGACTCCAGTGCGGATATGATTACTAATATGATTATTTTGGGAATGAGAACTTTTATCCCGAATAGGGCTAAAAGCGTCAGACCCAAAGAGAAATCATGGTTCGATGCGAGCTGTAAAGAGGTTATTAGGGTCAAAGAGGTTAGCTTCCGTTGTTTTAGAGCCAACCCAACTGAGGAAAACCGGAAAAAGTTCAAAGAAGCCAGGAAGGCCTGCAACGCCCATATTCGAAGGACCAAATTTTTGCATGACCAAAAATTAAGGCAAAAAATACTACAATGTCCCACAGGTAGTAAACATTTTTGGTTATTCGTAAAAAATATAAGGAATAAAACATCTTCCTCGGTCCCAACACTCGTTGTCAATGACACTCCCTTCGTTAGCTCTCTCGAGAAAGCTAACTTATTTGTTAGGCAGTTCGCCGCTAACTCTACGCTGTCTGATAGTGTCATGACTCCCCCAGTTCTTGAGCGCGTAAATGATTCTATGGGACAAATCTTCGTACTCGAGCTGTAGCGAGAGTCCTAAAAGATCTTAACACACATAAATCCGCTGGTCCAGATGGTATCCCCGCTATTGTTCTGAAGAGGTGTTCTTCCACGCCGGCAAAACCCCTGCGTAAGCTTTTCCATCTATTATTTTCTTCTTGGCTTATTCCGAGCAGTTGGAAAACAGCATTTGTCCAGCCCATCCCAAAAAAAGGCGAATCTTCTTCACCCTCTAATTACCGACCAATTGCCACTTACGTCCCTTCTTTCCAAGGTCATGGAAACGCTGATAAATTATCAGCTCAAGAAATATCTCGAAGATCGAAAGCTTCTTAATGACCGGCAATACGGCTTTCGCCGTAAAAGATCAACTAGTGACTTGATGGTTTATCTCACCGAACAGTGGAACAAATCTTTACATCGTTTTGGAGAAAGTAAGATTATTGCACTTGATATTTTAAAAGCATTTGATAAAGTTTGGCATCCTGCTCTGTTATCGAAAATGCGTACTTTTGGTATCGATAAAACCCTTTTTCGTTGGATTAGTAACTTTCTTTCGAATCGTTCTATACAAGTAGTATTAGACGGATTCAAGTCTGAAACCCACAACATAAATGCTGGTGTTCCACAGAGTTCTGTTTCGTCTCCGACCCTCTTTCTCATTTTTATTAATGATCTCCTGTCTGCAACTACTAATCCATTAAACTGTTTCGCTGACGATAGCACCCTTAGCTTTTCATATTCGTTTCCAGACTCACATCCCTGCTCTTCGGACGTGGAACTGAAACGGCAAAATATGATAAGTACATTAAATTCTGACTTAGACAGCATTGTACAATGGGAATTAAAAAATCGTGTAGAATTAAAGGCTTCGAAAACTCAATGCTGCTTTCTGTGGTTAAAGCGAAACGCACCGCCCCTGCCATTATCTACACTTGCATCGAAGAAACTAATCAGCTTGCGTTTTATGTATGTGTATCACAAACCATCTTTTGTGGAATGATCACATACTTAACGTCACCAAAAATGCCGCCAGATGTTTAGGTTTCCTTTGGAGATGCAAGAAATTCTTTTCCCCTTCTGATCTGGCTATTATCTATAAAAGTTATGTACGTCCAAAACTCGAGTATAACTCCCATCTCTAGGCTGGTGCTCCAGCAACTTACTTAAGCGTCTTGGACAGTATACAAAGACGAGCCTTTAAAATGATCGGAGACAGGAACATCATCGATACTTTTACGTCACTCGAACACCGGCGTAACGTTTCCTGTCTCTCACTCTTTTATCGTTACTTTTACGGTAAGTGCTCTATTGAAACAGCCAGTTGCATTCCTCCCCTTAAACGATTCAACCGTAATACTCGCACTGTGTCTTTGATATATAAAGGGTACATAATAATCCCCTTGAGTACGCGCTAATTATAAAAAAAAAAAACAAAAAAAAAGAACTGAAACTGCGTTTATGTAATGCACCTGTACTGGCCTATCCAACTCCAGGAAAACCTTTCATCATTGACGCTGATGCAAGTAACGTTGGAATTGGAGCTATACTATCGCAAGTACATGACGGAGAGGAAAAAGTTGTCGCCTATTACAGCAAGATACTCTCGAAGCCAGAAAGGAATTATTGCGCTCAGTGGCGGATTTACCAGCAGGCTGAGTAGGCTCGAGCCTAGGGCGGCAAATTTGGTGAATTTTTTTGAAATTTTTTGTATTGTCTCTCTGGGTGGCGCTGCGTGGTAGTCGAGAAATATTGGACTGAAATTATATAGAATAAGTAGTCAAAACGTGAGGATTAATTTTATTTTCATTTCCACAATTGCTGACAACACAAAGAGAGAGTAAGGGAGAAAGGTGAGCCAGCTGATTTTGCAAGGCAACAAGGGGAAAAATGAAAAGAATTCTTTGGGCTGTGGGTTAAATCACCTTACTCAGCTTGTCAACGAGCCCACCCGAATATCGGACGTTAATGGCCGAGCCGAACATACTCTTGACTTGTTTCTAACCTCTGACCATGATAAATAAACAATAAGTGTATTAACGCCTCTGGGCACATCTGACCATGGTATCATTTCCCCAAATTTTGTCGTGCCACAAAAATCCAGTTAGAGAAAGAGCTCCTTTGAGAATCGTTTGGCAATACGAGAAAGCCAACTGGGACGGTCTCAATAATTTTTTCAGGATCTTTAACTGGTCACTATGCTTCCTCTATAGTGACGTAGACTCCAGTGCGGATATGATTACTAATATGATTATTTTGGGAATGAGAACTTTTATCCCGAATAGGGCTAAAAGCGTCAGACCCAAAGAGAAATCATGGTTCGATGCGAGCTGTAAAGAGGTTATTAGGGTCAAAGAGGTTAGCTTCCGTTGTTTTAGAGCCAACCCAACTGAGGAAAACCGGAAAAAGTTCAAAGAAGCCAGGAAGGCCTGCAACGCCCATATTCGAAGGACCAAATTTTTGCATGACCAAAAATTAAGGCAAAAAATACTACAATGTCCCACAGGTAGTAAACATTTTTGGTTATTCGTAAAAAATATAAGGAATAAAACATCTTCCTCGGTCCCAACACTCGTTGTCAATGACACTCCCTTCGTTAGCTCTCTCGAGAAAGCTAACTTATTTGTTAGGCAGTTCGCCGCTAACTCTACGCTGTCTGATAGTGTCATGACTCCCCCAGTTCTTGAGCGCGTAAATGATTCTATGGGACAAATCTTCGTACTCGAGCTGTAGCGAGAGTCCTAAAAGATCTTAACACACATAAATCCGCTGGTCCAGATGGTATCCCCGCTATTGTTCTGAAGAGGTGTTCTTCCACGCCGGCAAAACCCCTGCGTAAGCTTTTCCATCTATTATTTTCTTCTTGGCTTATTCCGAGCAGTTGGAAAACAGCATTTGTCCAGCCCATCCCAAAAAAAGGCGAATCTTCTTCACCCTCTAATTACCGACCAATTGCCACTTACGTCCCTTCTTTCCAAGGTCATGGAAACGCTGATAAATTATCAGCTCAAGAAATATCTCGAAGATCGAAAGCTTCTTAATGACCGGCAATACGGCTTTCGCCGTAAAAGATCAACTAGTGACTTGATGGTTTATCTCACCGAACAGTGGAACAAATCTTTACATCGTTTTGGAGAAAGTAAGATTATTGCACTTGATATTTTAAAAGCATTTGATAAAGTTTGGCATCCTGCTCTGTTATCGAAAATGCGTACTTTTGGTATCGATGAAACCCTTTTTCGTTGGATTAGTAACTTTCTTTCGAATCGTTCTATACAAGTAGTATTAGACGGATTCAAGTCTGAAACCCACAACATAAATGCTGGTGTGCCACAGAGTTCTGTTTCGTCTCCGACCCTCTTTCTCATTTTTATTAATGATCTCCTGTCTGCAACTACTAATCCATTAAACTGTTTCGCTGACGATAGCACCCTTAGCTTTTCATATTCGTTTCCAGACTCACATCCCTGCTCTTCGGACGTGGAACTGAAACGGCAAAATATGATAAGTACATTAAATTCTGACTTAGACAGCATTGTACAATGGGAATTAAAAAATCGTGTAGAATTAAAGGCTTCGAAAACTCAATGCTGCTTTCTGTGGTTAAAGCGAAACGCACCGCCCCTGCCATTATCTACACTTGCATCGAAGAAACTAATCAGCTTGCGATTTTATGTATGTGTATCACAAACCATCTTTTGTGGAATGATCACATACTTAACGTCACCAAAAATGCCGCCAGATGTTTAGGTTTCCTTTGGAGATGCAAGAAATTCTTTTCCCCTTCTGATCTGGCTATTATCTATAAAAGTTATGTACGTCCAAAACTCGAGTATAACTCCCATCTCTAGGCTGGTGCTCCAGCAACTTACTTAAGCGTCTTGGACAGTATACAAAGACGAGCCTTTAAAATGATCGGAGACAGGAACATCATCGATACTTTTACGTCACTCGAACACCGGCGTAACGTTTCCTGTCTCTCACTCTTTTATCGTTACTTTTACGGTAAGTGCTCTATTGAAACAGCCAGTTGCATTCCTCCCCTTAAACGATTCAACCGTAATACTCGCACTGTGTCTTTGATATATAAAGGGTACATAATAATCCCCTTGAGTACGCGCTAATTATAAAAAAAAAAAAAACAAAAAAAAAGAACTGAAACTGCGTTTATGTAATGCACCTGTACTGGCCTATCCAACTCCAGGAAAACCTTTCATCATTGACGCTGATGCAAGTAACGTTGGAATTGGAGCTATACTATCGCAAGTACATGACGGAGAGGAAAAAGTTGTCGCCTATTACAGCAAGATACTCTCGAAGCCAGAAAGGAATTATTGCGCTCAGTGGCGGATTTACCAGCAGGCTGAGTAGGCTCGAGCCTAGGGCGGCAAATTTGGTGAATTTTTTTGAAATTTTTTGTATTGTCTCTCTGGGTGGCGCTGCGTGGTAGTCGAGAAATATTGGACTGAAATTATATAGAATAAGTAGTCAAAACGTGAGGATTAATTTTATTTTCATTTCCACAATTGCTGACAACACAAAGAGAGAGTAAGGGAGAAAGGTGAGCCAGCTGATTTTGCAAGGCAACAAGGGGAAAAATGAAAAGAATTCTTTGGGCTGTGGATTTATTCAAAGGTTTTTTTACATAGGTAGATTTTTTGATATATGTAGAAGTGTAGATACATACATATATGTATAGGTATAGCTATATTATTTTCTATTTTCAAATAATTTCGTATATCTGATTTTCAATTTGTGCGAAATTGTGCATATTTTAATGTTTTACAGATACAATTATACTTTTTTGTCTTGCAAGTACCATACTTTTGTATTTTTTTTTGTGAATAAAATACAGGCAGTCATATTTCTAAGGTAGGTATCTTTTTTTTATTTCTTTTTTATAAGAAGGTACATGCTATTCTTTTAATTTTTCAAATCTCACGAAATGACCATTTGAAAAATTAAAAGGATAAAAATTGATGTAAAATCTCTAAAAATAGGTAGTTTATGCAAAAAAATTTTGTTGTTATTGTTGTTAAGGCTGATGGCTTTACTGTTAACGCTTTCCTCTAGAATTATCTTTACAATTTCACATTGTAATTGTAATAAATAAATAAATAAATACATAAATAATTTGTTTGCTTTTAACCTTACTGCTAAAAAATTTTCCGTACGAATTTTCATCGGTAAAATAAAAAAAAAGTTTAAAAAAAAACATTTGCTTGAAAGAAAATTTCTGAATCAACCGTTTTTTGAAAAAAAAATATTCAAAACGAAAAAAGTTTATTTTTTTTATTTGCATTTCTTTCAAATTCTACCCAATACAGTACTAATTTTTTAGTTCAAGACTTTGAAAAATTGCCAAAATATATTTTTCCTAATTAAAATCGAATTTCACATAAACTTTCAAGTCAATTTAATATATATCACATTAATTTTTAACAAAATTAAATATTTTTTGAAATAAAATATTTTTTAATTCATGATTCAGTAAATTTAAAATGTCGCGTGAATTTTCAAAATTTTCAATTAAATTTAAACTACCACGTGAATTTTAGTAATTTAAGCAATTAGAGAAATTTCACCAGAATTTTTAAAAGTTATATAATTATAATGATTTTCATGGGAATTTTTGTATCCTAAGTGAAGTTAAAGTTTTCACGTGGATTTTCATAGTTCATAGTAGACTGAGTCGATTATTTTTAACTGTTTGTAAGCGCAATAAAGATTATTTATTCACGTTTGCAAAGTGTTCATTATTGTGTAAATAGTATACATTACGACAGACAACAGAGACGTACTTCTGACAGCAGGCATATATCCGGAGGAAGCCGTCTTGGACGATGATTTCTTTGTTATTGAAGATCCGAGAGAGAAAGTTGAGGCGGTGGGGGCTGCGTTCCAGCAAGTGTATAAGGTGAATGCTAGCATTCGCCCGAACCACGACCTGGAAAACAGAGCCCTGCTTAACCACTTCTACCTTCGGAACGAAATAACGCAATGGCGATCGGAGAATCTCGGTTTCACCGGATTCAATGAAGACAATCTGGCAAACGCCACAGTCGCCGAGCTAAATGGGTCAAATTCCCTACTAATATCGAAGGTGGAGTTGCAGCTCATTTTCGAATCGATAAAGAAAAAGAAGTCAGCGGGTGTCGATGGTATATCCAACATTGCGTTACGACATTTACCTCCGGAAGCCATAGACATTTTCACCACACTGTTCAACAACGCGCTGAATAATGCATATTATTCAGTGCGCTGGAAGACAGCTGTGGTACATCCTCTCCCGAAAAAGGGAAAGGAAGCCTCCAATCCGGCAAATCTCCGGTCGATAAGTCTTCTTCCGAGTATCAGCAAGGTATTCGAGAAAGTTGTCAATAGAGCTCTGTCCAAGTCGGCTGAGGACAATAATATCATACCAGATAATCAGTTCGGGTTTAAGGCAGGACATGACACCATTCATGCCGCGTCTAAGCTCGTTTCTGATATCCAATGGAACAAATCTAAGAGACAGTGTACGGGCGCCTGCCTGGTTGATTTGGAGAAAGCCTTCGACACCGTATGGTTAGAAGGCCTGTATCTGAAGCTGTCCAGACTTGGCTTAAGTAAACAACTGTTGTATATACTCTATGACATGTTAAATGGCAGAGAGTTTGTTGTCAAAAGTGGCAATGTAACTTCTGCCACAGTCTTCGAAATAAAAAATGGTCTTCAGCAGGGAGCGGTTAACTCACCGATCCTCTTCAGCATTTACACCAGCGATCTGATAGGTAGCCTAACTCAGGCAATTGCGTACGCCGATGACCTAATCGCGTACAGAACGGCCCCAAAAGTTGAGGTCATTAGAATTCTCTTGCAGCGTGATTTCGAGAAGATTCAGCGATATTGCGATGACTGTAAGTTGAAAATCAACTTCCAGAAATCGGAAACTATTCTGTTTAGGACTCCATTGCATGGAGCCTCAAGGGATACGAGAAAGAACTGGAAGAATCTAGTGATCGTGGGGCCAAACCGACAACCACTGGCGAATAAAAGTGTAGTAAATTACCTTGGCATCTGGTTGGATCAGTATTTATATTTCGACAGACATGTAAATGCTGCACTGACCAGAGCCGGGGGAGCCTTTGCCCTGACGAAACGGCTGTTTTTTAGCAGCCGGCTTGACAGTAGGGTGAAGGTGATTTGCTACATGGCCCTCATCCAGCCGATGATTGCCTATGGGTGCCCGGTTTGGTTTAACGTTGCCCCATCTCAAATGGAAAAGATTCGGGTGTTTGAGAGGCAGTGTCTGAGACACTGCCTTGGATTTCACAGAACACCAGAGTCGGAGTACAAACATTATTATTCCAACCAGGCTCTATACAACGGAGCCAACATGAACAGGATAGATAATTTCATAATAAATCTGATTCGAGGTCACATTGCAAGAGCTATGTCCTCGACCAACAGCTTAATTTTTGGGGCCTATTACCCCAATGATCAATCCTACGACAATGTGCGTTTAAGCGGCTTTATTCCGCCAGATGCATTCGTCTACCTAGACAGTCGAGGGCTGATACAGGATAGAGAAGCAGTTCCGCTTATCTACCACATCAGCCGGAGAACTGTGGATAGGCGACTCCTTTACGGTCGAGACGTGCTTGCACAAGACGGAGCTGAGCGCCTTCGGTTCAGTAGGACTGTGTCCGATCGGGACCGAAGAGATAGGGTGAAGCAGGAGAACCAGTTTTGGTGGTTGAAATTGGATTCTGATAGCTAATAAATAGATAATGATAGTTGGCCATGGCCGGCTTACATAGGTTTAGATTAGATTTAAGTAGGGACAGTTGGGTGGCACAAAAAAAAAAAATTCATAAACATATTATGTATAAAAAAAAAATAAAAAAAAAAAAATATATAACATCAAAAATCGCTGCTGTGACTGTTCAAGTTTTAAGTTTTTTGGTAGTCTTAAGTTATTGTAGGTATTTTTAAGTAGTTGTAATTAGTTTAATATTAGTCTTAAGTAGTTTTATCTAGAATAATTTAATTATAAGTTTTAAATAAAAATCTAAAAAAAAATGATCTGAAACCAAGTTTTTTGTGAATTTCAAAGATCTCTAGTTATAAGTTAGTTCGTAGGCCGAAAGGCATCATAGAATTAAGAATAATGGATTAATTTAGAGTGCCCGCCTAGGGCCAGTAAGTTAAATTTAAGTTATATGATAATTAAACTAGTTTTTAAGAATTTTTGTCTAGTTTTAACATAGTTTTAAGATGAACAGAAAATAAAAATGAATTTAAAAAAAAAAAAAAGTATATATTACTCGGACATACCACGATTGAGCATCGTTTAGTTCAAAAATATAGCGAAAATTATTTTACGTGCAATTTCAACCCAATTGTTGCATTGTAAAAATAATGTATGATATTACAATTGTAGAGGAAAGGGCGGTATTATAGTTATTTTCGATGACTTGTAAAAATGAAAACAAATGAATCTTACATATTTAATTCAGTTCTTTATTCGTTAAATTATAAAATACTTTTAAAGTTAAAATAAAAGGTTAAAGTTTTATGTCGTGCTCATCGATCAGAAAGTGTGCAATCCAGTGAAGTTAGCACTATGTGACTTTGACAGATAGACAGGTCTGTTCATATTGATGAGGTCACAACAGGCGGCAAAAACTATATAGCCTATACCTTGAAAATTTGGAAATCCGCCACTGATTGCGCTACAAGGAGGGAACTTCTCGCTCTGATATTGGCAACAAAGCACTACCATAAGTACATCTATGGACAAAAGTTCCTTCTTCGAACAGATCATGGTGCGCTCAATTGGCTTTTAAACTTCAAAAATCCAGAAGGTCAAGTAGCAAGATGGATCGAGAGGTTGCAGACGTATGACTATGAGATTCAACATCGAAGAGGAAAGGTGCATTCAAACGCAGACGCGCTATCCCAGCGACCGTGTAAACCAGCCTGTAAGCATTGCACACGCCAAGAAGAAAAGGAAATGGTCATCGTTCAACGAACAAGAGCTGATCCCATTTACGGTTGGAACAACGAAGAACTCAGAACGGCCCAACAAGAAGATCCGGATATCGAACCCATTCTTGCCTGGAAAGAACACCAAGAGAAACCAAAATGGTGTGATATCTCCTACCGAAGTCCGGCTCTCAAAGCATATTGGGCACAATGGGACTCGCTTCATGTGCAAGAAGGGGTAATAAGGCGTACCTAAGTGGGAATCCGCAGACGGTAAATCTTATGTGATGCAGCTAATCGTACCTCGGTCAAAGGTTAACGACGTACTTCAAGAGATGCATGATGGAACTTCTGGAGGTCATTTGGGAGTGAATAAGACGCTGGAAAAGGTACGATAACGATTCTACTGGCTACATGCAAGAGATGACGTCGAAAGATGGTGCCGAAAATGTGATACTTGTGCTGCTAGCAAGGGACCAGGTAGAAAAATGCAACGTAAAATGCAGCAGTATAATGTGGGCACACCTTTTGAGAGAATCGCAATAGATGTCGCGGGTCCTTTTCCTCAAACTAACAACGGAAACCGATACATCCTTGTAGTCATGAACTATTTCAGCAAGTGGCCTGAAGCATTTGCCATCCCAAACCAAGAAACCAAAACAGTTGTGGATCAAATTGTCTTCAATTGGGTGAGCAGGTTCGGTGTTCCCATGGAGCTTCATTCTGACCAAGGAAGGAACTTCGAATCAAAAGTCTTTCAGGAAGTTTGCTCGCTCCTTGGCATTAAAAAGACAAGAACAACACCGCTCCATTCACAATCTGATGGGATGGTTGAACGATTTAACAGAACGCTTTAAGTCTAAGGTTGTCGGCGACTACCAACGAGACTGGGGCCGACATATTCCATTGTTCCTTATGGCATATCGAAGTGCAACCCATAGCTCGACACGGCTGCCAAGTGAAGTGAAATTTGGTTGTCATCCAAATGAGTCACAGGGAACAGAGGAATATGTGGATGACCTCAAGGAAAGGCTTATTGACATTCATCAACGAACAAGGACAAATAACAAATTGTCTAGTGATCGGATGAAAACAAGATACGACGCAAAAGCGACATAAACGAGATTTCAAGAAGGAGACCTTGTATGGTTTTACAATCCTCATAGACAAAAGGGACTATCACCAAAACTCCAACAAAACTGGGAGGGCCCACATACTGTGGTGAAAAGAATCAATGATGTGGTTTACCGTATACAAAGAGGCGTAAGAGGCAAACTAAAAGTGACCGTTTACATCGATATAACGGTGAAAGAAGTGATGAAATTGCTCGGGACGATCGATTCTAAGGGGGGACAATGTAAAGAACTACTTTTGAATTATAATGTAACGACTTTTACCTTTGTATATGAAAACTTTAGTATTATCATGGCGAGTTTTTTTTAGGGTTGCCCAGACCCTTGTGCTGGCGCTGCTGTCTCTTTTTTTAGGGGTAGACTTTTTGTAGGGGAATTTTTCGAATGACAGCAATTGGGAGTAGGAGCGAGAAGAGAATACTAATTTTTTGGTTGGGGGAGTGTAAAATTAAAACAAAGTGTCAAAAAGAATAAGAAAAAAAACCATCGGTTTTTCTGTTTTGCCTTGACCATGCTGGCGAGCAAAAAATGTATGTCTGGCAGGCAGATGTAGGTATCTACTTCATTCTGTATGTTTTTGTTTGATTTTTCTCATTTTGTAGTTTTGTTGCTTTATTTTCACTGTGCATTGTGCAAGGTAGAATATATGTACATACATAATTCTACAGCTTTAGGTTTTGTTATTATTTGACTTAATTTTTTTTTTCAATTTGAATGCATTGAAACTTTGTATATATTAAGTATAGTACTATCATGACGAGTTTTTTTTAGGGTTGCACGGATCCTGGTGGTGGCGCTGCAAAACTTGAGGTGTAAAATCCGATTTGGGGAGTCTTTAAGCGTCGAAAGTTGGTGGTAGGAGCAAGAGGAGACTATTTTTTGGATAATTGCATGCAAATAATATCAATAAATATCATTTAAAACCTCCATTAGCTCTCCGCAAAAAAAAAAGAGTAAGGGTTACCGGCATACATTAGATGTCGCCCCATTCGACTTCCACCATGATCATTGTATATAAATTTGCATAGTACTCTCATGAACACGTTACACACGTCGGCCCCCTAGCGATCACACCACTTACTATTTTTTTTGTTGCTGTTTCTGTGTATATACAAGTGCGCCCTCAAACGACCACACCACACAACACAAAAACCATCTTGATGATAGTACTATAGGTTCTATATACAATGCACATATGGAACCCTCTATCTCACTCACTTCATAAGAAATAACAGAACGCCATTTGCATTTTCAAGAGAGCTGTCAAATTTAAACTTATTTAAATCTTTTTAATGTGGTGGAAACACTAGAAGATTTTCTAAATCTCAACGAGATTAACCTCTGGTCAAAACGCAGTATTATGGACGCTGTTTGTTTTTGACTTTTCTCTTATGACTTTTTGGCAGTTCCACAGTCCTGTATAGTTCCAGCTCTTCAACGCCTGGCCATACATCTGGAGTAAATGATACACATAGTTGTGAGATATAGATACATAAGTTGTTGTTGTTCGCTGTTTCTATGATTTATTGGCGAACGCTTCCACATTTCGGCCATAATACAACCAGCACGATACCAAAGGGTGACCACTCGATTTGTGTAGCGGTTTTTCTGTTCGTTCTTTGGAATGCTAAATGCACGCATCAGACCAAAATCAGCCAGTTTAAGGATACCATGCTTTGTTATGAGAATATTTGCAGCTTTCATATCGCGGTGCAAACTTTTGTAGTGTGTTTATGTGCACATAGTTTATGCACGAGTCAAGTGACGAATACCACTCGTCACTTGATACGTCGCGATGCGACATTGTGCACATCAGCACACCAAATCTTCCCAGGACATATCGTGGAGGAATGCACCCATATCAAGGGACGAGTGCTATTCGTCACTTGTTTCATTTATTATTCTTTTTGCTGACTCCACAAATGTGTGAATATGGAGTCTGCATAGTTTTAAGTGATATAGTTTTAAGCAGTCATTAAATAAAGATATTTCAATAAAGATATTTCAAATAAAGATATTTCAATAAAGATATTTCAAATAAAGATATTTCAATAAAGATATTTCAATAAAACTATTACATGGCGACCGTGACTTTTCTAATAAAAGTAAAAATAAAGCATATAGAATTACATATATATTCTTAAACTACGTCAAAAAAAAAACTTTTTTGCGTGGCAAGTTGAGAGGAGGGCGTCGGTAAGGAGGAAGGGTAGGAAAAGGAAAAGGTAGGAAAAAGAGGTAGGAAGAGTTTGGAAAGGGAAGGTGGAATGGTGAGCTACGGGGACGCGGCCCGCTTGCATAGTGCATGGCGTCAGCTCATCGGATGGGGGGGAAAACTCAACCTCGCCTGCAGACAAAAACATAAATCAGGCCGGAGGAAAACTAGGGATAAAAAAAAAAAGAATAGGACTAGTGAAGACGCGGACGGACTATTGGCACATCAGGGCACTGCGGATGTTGTTGCAGTGAGGCCATTACCCACCCTACCGTAGGAATCCGCGGCCATGTTTGGATTCCCCTAAGATGGTGGATGATCGGTTTCAGATCATACAATCTTCACCGAAAGAAATTGGTTACACTTCTAATCACTTACAAAAATAATTTAAATATAGTTTTAACAAGAATCAAATTGTTTATATTTAAAAAAAATTAAATTTTATATCATCTAATGTAAAAAATTAAGAACAAATAAAGAATACTTCAACGCCGCTTAAATTTAACACAAAAAAATTGTTGAATATTTTATGTTGTTGCATTGGTCGTTTTAACACAATAATTTATATTTTCCTTTTTATAGGGTCGAATAAAAAGTTGGAGAAAGAAATCCTCCTTTATTTTTTTTTTAGAGTTTCACAAAAACACTATAGTAAATTTTTTTGGATTGTACCTGTATTTCCTTTTGCTTTTTTTTAGACTCACGGTTTTCTGCAAAGCTGGGCTTGTTTTCGTAATGCAGGCGGTGGATAATAGCAGAGCACCAGCCAAAAACATGGAATCTTACTCCAGTCGAAAAAAAGGGAAGATGATCTGAAACCAAAGTTCGGTCCAGCAGAAAAAAGATGCACACATAGGAGCCACCAGGACCCTATTTCATAAACATTGACAGGTGACAATTCTACAAATTTGTCGCATTTGTCTGACAATAGCTTGGATCATAAAAATAGACAAGTGACAAATTTGTCAAAAATTGACAATGACAAATTTGTCACGACAAATAAAGTAAATAAGTTTTTATTGCGAACCCTTAGCAGAATATTACAATATCTATCTACAATTTAAATTTAAGAAAAGTATATTCATTTTTTTTTTTGTTTTTGGATCTTGGCTATATATATATATATTTATATATGTATATATATATATATGTATTTTTCCAAAATTGAAAGAAAAATTTGGATATGAATTTTAACTTAAATTAACAAGAAGAAAACGTAATGTTAATAAAAAAAATTTAATATACGAAAAATAAATGAACGAAAAGAAAAATTGTAAAAAAGTATCCACACAAAGTCTTGACTTTAAATTCAACCAAATATAAACAAAGATAAAGAAATTGTGAATAAGCACTTTTTGCCCTCTGCAAAAAGTGTATCAACATTATAAACAGTATGCGCAGATGAAATGCTGCGTAAGCAATTAAATAGTATAAAAACTGAATGATGTATCGAGAATCTTTTAATTCTTAGTTTAAACTGAAGAAAGATACGACGTATAGCGGAAGACTTCCCCCCACCAGAGGTAAGGGGTCTGATGCTTTAAATAAAATCTCATTAAATATTAAAAAACCGTCGTTTCATTTGTTATGGCCTTTTCAGATATAAAGCTCAATCTTATAATAAAATTTTATTTATTAAGAAATAATAGTTGTTTTCATTTAATTTCTCAGTTTTTTCTAATGAATCTTAAAATTAAAATTATATATGACAAACTCAGCTTATATATATAAAAAAAATAAAAAGTATGTATTATTGAATCAAAGTAAATAAGTAAACAGGTACTCTTACAACTCGGCCATCCTGACCATTTTGATCGACTCGATCAAGTTGTAAATTTTAGAATTTTACAATCAAATTTAAAAATTATTAAAAAAAAAAATAAAAACAAAAAAAAAAATTATTTTAAAAGAATGTTATATACTTAATCTAAATGTATTACCTTTCTGAACTAGAATTCAAACTGTGAGAATCCCTCCAATCAACCCAGGAACGTATACGTGAGGCTTCAATAACACCGTCATAAGGAATTTGAGTTAACTGACAATTTTCAATATCTTTGATTACGTATCGATCTGGGAGGATTTTATGCACTTTGTATGGACCGCGGAATTTAGGGATAAATTTTTTATTACTACCAGCTGTTGTATCAATGTTTCGAATCATTACAAAATCTCCTTCTGTGTTACATGTGGTTTATGCATATTTGCATAGTATTCAGACATTTTTTGTTGATGCAACTCTATATTATCATAAGCTTTCTTTCGTAATGCAGCTAAGTCATGTTCAGAATTCAAAAATTGTTTTTCGTCTAAATATTCAGAAAGTGTGTCAACTTCACGTCCACGTTGGTTTACACCATATAATAATTGACAAGGAGAAACATTAGTAGTAGAATGAATAGAGTTATTAAGAGCGTATTCAACTCTTATCAAAAGTTTTGACCAATCGGAATGTTTAAATGGTTCAGTAATTTTAGCTAACATAGACTTAAGAATGCGGTTGACACGCTCAACCTGACCATTAGCTTGAGGTGAGGCTGTGACTATTTTCACGTGTTCAATATTGTTTTGAAGTAAATATGAACCAAATTCAAGTGACGAAAAACATGAACCACGATCACTAATAACTCGACGAGGTCGACTATAATATTCAAAATACTTATCTAGGCAAGCACATACTTCTTTAGTACTTGTTGAATTTACTGCATATAGTGTTACATGTTTAGTAAAAGCATCTACAATGACAAAAATGTGTTTTCTTTTAGAAATAATTGAGGGGAGAGGTCCAAAATGATCAACATGAATGGTATCGAATGGTATAGGTTTTTTTGGAATTTGGTGAAGAGTGCGATTGGAAGAATGTGTTGGCACAGAAAACGTTATGCACTGAACACAATTTCGTACGTACTTTTCAATTTTTTCTTTCATTTTTGGAAACCAGTAGTGTAATTTAATTTGGTCTAGACATTTCGAAACACCCATATGACAAAGTTTTTCATGAGACAGCCTTATAATTTGTGATTCCATTTCTTTCGGGACATATAATAATAAACTTCCATTATCCAACTTTCGGTAAACTAAACCATCATCAAGGACAAATTTTGGAACTTCTTCTTTTTCTAACCGTTCGCGTATTCGAACAATATCATCATCTCTGTTTTGAGTTATTTGCAATTGCATGTCTATATCATCTGGGTTAATTACTGAAATAACTTGTTTAAGTTTTTTTAAAATTTTGAACACAGGCTGAAGGATAACGACTCAAAGCATCAACATGACCCATTAAAAGGCCACTTCTGTGTTGAATACTGTAATCATAGTTCTCAAGTTCAAGTGCCCAACGAGCTATTCGAGCATTAACACTTTTACGGTTCAATGTCATCGTAAGAGAGTTACAGTCCGTTATAATCCTAAATGGAATACCCTCTAGATACACACGAAACTTTCGTAACGAATATATGATTGCTAGGGTTTCCAATTCAAAACTATGAAATCGAGACTCAGAAGCAGTTGTCCGTTGTGAAAAATATGCAACTGGATGAAATTTGTTATCATCTTGTTTTTGCATAAGTATTCCCCCGAAACCATCAGCACTTGCATCACAATGCAATTCTGTATCGCGTTTTGGGTTATACAATGCCAAAACTGGTGACGTTATTAACTTATCTCTTAAATGAGAAAATGCTGAAAGGCATAAATCATCGAAAACAAATTTAGCACCTGGTTTTGAAAGATTCCGTAATGGCACAGCGATATGTGAAAACGACGGAACGAATCGGCGGAAATATGAAAATAAACCTAAACATTTTTGGACTTGATCTAAAGTTTTCGGAATGGGAAGATGCTTTATATTTTCAATATGTCTATTGTTGGGACGAACACCCTTTTTATTGATGGAGAATCCCATCATTTCATTATAGCCGAATTGGCACTTTTTGAATTTAAGTTCAAGTCGAAATTCAGCTAGTCGTCGTAATAATCTTTGAAGTACGTCTAAATGTTCCGAAATAGATTTGGTAGCAATTGTTATATCATCCATATACATATACTACAACAGTCCCTTCATCAATAAATGGACGTAAAATATTATTAATGAATCGTTGAAACACTGCAGGTGCATTTTTTAAACCAAAAGGCATTTGCAAATATTCAAATTGTCCATCTGGGGTTACAAATGCTGTATATGGAATTGAATTTTCCGAGACTTTTACTTGGTGAAAACCATTTTTTAAATCCAAAGTTGTAAAATATGCCTTGCCTTCCAATCTCTCCAGACAATCATCAATAAGAGGTAATGGATAACTATCCCTTACCATGATTCTATTCAGAGGTCGATAGTCAACACACATTCGTTTCTCGCCACATTTTTTAGAAACTAGAACAATTGGAAATGCATAAGAAGAATTACTAGGTCGTATTTGTTTGTTTTTCAATAGGTCACTAATCATATCCCTGACAATACGCCGATCTGCACAGGAAAGTCTTCTAGGTGCTGAGCTTATTGGAATGTCAGAAGTCAAATGAATTTTCATTTCATATTTCTCTTCATTAGAGGCTGGAATATTTGAAAGGTCAAGGTAATTAGTCTCAATAATTGTCTGAATCTCTTTCCGATAGACTTGATTCAAATTAACATTTATATCTATAGGTTCAGAAAATATTGTATCTATTTCAATTGCAAAAATGTCCGGAACAAAATGATCGATACCTAACGAAGTATTGGTCGATGCAACATGATTTTTAACATTCACGTTCGAAAGTTGACATAGATCACATGTAGTTAAAAGGTTTGAATTCTCATTTTCAGTGGAACTATACACACAATGCAATACTTTATTTGATATTTTAATTTTATTTTTATTCAAATCATCCAAAATTTCAACATTTGTTTTAGGAATTTTATTAAAAGTTAAATCAACTATCATACATTTTATATTAAAAACATTTAAAAAGTCCCGACCCAACAAAACTGGGTATGGAATAAATGAATCAGGAACAACAAAGATATCAATTAAGTTAGTTAACTTGCGAAAGGAAATTTTAATTTTAATTTTTCCAAAAGTACATAATTTTAAATTTCCCAATCCTTTATAACCAGAATATTTTGTCCAATGGTTAACTAAATCATTTGGAACAGCAGATTTTCTCATTAAACTAATCGGACTACCAGAATCAAATAAAGAAACGAAAGTATTACATCCATGCATAGAACCATTAATCAAAAAAGTAACACTTACATTATTTATCTCGGAAATATGATTGTTAGCTTCTCTATTTGTATCTTCGATATTCTTGAACTGGAAATCATCTACTAAGGCCACTCGTTTAGTATGTTTTTTTGGACAGTCTTTCAAAATATGCTCTTTAGAACCACAGTGAAAACACGAACCTTTTTCTCGTTTGGGATGAGGACATGAATTTGCAAAATGCCCAACATTTGAGCAATTGTAACATAGGATCTTAGAATTATCAAAGCTCGGTTTCAAAACTGGTGGTTTTGTCTTAGTTGCGTTTGTTGTAGACGGGGTCTTAATTGATGCTTCAATTGATTCTCGTTGACTACGCAATTGGCTATAGCGATGTGATAGTTGTTTGAGATGTTATATATTACAAGCCGGATACAACACAGCAATGTTCACAGAATTATCTTGAAATCCCTCTATTATAAATTGAATGACTTGCAATTCATCAATATTTGCGCGTGCTGCCAACTCTTGCATTTTGAGAATATATCCCATAACAGACAGTTTCGAAGAACAGAAAGTGTTTTTTCGTAATTTGTCAATCACTTCTGAAACAGTATATGCATGACCAAAATTTGACAAAAAATTTTTACGGAATTGAAGATAATTAGTAGAATTATCTACACGAAGAAACAATTCAGCTGCAGAATCCGTTTTCATCAAACGTCGAATTGACTTAAGGCGGTAAACATCGTCACCATTTACCGAATCACAAGCTCGTTCGAAATTTTCTAGCCATTTACGGGCATCATAAGCTTCATCCCCAGCAAAGGGAGTGATATAATGTTGAATATCTTCGAATTTTGCGTTAGCCAAAACATTCGGAGTGGAAGCTAGTTCTTGTTGCAATTGTTTCAACCGACGGCGTTTTTCCAAAACTCTAAGCTGTGCATCAATATCAGCTTCTTCCTCTGCTAAAGATGCAAACCGATTTATAGGATTATTTTTGGAAACTTGATCATTGTTTTGAAGTTCTTGCTGAAGAATTGAACGATCAAATACGTCTTCATTATCTCCAGAATTATCTGAATTTTCATCTTCGACGGAATTGTTATCCCTTTGATTTAACTCCCTGAATTTTTCATTATACAGCTTCCGCAATTGCGTCAATGCAGCTGTTGGTGAAAAATCAACGTTTTGCTCCTTGAGCCAATCTTGGATTTCAGATTTGTTCATTCTCAGAATTCTTTATAATATAAATATAATATTAATCAAAGATTTTCGGAACTATCCCACTTCTGAAGTTGTTATGGCCTTTTCAGATATAAAGCTCAATCTTATAATAAAATTTTATTTATTAAGAAAACAACTATTTTCATTTAATTTCTCAGTTTTTTCTAATGAATCTTAAAATTAAAATTATATATGACAAACTCAGCTTATGTATATAAAAAAAAATAAAAAGTATGTATTATTGAATCAAAGTAAATAAGTAAACAGGTACTCTTACACATTTAAGCTCTCTGACGAGAGCAAAAGTTGATATATTTTTTCGGAAATTGAGGATCCTTTAACAAAAGTGGCGCAGTCGGTAGGATACGTTAAAAATTAATGTATCCGTTAAGAACCAACGTTAATAAAGTGAATTAGTAAAATAAACCGATCCATGTAAGGAACAATAAGTGTTTAAAATTTACGAACTCACAACTAAACCGTTGATTGCATCGAGTAACGAAAATACTCAACCAAATAAAGTGAAAAGTGTTAACTATCGAACGAATATCGGTGGTGCATTCAACTATATAAAAAAAAAAAAAAAAACTTGAACGAAAATCAGGATAGATATTTTTTTTTTTTAATTCAGTGTATTTGAATGAAAATATTTTTCATAAGCAAGAATTATCTGAAATCAATATCAGCGCAAATGATAAATATTTCAAATTCCGTAGAGGAAAGAAAATTGAGTTAAGAAGGATATAGTGGCAACGAATCAAAGCATTCTTAAATAAATGAAAAACATTTTAAAACGAATCAAAAAGAATTCGCAACGAGCTGAAAGTGAAGCACAATTAAGACAGCATCACAAACGATCAATCATATACGATAATAGCAGAAATATATCAAACATGGATCCAGAACAAATTGCAGCTTTACAGCAACAAAACATCCAACTGCCAGAGCAGTTACAACAGCGGCAACAACAAATCGAAATAATGGCCGCGAGGATGCATCAAGCAGCAGCAGCAGCAGCAGCAGCAGCAGCAGCAGCAGCAGCAGCAGCACCTCAACCTGCAGCAAATGGTAATGTAGTTTTAAGAAATTTGGAAATAAATCCAATTCATTATATAGAGAAACTTGAAAAATTTGATGGTAGAACAGAAGATTTAGCTATTTTCACACAAAATGTGGATGATATAATTCCAACTTTGCTAACATATGACGAGCAGGGCAAAAAAATGTGCATAACTCTTTTAAAATCAAAATTTATAGGTAGAGCCAAATTAGCCATTACTCACCTTACTAAATGGTCTGAAATAAAGAACATGCTTATAGAAAATTTTGGTGGCTTCAAAAATAGTGATCAATTGTACGAAGAGCTTAGGTCAGCGCAATACCGCGGCGATGTAATAAAATTTTATAATTACATCCAAAGATCTCTCTTATTATTGAATCAAAAGTGTCTACAGGAAAATAATCTCCTAGACATCCCAAGAAATACAGAAACCGGGCTTAAAATTTATATACCTAAATAGGATTATGACACTTAATGGAGAAATAATACCTCTGTTCTTCAGCTTAGACGAGGAACGTGAGTATAATGAAACCATTAGTCATTTGAATAATATGCTTCCAGAAAATACTATTCTTGAGGATAATATCGAAAAAAAACTTAAGAACAAACCATTTAAATGCGGAAGAAAAATTTAAATTATTAAAATTAATAAAAGAAAATAAAAATGCGTTTTACAAAAAGGGTGATGATTTGTCATTTACAAATCACGTTAAACATAGCATTCCAACAGAACATACTTCACCCATATATACAAGAATTTACCGATACCCGGAAATTCATCAAAAAGAGGTAGATCGGCAAATCATAGAGATGCTCGATCAGAAGGTAATTCAACCTTCAAGTTCACCTTACAATGCTCCCATCTGGGTGGTACCGAAAAAAGAGGACCACACTGGAAGTAAAGAATGGAGAATTGTAATTGATTATAGGAAACTGAATCTTATTACAAAAGAAGATAAATATCCTATACCTAATATTGAGTCAATATTAGATAAATTAGGTCATTGTAACTACTTTTCGACACTAGACCTGACAAAAGGTTTCTACCAAATTGAGGTAGAAAAGAAAGATAGAGAAAAAACAGCCTTCTCTACTCTAACGGGACACTATGAGTTTTTACGGATGCCATTCCGGTTAAAGAATGCACCCGCAACCTTTCAGAGACTTATGAATGAAGTCTTGAAAGACTACATTGGGAAAATATGTTATGTATATCTCGATGATATCATCATATTATTATTATTATTTATTCAATCTACGATATTTTATACATCCACAGATTTTGCTTATTGCTAAAATAAATATAAAGGTATAAATACATATAATATAAGTTAACATAATTGTATTGCATGTTATGTTATTAATTGATTATATAAAAAAAAGAAAAGCTATTAGTAATTTTGAAGCAAATTTAAAATAAAGTTCTTAAACTGATATCTAGGCAAAAATAAATCCAAATCATCATAATACTCATTAAATATTCTACAACAATGAGAAATTGGCTCACGCTGTCCATAATTGGTACTATGAGGTATCTCGAAAATTAGCTGTCTCATTCTTAAAACTCTACTTGGTGCATAAATATTAATTAATGCAATTAAATCAATACAATCGATATCACTACAAAGAATGTCGCGAATGAACAACACACTAAATATTCTACGCCTCGACTCAAAAGTTTGCATTTCAAGTAACAAACACCTACTCTCATAGTTTAAATCGCTATCACCGGTCAACGGGAATTGCTTTAACGCAAACTTTAAAAAGTTTTTTTGAATTCTCTCAATCCGATCAATTAATTTTTTTGAATCAGGATTCCAAATAATGCAATTGTATTCAAGTATTGGGCGAACAATAGAACAATATAAAGCCTTCAAGGTATACGGATCCTTAAAATCGGAAGAATTTCGTTTTAGGAAACCAAGCATAGAATTAGCTTTAGAAACAATATAATTAATATGAGATTCAAAAGAAAGTGTATCATCAAAATTAACTCCTAGGTCTTTTGATTCAAAAACCCTACATAAATGAGTTCCATCAATATTGTAATCATATATTATTGGATTGAGTTTACGCGAGAATCTTAAAATAGAGCACTTTGATAAGTTTAGAAGCAAATCATTTTGTTTACACCAATGCAAAAAGTTATTTATATCTTTCTGGAAACTTGTACAATCATTAAACTTGTTAACAATTTTAAACATTTTGATATCATCAGAAAATATTAAGCTTTCAGATACAGATAACACAGATGGAAAATCATTTATAAAAAGATCAAACAGGGGTGGACCCAAATGGCTACCTTCAGGAACACCTGAATGTGCTATTATAGGATATGATTCCAAGTCACCAATTTTCACTATCTGCCTTCTACCAATAAGATAAGACCTAAACCATTTTAGTAAAGTTCCATCAAAACCATACGCTTTTAATTTTTTAGTTAAAATTTGGTGATTAACTCTACTGAAAGCCTTAACAAAATCCGTGTACACCATCCATTTGACATCGTTTTTCTAATGCTTTAAAACATTTGTTTGAAAAACAAGCTAAGTTTGTGGTGGTTGAACGACCACTGAAGAATCCGTGTTGAAAGTTAGAAACATGACATTTAATAATACTATATAACTTGTCTTTACGATTTCATCCAAAACCTTAGGAATTAAAGGCAATTTACTTATAGGACGGTAATTTAATATACTTCTCTTATCTCCCGACTTAAAAATTGGATTTATAACTGAAATTTTCCATTCGTCTAAGAATTCTCCACAAGAAAGTGATTGATTATATATAAATTGAAGCGGAATGCTCAATGTTTCGAAGCAATGTTTCAACACAATGGGATAAATTCCATGGCAATCCGGATGAATTGATGAGTCCAGTTCACGCAAGGCAATAGTAATATCCTCTTTATCAAAATACAAAGCGCAGCAATCAGTAATTGGCAGCAAAGAGCTTGCGTCATAATTATTGCCAACAACTAGATCAGACGAATTATAAATATCTTGAAAACTATCTGCGAACCAATCTACAATTGTTTTAGGATCACTAGAAGAAACATTTTTGAACACCATTGAAGACGGAAAACCAATTGATTTCCGCTTTAAATTTATAAAATTCCAAAACGTTTTTGGATTATTTTTAAGATTTTGTTCTGTTGTCTGAACGTAACTACTATAGCAAAATTTAGAAAGGAACACACACTCTTTTCGGAGGCGGGAATATAAAGTGAAATCTATTTGGCTTTTAGGTACTCGATATTTTTTAAAAGCATTACTCTTAGCATTCCTTAACTTTCGCAACCTAGGATTCGACCACGGTGGATGCAAGTTTACATTACATAAAGAACGGGGAACAGAGGTAGCCAAAACTCTTCCAAAATCCTCTAAAAATATCTTAAAATTACTTTTTAAGCTATTACAAGAGTTCAGTTGCCAATTAAAATTCTTAAACTTTTTATTTAAAATGTTCAAATAAAATGAATCAAATTTATATTTGAATTTATCAAGAGTTTGAAAATCTTTATAATTTTTAAAACAAATACTTTTAATCAAGATTGACAAAGCAACATGATGAACGGAATTTGAAAACAATGGTATACACCCAGTAACATGAGATTCATTTGCCTCACTGATAAAAACCAGATCTATCATTCTATACAAGGAGTTATGGACAAAGCTTTTTTGATTTAAATTTAAAGCAAACAATGAATCAATTAGCTCAAATTCTATTTCAGAAGAGAGAACTGTCGGTTGCACCCTATTTTCAAGCTCCATCCACTTAATGTTACTTAAATTAAAATCTCCAATAACACAAGTAGAAATATTGGCATTACTTTCAGAAAAATTCGATACAACATTTTCAATATTTGTCAAATGACTTTTATAAATAGAAAGTGGAGAGTTTGGAGGAATATAACTTAAAAAAATTAATAATTTACTATCAAAATCTACTTCAATACAGACACAAATTTGTTCAATCTTGTTGTCCTCTGTTGATGATTCATCAAGATTAATTAAATATGCATAGCTTGGGCGACGAACTGCAAGAAGAACACCTCCACCTCTTCTGCTTCCAACATCGTGACGATCACGACGAAATAATGAAAATTCAGATAAATTTAATATCTTTTCGTTACAAATTTCACTGAACAGCCAAGTTTCCACAAACGCAAACATATCGTATTCGGACAAGTCAACAAGAGCAGACAAATCTTTGACAAATCTTATTCCACCCATGTTTTGATAATATATTGAAATTTCATTATTTTTTACATGACTAAATTTACTCCTCGTTCCTGGTCCTTTTTTTGAAGTATCACAACCTTCTCGTTTTTTGATCTGTCTTTTGGAATGAATTCTCTGAAAATTGTATTTTTGGGCCAATTTGAATTCAACAATGCAAGCTTATAGTTGTTAGCAGGTATACCAATTTTGAAGTTAACGAATTTCAAATTTTTTGCATCTTTTTTTGCAAGTCTGAAGCATTTCCTATTAGATTCCTGCACCCCAATTTTAGAAGCAACGTAATGTTGTAAGCTTGCTTCGGATGTAGAAACGTCAAATTTGGATACATGTAACCATTTGTGGGACACAACCACATCCAGACCATCAGCAACGTCTTGACCACAAATATAAACATTGGATTTTTTCTTGTGTTTTTGTTTACGCTCACCAGCAATGGCCCAATTATTACTTTGGTCCTCAAAATTGTCAGCAGATATGCCTCCTCTTGAAAAATCCGTTTCCACATCAACATCCACATGAGAAGAAACCGTCTCCACTGGATTCTTAGACGAGTGGAACAAAATAGAGCTAGAGCTAGATCCTTTACTACTTCCGTTAGCCAAATTGCCAGCGATAGTTAAATTCTTCTCACCATAATGGTTTTCATTATTATAAACGGGCGATGTAGTAATATCTTCCCTAGCAACAACAACATTAAGCAATTTTTTCACATCATCATGAAGTGCATCGATACCAAAGATTTTTTGGGAAAGCCCATCAACCACTGTGACTAGAACATTGACTTTAGCGAACAATTGAGTTATAGACGATTTCAGCATAACACACTCTGAGCAGCGGAAAACAATATTTGAGTTTTCTTTCAAAATTTCTTTTTGAGTATCTTCCGAGATTTTTGCACAGAGCTTATGAAAGAAATTGCCACAAAAAAAGCCACAATGTACTCCTTTATCTTGAATGGGATTTTTGCAAGCAAAGCACTTTTTGTTAGACATTGTATTAGTTTTAAAATAAAGTTCTTAAACTGATATCTAGGCAAAAATAAATCCAAATCATCATAATACTCATTAAATATTCTACAACAATGAGAAATTGGCTCACGCTGTCCATAATTGGTACTATGAGGTATCTCGAAAATTAGCTGTCTCATTCTTAAAACTCTACTTGGTGCATAAATATTAATTAATGCAATTAAATCAATACAATCGATATCACTACAAAGAATGTCGCGAATGAACAACACACTAAATATTCTACGCCTCGACTCAAAAGTTTGCATTTCAAGTAACAAACACCTACTCTCATAGTTTAAATCGCTATCACCGGTCAACGGGAATTGCTTTAACGCAAACTTTAAAAAGTTTTTTTGAATTCTCTCAATCCGATCAATTAATTTTTTTGAATCAGGATTCCAAATAATGCAATTGTATTCAAGTATTGGGCGA
The DNA here is from genome assembly GCA_958431115.1 of Syrphus vitripennis. Lineage (NCBI taxonomy): Eukaryota > Metazoa > Arthropoda > Insecta > Diptera > Syrphidae > Syrphus > Syrphus vitripennis. Next base: position 59,617,448 of record OY288110.1, on the reverse strand, counting down.
ACAATAGAACAATATAAAGCCTTCAAGGTATACGGATCCTTACAATCGGAAGAATTTCGTTTTAGGAAACCAAGCATAGAATTAGCTTTAGAAACAATATAATTAATATGAGATTCAAAAGAAAGTGTATCATCAAAATTAACTCCTAGGTCTTTTGATTCAAAAACCCTACATAAATGAGTTCCATCAATATTGTAATCATATATTATTGGATTGAGTTTACGCGAGAATCTTAAAATAGAACACTTTGATAAGTTTAGAAGCAAATCATTTTGTTTACACCAATGCAAAAAGTTATTTATATCTTTCTGGAAACTTGTACAATCATTAAACTTGTTAACAATTTTAAACATTTTGATATCATCAGAAAATATTAAGCTTTCAGATACAGATAACACAGATGGAAAATCATTTATAAAAAGATCAAACAGGGGTGGACCCAAATGGCTACCTTCAGGAACACCTGAATGTGCTATTATAGGATATGATTCCAAGTCACCAATTTTCACTATCTGCCTTCTACCAATAAGATAAGACCTAAACCATTTTAGTAAAGTTCCATCAAAACCATACGCTTTTAATTTTTTAATTAAAATTTGGTGATTAACTCTACTGAAAGCCTTAACAAAATCCGTGTACACCACATCCATTTGACATCGTTTTTCTAATGCTTTAAAACATTTGTTTGAAAAACAAGCTAAGTTTGTGGTGGTTGAACGACCACTGAAGAATCCGTGTTGAAAGTTAGAAACATGACATTTAATAATACTATATAACTTGTCTTTACGATTTCATCCAAAACCTTAGGAATTAAAGGCAATTTACTTATAGGACGGTAATTTAATATACTTCTCTTATCTCCCGACTTAAAAATTGGATTTATAACTGAAATTTTCCATTCGTCTAAGAATTCTCCACAAGAAAGTGATTGATTATATATAAATTGAAGCGGAATGCTCAATGTTTCGAAGCAATGTTTCAACACAATGGGATAAATTCCATGGCAATCCGGATGAATTGATGAGTCCAGTTCACGCAAGGCAATAGTAATATCCTCTTTATCAAAATACAAAGCGCAGCAATCAGTAATTGGCAGCAAAGAGCTTGCGTCATAATTATTGCCAACAACTAGATCAGACGAATTATAAATATCTTGAAAACTATCTGCGAACCAATCTACAATTGTTTTAGGATCACTAGAAGAAACATTTTTGAACACCATTGAAGACGGAAAACCAATTGATTTCCGCTTTAAATTTATAAAATTCCAAAACGTTTTTGGATTATTTTTAAGATTTTGTTCTGTTGTCTGAACGTAACTACTATAGCAAAATTTAGAAAGGAACACATACTCTTTTCGGAGGCGGGAATATAAAGTGAAATCTATTTGGCTTTTAGGTACTCGATATTTTTTAAAAGCATTACTCTTAGCATTCCTTAACTTTCGCAACCTAGGATTCGACCACGGTGGATGCAAGTTTACATTACATAAAGAACGGGGAACAGAGGTAGCCAAAACTCTTCCAAAATCCTCTAAAAATATCTTAAAATTACTTTTTAAGCTATTACAAGAGTTCAGTTGCCAATTAAAATTCTTAAACTTTTTATTTAAAATGTTCAAATAAAATGAATCAAATTTATATTTGAATTTATCAAGAGTTTGAAAATCTTTATAATTTTTAAAACAAATACTTTTAATCAAGATTGACAAAGCAACATGATGAACGGAATTTGAAAACAATGGTATACACCCAGTAACATGAGATTCATTTGCCTCACTGATAAAAACCAGATCTATCATTCTATACAAGGAGTTATGGACAAAGCTTTTTTGATTTAAATTTAAAGCAAACAATGAATCAATTAGCTCAAATTCTATTTCAGAAGAGAGAACTGTCGGTTGCACCCTATTTTCAAGCTCCATCCACTTAATGTTACTTAAATTAAAATCTCCAATAACACAAGTAGAAATATTGGCATTACTTTCAGAAAAATTCGATACAACATTTTCAATATTTATCAAATGACTTTTATAAATAGAAAGTGGAGAGTTTGGAGGAATATAACTTAAAAAAATTAATAATTTACTATCAAAATCTACTTCAATACAGACACAAATTTGTTCAATCTTGTTGTCCTCTGTTGATGATTCATCAAGATTAATTAAATATGCATAGCTTGGGCGACGAACTGCAAGAAGAACACCTCCACCTCTTCTGCTTCCAACATCGTGACGATCACGACGAAATAATGAAAATTCAGATAAATTTAATATCTCCTCGTTACAAATTTCACTGAACAGCCAAGTTTCCACAAACGCAAACATATCGTATTCGGACAAGTCAACAAGAGCAGACAAATCTTTGACAAATCTTATTCCACCCATGTTTTGATAATATATTGAAATTTCATTATTTTTTACATGACTAAATTTACTCCTCGTTCCTGGTCCTTTTTTTGAAGTATCACAACCTTCTCGTTTTTTGATCTGTCTTTTGGAATGAATTCTCTGAAAATCGTATTTTTGGGCCAATTTGAATTCAACAATGCAAGCTTATAGTTGTTAGCAGGTATACCAATTTTGAAGTTAACGAATTTCAAATTTTTTGCATCTTTTTTTGCAAGTCTGAAGCATTTCCTATTAGATTCCTGCACCCCAATTTTAGAAGCAACGTAATGTTGTAAGCTTGCTTCGGGTAGAAACGTCAAATTTGGATACATGTAACCATTTGTGGGACACAACCACATCCAGACCATCAGCAACGTCTTGACCACAAATATAAACATTGGATTTTTTCTTGTGTTTTTGTTTACGCTCACCAGCAATGGCCCAATTATTACTTTGGTCCTCAAAATTGTCAGCAGATATGCCTCCTCTTGAAAAATCCGTTTCCACATCAACATCCACATGAGAAGAAACCGTCTCCACTGGATTCTTAGACGAGTGGAACAAAATAGAGCTAGAGCTAGATCCTTTACTACTTCCGTTAGCCAAATTGCCAGCGATAGTTAAATTCTTCTCACCATAATGGTTTTCATTATTATAAACGGGCGATGTAGTAATATCTTCCCTAGCAACAACAACATTAAGCAATTTTTTCACATCATCATGAAGTGCATCGATACCAAAGATTTTTTGGGAAAGCCCATCAACCACTGTGACTAGAACATTGACTTTAGCGAACAATTGAGTTATAGACGATTTCAGCATAACACACTCTGAGCAGCGGAAAACAATATTTGAGTTTTCTTTCAAAATTTCTTTTTGAGTATCTTCCGAGATTTTTGCACAGAGCTTATGAAAGAAAAAAACAAAAAAAGCCACAATGTACTCCTTTATCTTGAATGGGATTTTTGCAAGCAAAGCACTTTTTGTTAGACATTGTATTAGTTTTTTGATAGGTATTGTTGATAGATATCACTAGGAAAGTGTTTAATTTGTTTTTGTTTGTAATATTTAAATTGAAAATCCAATTTCAATTTTTAGTTAAAACCAGAAAAATATTTTTTTGGTTATTTTTTCCACGAACCAAAAATTCAATGCACCAACCAATGTTCTAAATACTTCTTTTATTTTTGTTTCACTATCCTATGTAGGTAAGACAAAAAACTTTGTTATTGCCTTTAGTATATTGCTCACAGTCTATGTAGATAACAAGAGGTAGAATTCAACCAGAAAAGATGTATCCAATTTCGATGTAGGCATGAGTGCAATTGTCACGCCACACGTTAAGTACTCAATTTACACTTTGTTGCGGGTTGCGGGTTACGGCATGTAATGAAGAAATTTAGATGATTGAATGTGTGTAGCACCAAATTTGCTTCTGAGGCAGAACATAAACAACAAATCTTTCACTCACCGGGCAGAAATATAGACAATGTTAACGGGAGCTATTTAGAATGATGATAGAGAGGCAAAAGTTTCTGCTTATCACTCAATGAAGTGAATTATTTTATATTTATTCCAAACAATAAATTAAAACTTTAATTAATTATCCGCAATCGAAAAATGTTGTTGCAAATAAAATTGTATTAAATAGTAAAAAATATTATATTTATTATGATCTTATTACTAATTAAAAATCGAAAATCACTGGAGCTAAATGAAAACACAGGCAGACGAAAAAGTGTCAGAGTTGCCACTCTCAGCTAGCCTGCAAAAACACATGGATTCGCTCCATAAGATTTTGAGAACACTGAAGAACGCAAATCTGAAGGTATCTCTAAACAAATCTGAGTTCTTACGCAATGAAACAGAATTCTTAGGTCATGTAGTGACTCCAAATGGTGTTAAACCAAATCCCACGAAAATTGAAACAATTCAAAAATTCCCCATTCCAAAGAACGTAAAAGAAAATCAGTCTTTCCTCGGATTGACTGGCTACTATAGGAAATTTATTTGTGATTATGCAAGGATAATAAAGCCAATGACCATTTGCCTCAAAAAGGATGCTATAATAAACATTGAAAATAAAGAATACAAAGAGTCATTTTACAAACTGAAAAAATTAATGTCAGATGATCTGATAAACAGACATCCAGACTTTAGTAAGGAATTCGTTCTAACGACAGACGCGTCTAATTTCGCGATCGGTGCGGTTTTAAGTCAATCACATGGACCTTTCTCATTTGCTTCCCGCACCCTAAATAAACGTGAGTGCAATTACAGCACTATAGAGAAGGAACTATTAGCTATAGTTTGGGCTACAGCTCAATTTAGGCATTACTGACCATAGACCTTTGGTATGGCTTTCCACTTTGAAAGAACCCAACAGCAAGCTTCAAAGCTGGAAGATTAAACTTGAAGAATACGACTTCAAGATATAGTATATACAGGGCAAAGAAAATAGAGTAGCCGACGCTCTTTCTAGAGTAAAAATAAACGTATTAGAGGATGATGATGATGATCTAGCAACTCAACATAGTGCTGAATCAGATAATATTTCTCTTATTCCTATTAGCGAACGACCTATAAACTACCATAGTCGACAAATCGTACTTGATACCAACGAAAATGGAACTCAAGACATTTGTTATCGAATGTTGGAAAGAGGCGCATAACATTTAAGTGCACAAATCCCACTTTAGTAACATTTAAAGATATTACTAAAGAAGTTGACGTCAATATTTTAAATGACATTAATAGTCAACTAACCATAACACGTACTTCTTTTGAAGATGTAATCGACGAATTAAAAATAACCTCAAGCAAAATTAATGAGATTCCAATGAACATACAACCAATCGAAGTTAATTATAATACATCGATACTTGCTGAAATAACTGAGTCCACTCTCAATCCACCTCTCTCACTCAGTCCTCCTTCAATCAACGTAACTTCTAAAGCTACTACTTCTACCCAAACAGAATGTCCAACTTTGCTCGAGCCCACAATCATTCGCTTTAATAACATATGAACTGTTGACGAGTGGAATAACAGACTAAACAAATTGAAAAACCTCAATGAATTTGATCCTTATTTTTTAAATAATACGCCAATTAATGCCGGAAGCCGCTGGATCCAGAATCTTTTTATGCGCAGATTCAAAATCACCATTGGTGAATGCCACAAAATCAGCTCTTCAAGCTTTAAAATCTATATTCCAGCTAAATATCAATGGTTGTTTTGTTTTACTAATAATAAACCCGTATTTGTGCAAGATAATATAAAAATTTCTAAATGGTTAAATACGAAAATTCTAAAATCCCCAAAAACCACTTTGCCTAATGTACTTAATAATAAGAAAAAAATTGTAAATAGATCTAAGAATAATTCTTCCACACTCCCAAACGCATCTAATTCCAAAATATCTAAAAAATCCTTAATTCCCCAACTAAACCGTATCTCCTTTGACAATGATACTGCAGTAGAGCATGGTGGTCGTTATTCCAATTTTGTTCATTCCCACACCATTAACCCCACACCTAAGTCTCTCACTCCCCGCCCTTTTTTTAGGACTCCCAATCCTCCTAACGCTAAGTTTGACCATTTACCTCCTCCACTTTTTGATCCAATGTTTTCTCCAGTTGCGAAGCTCACAACTAAATTTGCTGCCCCTATTACTAACAGTGATGAGTTTGATGGTCGATATTTGATAGCTAGATTACGCGACAGCAAACTTTATGAAAATGTTCGTCTTTACCTTTCCTATCTTTATAACAAGTCTGATAATGTTTGTATTAACGGTAAGACCAAAATGAATGTTTTAGTATCTATACAAAAAGAAGGTCTTCCAATTGACCCCGCCGCTCTCAACAAAATATATGTTCGCTTCCATGAAACCTTAAATATCTCTCCCTCTACAGTCTCAAAGGACCTTGCTACGTACGCCTCGCACATACGCTCAAAATGTTTACCATTCGTTCGTCACGATAATAAGCAATATCTTTAACTGTAATGTTGCTCTACAGCCTGTATTTACAATTACCCTATCTCTCTATTATCAGAATGTAAGAGGTCTCCGTACCAAAACTTCTAACGTTTTTCTTAATTCTCAAAATCTTCCCTTTGACGTCTTTGCTCTAACAGAGACAAATCTTAGCTCTGATTTTCTGGACAGCGAATTATTTACATCAGATTTTTCCGTCTTTCGTGCTGATGGTCTAATAAGTGATACTGCTCCTACTGGGCGAGGTGTTTTGTTTGCTGTCCACAATCGTCTTAATGCATCTCTTGTCCAAACTTCTAGTTCTGACCTATTTGAATTCGTATGTATAAAGTTATCTATATCTAAACATTGTTTTTATCTTATTTGTTGTTATATTCGTCCATCACAACCTAGCTCGATCTATCAACAATTTGTCGATTCACTTTGTTCTTTGGTCGAGGGTGAGGGGTCTTCCTTTAACATTTAATTTCCTCAACACATCTTCCTCTGAAGCCAAAACAATTGTTAACCTCTTTGCTACCTTTTTCAGTCAATCCTATAGCTCTAATTCAAACGAACCTGACCTTGAATACCACGAATTTCTTTCAAATAGCCCGCACACGTCTCTTTCTTCTCTTAACATTTCTTCCAATATTGTCCGCGAAAAGTTAAACTCACTGAATGATAACTTTTCCCCCGGTCCCGATTGTATCCCAGCAATTTTTCTTAAAAATGCGCTATTCCACTCTGTGAACCCCTCACCAATCTTTTCCAACTTTCACTCTCACAGTCAGTTTTTCCCTCTCTTTGGAAAGAATCCTTTATTTTTCCAATTTTTAAAAAAGGTTGTAAGAATGAAATTTCAAATTATCGACCGATTGCTAAATTATCCGTTATCCCTAAGCTCTTTGAATGTATAGTGTATGATTCCCTTTATTTCCATTGCAAATCAATTGTTTCTCCACTTCAACACGGATTTTTAAAGGGAAGATCCACTACGACTAATCTTACCCAATTTGTCTCCATGACACTTTTGGCAATGGAAAAAGGCTACGATGTTGATGTTATTACTACTGATTTCAGTAAGGCTTTTGACAAAATCAGTCACAAAATTATATACATAAGTTTCAAGCCTTTGGGTTTCCAACGTCGTTCATCAATTGGGTCAAATCTTACCTCGAGAACCGTATATATAGGGTTGTTTTCAGAGATGAAGTTTCCGATCCCATTCTCGCCTCGTCTGGTGTTCCCCAGGGTAGCCATCTGGGCCCACTTCTATTTGTGCTTGCAATTAACGATGTCGGTAGAATTATTTCCTTCTCAGAACTTTCTATTTATGCTGATGACATAAAAATAATTAAAGTAATCTCGTCATCTCGTGATTCTTCGCTGCTTCAACTCGATCTTGACACTTTTCTTACCTGGTGTAACAAAAATTTTCTTGAGCTTAATGTTAGTAAATGCCAATCTATGACTTTTTCCCGCAAACGCTTACCTTCAAATTCTCGAACCTATCACTTCTGTAATACCCCTGTCCCTATTGTTTCATCTATTCGTGATCTTGGGGTAATATGTGATAAAGAGTTAAATTTCCGCTCTCATATTGATTATATCATCGCGAAAGCGAATTCTTCACTCGGGTTTATCAAGCGATGGTCTAAAGAATTCTCAAACCCCTATGTTACCAAATCCCTATACACCACATTTGTCAGACCCTTACTTGAATATGCTAGCCAAGTTTGGTCTCCCTTCCAAATTACTCAATCTCTTAGAATTGAAGCTGTTCAGAGGAGATTCCTCAGGTTCGCTCTGCGTAGTCTACCTTGGTCTGATCCCCATATTTTACCCCCTTATGAAGACCGTTTGCAGCTGATTGGCATGAACAGTCTTTCTCAACGTCGCCGTATCGCTGACATAATATTCGTCCATCAGCTTATCACTGGAGCCATAGACTGTCCGGCATTGCTTGAATGGATTAACATTAATACCAATCCACGCAACTTAAGAGCTGTCCCCTTTTTCAGCCTCCCTATTCACCGCACCAACTACGCCCATTTTAATCCAATGAGCAGAATGCTTCGTTTAGCCAATACAGCACAAGATGTTTTCGATTTCTCCCTTAGTTCCCCTTCCCTCAGAAGAACTCTATACACTATCTCTCCCTAACCTCATTCCACCTTATTTATTTTAACTAGCGTTAAGTATATTATGTATAATTTATTTATAATATAATTTAATTTAATTTAAGTTTGTATAATACAATAATATATAATTTTAGTTGTCTGCTTGCAATAAGCTAAATAAATAAACCTTTCTTAAACTTGCTCTCCATTCATAGTCTTCCTCTTTCCCTTTTTCTTCCTAATCTTTTCCTCTTACTTAGTTTTAAGAATTTAATTTGTTATTTAGTTTTAAGATATTATGTGCTTGTACTAAGCGAAATAAATAAATAAATATGCACTTGAGTATATACATAAAAAATGACGCAATCTTCAATGAATTCCAAAAGATTTGGAAAGAAGAAATTACCTACTTTAAATAAAAATATACTGCATAGAAGTATGAAAATACTCAAAGATCTGAAGACAGATGAAGCAAACGAACTCATCTTGAAAATACATAAAAAATGCAATCATATAGGTATAGATAAAACTTATTTAGAGATATCCAAAAAAAATTATATACCCAACTTAAAACTCATGATAAATAAAATTTTAAATAATTGTGCAATATGTATGACAAAAGTCGATAGAAATCCTGTCAAATTACCATATGAGAAGACACCCACACCAACAGGACCCAGACAACATTATCATATTGACATAATTATGGTTCTTAAATAGAAAAAAGAAATATGTTACTTGCGTAGACAAATTTAGCAAATACGCCGCCGCCGCAGAACCTATAAAGCACAAGTCTCACATAGAAACTATAAAAGCGTTAACGAAGATATTTTCCTATATGGGTACACCAAGTCTGATAACACTCGACAACGAAAATGCTTTTGTTTCTGATTCTCTTAACAACTTCTAAGCAAATAAAGACATACAAATTCATTACTGCACAGCCAATGGGCATACAGGTAATTCCGACGTCGAAAGACTACATGAGGTGTGAATGCGTTAGTTATCCCATAGAGAAATTACTTACCTAGAGAACCGACCGGTACCTCCCTTACCTCTAAGACCCGAAAATTTTATATGAAGTGAGTGAGAGGAAACTTTCTCAATTTTCCTATCGGTGTATGCAATTATGCATGTAAGTGGTGAAAAAAAACTAAATGTCAGATTGGACTACAAAAACAACCAATGGACTTTTTGTTATTTGTCAAAAATGACAGTTCTTACTGAGGTTTGTATTTTGTGTATTTTAATTTAATATTTTCGCAAATTGTTATTATTATTCAATTCCATCAAATCTAGAGATGTCCTGGGTCTATCCACTTGTTCTTGGGGTGACGACTTGTTTTCGCACAGAGTATTGAGCTTATATTTTCCCTGGTATGGAAGCTGATGAACCAGGAACCGCATTTGGAATTTTTCTCGAATGCCAAGAGCCAGAGTACAATCAATTTTGGTTAGATTTAATCGAAGCCGTTATAACTGGAGAAGTTATGGAACTTAAAGAAGGACCGTCCCGTGATCGGCGAGATGTTAGTACAACTGTTTTGAAAACCATCGTTGGTACAGCTGATTTTATAGCAAAAAATCTGGTGAAAGGAGCTGAAAAAACCGGAGAACTTGTGGTCAAATCAACTCCATATTTGATATGAAAAATGACTCAAGCCCCTCCTGATACACCTCCAGTTTCCTCTAAAGTTCAAACTTCAGTGGAAATTGCGAAAAATGTGTCTGGAGCAGCAGTAGGAGTTACTGGATATTGCCGGCAAGGTTGGGTGTGCCACGATGGCGATTTTTTTGTTTTTATGTTTTTTAGCACCACATATTAAAAATCAAGAAGCAAATATACTCTCAGTGGGTTTTGGTTTGAGCGAAGAAGACGCACAATATAAAGTTTGTAAATTAACATAAACTAAAGAGCAAGTCTAAATCGTTGTTTTATTTTTAGATGCAAGGAGCATTTACTATTGATGCAGGAGCAGTTGAAGGCTTTTGTACAGTTTTTAATGGACTTGAAGAATCAGCAAGAATTCTAGGCACAAATATAAGCAACATTTCTGTTAAAATTATTGAGCACAAGTAAAGCAATCATTATTAAATTACAATGTATATTTAAAATGTTTGATTTTTGGATTTTTATTCAGATACGGACCATCGGCAGGACAAGTTGCCTCTGGAACTTTTGATACTCTTGGTACTCGAGTTGCAAAAAGCACTGGTAAAGGAGTTTTTGAAATATATAAAAATGGACAACGTCCAGAATCATCCAGAATTATGTACCAGCTGGAGTTTTGTATCCAGATTTGAGTGAATTAAAGGAACAATATTCAAAAAAATAGATTCTCATAATATTGATATTAGAAAACAAATGTATGCATTTGTATCTCATATCAGCCCTATATGCGTGGTATCTCTTCAAAAAATAAAGTAGCACGTACAGAACAACCCAAGTGGTTTATGACCAAAACATTTTGTAACAAGCAACCGGCTTGCGATTTAGTCAAGTTTTATTTGACGTACATAAATAGATTACTATCCAATCAGATATTTTTAAATAAATAGTTTTCCAAAAACTTTATAAACGGACCAAAAACAATCTCACAAAAAAATAAGATTTATCGAGACGACATTGATAAGAAACTAAAAAATAAATCAAATACCACTAATCAATTGATTTATGTTTTATTTATTTCGAATTGCGAGTGATTAGCGCATGATTGTTTTTAGAGGATGCAGAAAAACAAATATACATTTCCTAACTTTGGCTATGGTCATTGTATACGAATTTGCATAGTACTCTCATGAAAACGTTCCACACGTCGTCCCCCTGGCGATCACACAACTAACTAATTTTCTGGTTGCTGTTTCTGTGACGACCACACAACACAACTCAAAAATCATCGTGATGATAGTACTATAAGTTTTATATACAATGGCTATGGTATCAATTGAATAAAACTGTATTGGGATCTTCATTATCCATTTGCTTAACATGCCGAAGTACATCTTTTTTGGTGATCACATCAAGTAAGTAAACGACTACAGAAAAAGAAGATACATGAAGTGAATTACTTTTTGGTATGTATGTATTCATTTTTTATTCTCACCAGCTGCAGCATCTCTACATAATTTCAATCAATTTTCTTGTCGTCAAGAAGTTTGAATTCTTTCGCAAAAAATTTAACGGTGATCCACCAGGCACAAGTTCCATCACAATCAATTTTGGTTTTTTATGGTTCATGGAGTTCAAATTTGTATAGCCATGTTCATGAAAAAAATCTGCATTAAAAAACACATAGAGGAACCTGTATGCGTAGTTTGAGGTTGCTTTTCCAAATTAAAACTTTTGATGAAAAGATTTAAACGCAACTTGTAACAGCATCCAGTGCTGATTCCGAAAAGGTATCATTCATCTCTCTACGACTTACCATTGGCCAGATAGGCAAGAGTATGATAACCGGGGCGCCGAGAAATAATAACGGATTTTTATAGAACACGGCAATACAAGCATTTTTTACTATGGAAGGGGGGGGGGTCTATCTCCCCCCGTTTAGGCAGTAGGGGCAATTTAAAAAATATGTACGTTAAATGGAAAAAAATCTCCTCTTGCTCCTACCACCAATTTTCGACGCTTAAAGACTCACCAAATCGAATTTTACACCTCACATTTTGCAGCGCCACCACCAGGATCCGGGCAACCCTAAAAAAACTCGCCATGAGAGTACTATAGTTTTCATATATGTACAAAGAATAGCTATAACTCCGACCAAAAATAAAATATAAACTAATTAATAGAAAATTAATTCACACAAAACAATTGGTGGTAGTGCCTTTAAGTTGTTGTTGTTGTTCACAAAAATTCAATGAAATTGACGGAATAAAGAATGGTCAAGTCTAATAAACTGACATTCTATGTACATGTGTACACTTAAAAATAAAATATAAATAAGAATAAATTGTGACTGGCCAGTGGCCGATTCTTCCGAAACTCTCCCCCTTTGATACGTACTACGATATGTAGTCTATCGAAGTAAGGCATGGAGAAAAAAATGGTGGCGGAACAAGATAGCATACTTTAAGGCGCTTATAAAAATGCTGTGACTCCAAATGCATTTGATGAACAAGTACGACATCTGGACACGTAGCATCAGTGGTCTGAAGTGGTGTAGTGCGTAAGTGCACATGACTACAAAGACTGAGCAGATCTGATATGCGTGGGTTCGAATCCTACAAGTGTTCTTCAAATAAAATTGGATTAAAGCTCAGCACCACTAAGGAGTCTGATGATTGCCTGGCAAGCATGAAATAGCTATAACTCCGGCCAAAAATAAAATATAAATGAATTAATAGAAAATTAATTCATACAAAACAATTGGTGGTAGTGCCTTTAAGTTGTTGTTGTTGTTCACAAAAATTCAATGAAAAAGTTTCAACTGGTTAAAACTTATTCTTCTGTTGTAATAGCGCCAGTTTCCAAAATAGCTTTAAATGCAAATGGTGTTAAAGCATATCCCTGGACATAGAATTTATTCTGGAATTCAACCTTGTAAAACAAAAAGAGAACATATTTCAGAACATTATTTCTTTTTTTTTTACTTTTATAAAGTACCAATGCAAATGCAAAGTATGCAAGTAAGCCGACAAGCCTTCCATCAAAACCAACATTCCAATAGTTAGAATAGACCAATATGAAAACACTATCCACAACATTATACCATCTACCCAGCTATCTTGACGCCATCCAATCGACAAAACCATAGTTCACAAAACTTCAGCAATTTCTGAAAGAAAAACGAAGATTTAGAAATAAAAACTCAAGCACGAAGATGTTCTTTTACTGACGAGCATGAGCCAAAGACAAAAACGAAGATAAGAAGCAGTATGGGACATGGAACGTATGGGAATCCAAAAACGTATTCAATTGTATGTATGTATACCCTGATGAATAAATATCTCAGACATATCTTCTTCATCGTGACCGCCGCGCCGCGCCGCCGCCATGTCCGTCTTCGGTGTTTGTCATACCATTAGGATTCATTCCAGCTTAGCATCACCGGGATGAATTGGTTAAATCTATAAATTGATGGTATATTGTCAGTCAAAGAACTTTTTTTAAAGACATTTTCAAAGCCAAGAAATTGTAAAAAAAAAAAACTGAATACATCTAGAGTAGCTTGTCGAACCAAACTCTTCCTAGTGATTTTACGATTGACTAAGCTATAAGATTGGATTACTTACGTTCGCAAGTTTCCTTTACTTCATAATGTGGAATGGTTTTCTGAGTATACATGTTAGGGCTACAGTCAGCGGTGGGTGTATTTGGGGCTTAAAGAGAACCATATTAATGAATGTTATCATTATCAGAATCGATGGATCACAGGTAGCCGAGTATGGCGCTGAAAAAAAATATTATTTTCAACAAAAAAGAATCTCTTTCACCAGAACATCATTTATAACTAAAAAAACGTTTAAATTATCAAAATCTAATCAGAACTTCCGGAGTTAGAGATTGGTTTACAATTTTTTTTTTGAGGATTTTCCTTGAAATTCTCAATAGCAGCGCCACATATAAACCGTCACTATTTTTTTTTTGAGGATTTTCCTTGAAATTCTCACTAGCAGCGCCACATACAAACCGTCACTATTTTAGTTCCACTGGTTGGATTTTGATGATTTAAACGTATTCCAGTTATAAATTATATCCTGCAGGTGTTTTAAAAAATTTTAAAACATTGAATTTTATGTGGCACTAGTGAGAATTTAAAGGAAAACCCTCGAAAAAAAATGAAAAAATACTTGTTAACGAAAATAAATGAAAATTTTACACCTGATTACACCACTAAAATACTGGTTATATAACTAAACTAATGTAATTTTTATGTAAAACACTTACCTGTTTGCTGAAATAAACGAAAAACGCTCGACAAAAGTTATTATTAGTAATATATTAATAAATATTTTGAAAAAAGTGAAAATGTAAACCATTGAAATTGTGGCTTTTGTGGCTTTTGGCATTCAAATTCTTTAAATTTATAATTGTTTTCGCTGAAAAAAAAAGTAAATTCAACTAAAAAGTATAAGCGCGTCCTAAATGTAGGTAGATAGTGCGTACGCGCCGAACTTCTTTTAAGTTGGTACCCAGTTTTGACGTTTTGGTGACAGATCAAAGAAGTAAAAAAAAAAATTTGACAATTTAATTATTATTGTTCTAAATTTGCGTACATTAGTTTTCAATCAATAAGGGTATTCATGCAACGAGATAATTTTCCGCTTTGCAGAAAGATATAATTTTCCGCTTTACGTTTGCATGAGCACCCCATAAAAATTCTTGCATAAATGTGAGAAATAATCAGCTGTCACAACTAAACGTCACAAATTACTTCTCGAAACTTTATGAGGTTTATTTCTTCGCTTTCTGCATCAGTTCTGTGAGATAAATTTATCTGGTTTCGAGCTTTATCCGAGTTTTCCACCGTTGCATGAATACCCCTAATTAAAGTTTTCAGTTTTTATAAATTATATAGTGAATAGTTTGTTTTTAAATAAAAAAAATTATATTGATTACAATAAAGTTACACGAGAATGTCATCATTCTTATAGATATCTGCAGAACACAGGCGACTCATCATAACCAAATATAAGTCCACATTCTATTCAGTCTGTGAGAGATCAAGAAAGTCAGACAAAAGCTTTTGAATGGATTGCATTACATTCACAGTAGGGGTTTTTCTTTTTTAGTTCAGAACAGGGTATGAACTGTCAAACAAAAAATCGTGTTTCTTTTTGAGCTCAGAGTGTATAACAGTTCAAGTTTGTGTTTCTTTTTTTGTTGAGAGCATGTTCAGAGATTGTTCGGGGCGCACTCAATGAGCTCAGTATAAAAAAACTGAGCAAACAGATTTCAATCCTGAACGCCGTAAATTTTGTACTGACTGACAGATAGTGCTCGAGTGTGTTTCATATATAAGTCAGAGCGCTTAGAACGTGCTCGCTCCGAGGAAAGTTCAGAGTATGTTCGACAAGCTCGTGCTCTGTTCCGTGCTCTGCTCTGAATGAAAAAAGAAAAACTCCTAGTAAAAAGGTAAGTTCTGACAATGAGACTGCATAGTAAAAATGTTAAAATTTGTTTCAATAATTTCAGATATTACATTGCGATATGAAAGCTGCAAATGTATTCATAACAAAGAACTCGCTGATGAGGTGTGGCGCGTGGATTTAGCATTTCAAAGAACGAACACAAACCCATTGTTGGGCGATCGAAATGGAAATGCGTCCCTATGTAAAGGATTCACATGGATGAGATTGGATAGATAAGCTTTTATCCGATCCTATGCGAAGTGATTGAGGTTAAATGTTATCACAACATTTACAGAGTATGTTTGAATATCTGGCTACGCCTAGACAACCAGGGCAAGCACGACAATACCAACATGCCAAAGCCTCGAGACAACAGTTTGATCGATCGTGTTTTTTTTAGATATTTTGTGCGGTTATTTTGCGATTCCAGCCAAGCACTTTTTTTTAAATTTCTTTTTTTTGTAAGTTGAATAGGCATATTTTTTTTAGTTAAAATGACGAGAAATAAAACTAATTTAAATGAAATTTTGTTGAATATTTTTGTTCAAAGACTGATGCATTTTACCATAAATCTGGTGAATTTAGAATGTATGGGATATGGTTTAAGGGTTCTTTTCCACACTGAAACTTTTGAGTAAAAGATTTAAAGGCTACTTGCATTAAGTGCTGATTCCTAAAAGGTATCATTCATGTCTGTACAATTTACGGCTGGCCAGCTACCCTGCAAAATGTTTTTGATTTTTCTTCATGATGGCAAAACGGTATCTGGC
Source organism: Syrphus vitripennis (assembly GCA_958431115.1). Classification (NCBI taxonomy): domain Eukaryota; kingdom Metazoa; phylum Arthropoda; class Insecta; order Diptera; family Syrphidae; genus Syrphus; species Syrphus vitripennis. The sequence goes on along the minus strand of OY288110.1, from coordinate 59,601,113 downwards.
CAACGATAAGTCGTAGAGAGATGAATGATACCTTTTAGGAATCAGCACTTAATGTTGTTACAAGAAGCATTTAAATCTCTTACTCAAATGTTTTAATTTGGAAAAGCACCCTTAAACTACGCTTACAGGTTGAAATTTGCTGTCGTTTTTTATTTGCTTCTCATTTATATTCAGATGTATGCAGTAAGATGGAATCCTATCACATACTCAAGGGTGTTTACAAAAAAAAAATTAAATTTACCGCCAAAACTTGATCTCAATTCGAATAAAGTTTCTGACAATATGGACAGACATTGTTCACTTGTTTCTGAGACTTTTTTTTATACATAAATATGACCAGATCTACCAGTCGTCAGTACTAAGCATTACCATGATAGCAAAACCTGTTTATCAAGAACGAAATTCATAAATATGTCATGTTTCTTTTATTTGCAAATTGGAATATATTTTACAAAAAAAGCCTCGTTTTTCTTACATCTTTACCTATGTACAATGCATTGCATAACTTTATATCAATAAAAATTAATAAAACAATAAACGTGTTACATTATTTGTTTGTTTAAAAAATTAAGTGCTGAATCAACTCATTCGATGCTGGCAGGATACTGGAGCATACCGGCAGTAATATGTATGCCTTTTGAAATCCAGTCCAGAATGATGGGAGCCTATGTTTTCTCTAAGTAGAACACGTTGATTAAAGGCCTTAGGACACACCGAACACGCGTAAGGCTTTTCACCTCCAAAATAAAATGAAATTGTTTAATAAGTAATGATTCTGCAAAAGGACAAACAAATTAATTTCTAACTACATAATTTGTTTATGTTAGTGGCAGTTGGAATTAAGTCATTACCTGTGTGAATTCTTTCATGTTTCCTCAGGGTTCCTCCATCGGCAATGCTTTCCAACAATATTGGATGAAAACGGTAGAGCCATCCATTCCGACAGTGAAAAAAATGTTTGTTCATCTTATGGATTACAGTGGAAACTGATCAGGTAAGCTGTGGAGAAGAAATCGCAAATGAAATGTTTTTGGTAAGGAATGTTCCATGTATGTTCCTTACAGTTGAAACCATTTATCTAAGTAATAGTAAACCGTTTGTCAGACCCAGTTGTTGTTGTTGTTTTATGGTTTTTGTAACAAAACAAAAGTTAAATTTCGTTTTAATATAATCTTAAATTACCTTAACTTAAAACCTACCAACGCTCTCGAATCGGCTGGTAAAAGTCCGCGCATCCTTGCAATAATAGCCGAGCTTTTCGGTGGAATATTATCAAGTCTTGCTTTAATTCCCTGTCGAGGAAATTTACTTAGTGCAGTGCTCAGCGATTCTAACTGGAACATATTCGAAATATGTGTCATGCCATAGTCAATGTAGAAAATATCAAATTCATCTTCTTTTAGTTGTTGATTATTTGGATTAGCCAATACTCAACGATGCCACCGATTTGTGGTTTTATCACAAATTAAAAACATAGTCGAGGTTTGAATATCAGCTAGGGTCACTTTATGCTGGTCTTTCTTGAATTTAGACTCTATAAGTTGATTTATGAGTTTCTAAATAAAGAAGAAAAAGTAATCATTATGAATGTTATTTTGGAACAGAAGTTTATATAGATACAAACCTGAACATATTGCAACTCAGAGTTTCTGAGTTGTTAGACCAGTTCGTTTAATTTCCGGTGGGGGAGTATCATCACAGATTTGATGCAGAACCAAGGGATTTAAATTAACATCCTCCTGTGATGATGTATCATACAGGACAACCTTTATAATAATAATACTACCCTCTGCGTTGCCGGCTAAGTAGACGTTTTCCTTCGTTAAAATTTCTCCTTCCACACTCTTGCTGGCCAGCATTGCGTCCAAGTGTCGCTTGGCGTTTGGATTGCCAGCAAAGTCTTCCAAACCGAACAAACTAAACGAAACTGCTTGTGGGCAAGTTCCAAGAACTTCTTTTCACATATGTACAATTGACTGACCGGCACCCAGTCTTCATCACCGAAATCAATGAAGAAGCACTGCCCAATGGCATTTAATTTATCTACTTCATCCAAACGCACACGATGCCAACATTCTGCAATGCAAACCAAATAAATCTGTTTGCAAGCTACCGATACTGGGCGAGTCTTTTCAGTCAACATGTGCAAATCGATTTCATTCATGAGATTATCAAACTCTTCGCTGTATTCCTTGCCAAAAAGACGAGCCCAAATTTCAGTTGTCGTAACACAATGAGTAATGTAAAGATTCCAATACTTTTTGGCATACTGGCACAAGAGAATTCAGCCAAATTTTCGTTTGGATACTCATTGGGATACGTAGAGTAAATACTTTCATGGACACGTGGAACAACTTGGAGAATTTCGATTTGAAGAAAGTGTATTCAGGTTGCGCACACCGCCTTACAACACAATATTCTGAAAGTGATGTTACAGGATCAAGTTTCGGATTGAATTGAACAACTTTTGGTGGAATTATTTGCTAAGAAAGAGAAATATGTATGTGATTTAAAACATTATCAAATGCGAGAATATAAAAATAATCAAACTTACTTGGGTCTCTTGGGTTGTATTCTTTATCACATTTGATTTTCGGTCGCCAAATGGACTCGGTACCTCCGAACGATAAAGCTGGCGAGGAATCTGGTGTATTTCCTGCAGGAACGCTCGGCCCTATCGTAACAACATGCTGTTACTGCTGCTGCTTTTTTTGGTAATTGGAGACAGACGTTTGCTTTTGTTGCTGTTGTTGTTGAATTTGATATCTTTTTTGTTGATGAACCTGTTGAATTGGTTGAATAATAAATTAATAAAAACAATTTGCAAAAATATTTAAGCAAAATACACAAAATACAAACCTCAGTATGTCTGTCATTTTTGACAAATAACAAAAAGTCCATTAGTTGTTTTTGTAGTCCAATCTGACATTTAGTTTTTTTTTCACAACTTACATGTACACACCGATAGGAGAAAAACTTCAAATAAAATTTGCGGGTTTAAGAAGCAAGAGGGGTACCCTCTATGGCTAACACCATGAGTAGAATTGACCAAATAGAGGAAAACACAATCGGTATGACTAACTTCGTCTCTAAGCTCTCATCTTTGCAACAACAAATTGATGCCATGAAAAAAAAAGAGATTGCAGCAGATGCTGTACTGTTTGGTGTTCCATCTTTACCCGATGAAAATCTTACATTGCTTTTTAATCGTCTTTGTCTTAACATCAAATGCAGATCCCCTAGCTTGAATAGTATTTATCGCTCTCGCTCACGAAATATAAAAAGCTTAACTCCAACACCTATTATACTTAAATTTATGAACACGCAAGAGAGGAATTCTACATTGAAATGCATTGCTATCTACCGCAAACAACAACAACATCATCAACTCACCTTACGAGATCTGGGTATAGAATCAAACAATGCTTGTTTTTTGAATGAAAGCCTACCAATGACCACTCGCACACTTCTTCATCAAGCAGTGCGCATGAGGAACAATCACCAACTTTTCAGTGCATATACTTCTTATGGTAATGTTTTCATAAAACTAGCAGCTGATGGAGAGAGTTTCGCTGTTCGCAACGTGGGAGAACTAGAAGCTGCAGTGGCGACTAACTAAATTTGTGTATGCCTTTATGATGTTTACCCTATATTTTTTTGAATTACACTTTTTACACATTTATAATTATTTATTCTTATCCTCATCTCTCCTTTTCACAATCTCATTACAGAAGCTTGGAACTTCAAAATCCATGAAAGACACTTGGAAGCAGCTCCGACAAGTAGGTATCGGGAAACAACAAAAGTCTCTCTCTGATGAAATTGACTGCAATGACCTTAACAAAAAGTTTACTACACTGATGCCTTGTTCGTCATATAATGTGTCTTTCAGTGAGCCTCTCAATCTTGAATTCTTTAATTTTGACAGATTATCCGAAGAAGGTGTTGTGGAGGTTATACTTTCTATTAAATCAAATGCCATAGGACTTGACTTAATTAACCCAAAGTTTATTAAACTTTTGCTTCCTTATATTCTGAAATTTGTAACACACATTTTTAACAGTATCTTGACAACATCTGAGTTTCCTACAGAATGGAAGAAAGCAAAAGTTATTCCTATTCCCAAGAAATGTACGGGCCCCGCAATAGATTATCGACCAATTGCTTTTCTACCTTTTCTATCAAAAGTATTTGAAAAGGCAATCCCTTAATAAATTCAAAATCATCTTACTTACAACAACCTTCTCAGTATATGTCAGTCTGGGTTCCGACCACAACGTAGTTGTAAATCGGCACTACTCCTTGTTGCTGATGAAATAAGAGCTGCCTTAGATGAAGACTATTTTGTCCTGCTCACGCTATTAGACTTCTCCAAGGCTTTTGATACAGTGAATCACTCAATACTCTGTAAAAGACTACACCAAAGATTTGGTTTTTCAACTGAGTCGTGCAAACTGATGCACTCATATCTCAATAGCAGGCAACAATGTGTTGTACCAAATGGTAGACCCTCCAACTTCGCTTATGTACTTCACGGGGTCCCACAAGGATCAATATTGGGCCCACTGTTTTTCTCCATGTACATTAATGATTTACCACACATAGTTAAAAACTGTTTTATTCACTTGTACGCTGACGACGTGCAGCTCTTGATCAGCCGGCCCTTGACTGCGAAAGAAGAGGCGGTCTCTCTGATGAACTCGGATTTGCGAAACATCACACGTTGTTCCTTACTGAATAATCTTCACCTAAACACTTCTAAATCAAAAACATTGCCTATCTATAGGAAGATTTTCGACATAACATCACTAAGCCCCCTGTAGATAGAGAATCAAACCATCCCTTATGTTAACTCTGCCCGTAATCTAGGTATGGTTTTCAATCGATCTCTTACCTGGAATGACCATCTTAACAGCTCTATAGGGAAGGCTTATGGAAGTCTTAGAGCACTTCGAATCGCTCAAGGCTTTATTCCTTAGAATACTAAGCTCTTGTTAGCAAAAACGCTTTTGCTTCCAATGTTGCTTTACTGTTGTGAAGTTTTTGGCGATTTGGACTATGCAGCTTCTAGAAAGCTTAATGTAGTCTATAATAACTTTGCCCGGTTTGTATATAATCTCCGCTTATTTAATCATGTTTCTCTTTTTTCAAATCAACTATGTGGTTGTAGTCTAAATAATCTTTTAAAATTTCGGTCACTTAAATACCTTCAAATGTTAATACAAACAAAACAACCTGATTATCTGTACAATAGACTGAAATTCCCTCATTCAAATAGGTCTCTCATTCTCATAACACCGAGATTTAAATATCTGAATACTCAACGGCAGTTTTTTAATTCATGTCATTAACCTTTGGAACTCTCTACCAATTACCATTAGAGGAATAGGAAGCACAAGGAAATTTTCATCCATACTTTTTAAGTATTTGGCAAATCGTTGAATCGTTGAATTATTATTATTTTTTTTTGTTGTTAGTTTTTTCTTTCTCTATAACTTTAATTTTTTTTATTATTATAGTTAATCTATTCAGTCATTAAATCTTACATCATTTCAAGGCTTATAATACTTAACGAGATGTAAATCTTACTTTGTAAGCGTTTTTTTAAATAAATAAATAAATATATTATATTTGTGAATGAGAGTTAGTTTCTAATATACATAAACTGTTTTTTCATTCAATGGGATTTGGTTTTTTTTTGAAGAGGAAGTAGTTGGGTGAATGTTAAGCTCGCTGAACAGAAAAGGATGGAAATTTCTTTCATTCAATGGGATTTGGTTTTTTTTTAAGAGGAAGGAGTTGAGTGAATGTTTAGCTTGCTGAACAGAAAAGGATGGAAATAAACCAGGGAATTTACGCGATGGCCTTAACGGTTATTTAACAGAAATTGTAAACAGAGATTCTGTTGTGCTATAATAATGAATTATGACTAAATATTTGAATATTTAAATTTGGCAATGCTCTCACTGGAAACATTGTTCATTTAGTTTTAAGCTTTTGCATTACTTTCCATTTATATAATAAAGTTAGTTGCAGTGTGTTCTTACTCGAAGTCGGTCGTTTCATTTAGACTATTAGCTAGATTTTCAACAGGTTATGGGCCCAGAATACGCGGGAAAAGTTAAAGGTTAAATTAAAGTCATTGAGCAAGTTTTTTTTATTTAATGTTTTGGAACGCGCTTGAAATCTGGGAACCTTGTTAATTTTAGATTAGCTTAGGAATAGATAAAAATAATGAAACGACAGTGGGTAAGAATGGAGAATAACTCTTATAAAATTGAGCAACTGCAAACGGCAGATCAGTATTCCGTATGGAAATTTCAAGCCTCGATTTTGCTAAATGCCTCTGGGGTATTTGAGTATGTGAATGGGGAAAATCAGGCTCCGATGAAGGCTGAATCTGAAAATCAAACCGCTTTTGATAAGAGGCTTTCGGATTGGAGAAAATCTGATAGCAAAGCGCAAAGGATTATTGCAACGAGCATTGGTCCTATTCCGCTTCGGCACATCGTTAATTGCAAAACTGCGATGGAAATGTGGGTAAAGTTGAGGTCAGTTTATGAACAGACTTCGAAGGCAAATATCCACATGTTGCTGCACAAATTTTATGGGTTTGAAAAACACCCTAATGATGATGTTTCAACACATATATCCAGGTTAGAGAACATTGTTAGACAATTAAGAGATATTGGTGAAATTATTTCTGAAAGTATGATCATAACGAAAGTTTTGATGACACTTCCAAGTAATTTTAAGCATTTTTTCTGTGCATGGGAGTTGACGGCAAAAGAGCATCAAACCTTGGAAAATCTTACGTCACGGTTGGTTATGGAAGAGACACGCATGTCATCGCATGCGACGAGTTCATCCGTTGCTTTGGTTGCAAAGCAAAAGACAAAGAAAAAAAATCCAAATTCATCAAAGCCGGGAAAGTGTTTCTCTTGTAATGAGCATGGCCATTGGAAGAGAGATTGTCCTAAGAAAATTGCTGCAGGCGATCGTAGAAAGTGGACTGGAACTAGAGATGAGGTACGAAGGGGTGATGCACTTATATGCAACGTTGACGACAAAGTGAAGACTGGAAGTTCAAGTGAGGGAAGAAGAGGTGCACTTGTATCGGGTTTAGTTACTTCACGATGGACTGGAAGTGCGGATGAGGTGCAGAGACGAGGTAATGCGATAGAGGAGCCGGACCATAGTCGATGGACTGGAACTCAAGGTGAGGTTCAAGGGGCTGCTTTAGTTGGTTGTGATGGATCGGTAACTAGGGATAGCACAAGAAATGAAAATTGGTACTTGGATTCTGGTGCTAGTGACCATATGACGTGCATGAAAGAATGGTTTGCATGCTATAGGGAGTTTACGGATCCTGTTGCCATTAAAATAGGAAGCGGAGAAAAGATTTTTGCCCAGGGCATTGGAAAAATAAATATTTTTGCTTCTGATGGGAACATTTGGGTCGAAAAACATCTGTCTGACGTTCTGTATGTCCCAAAGATCTCTATGAATCTATTTTCGCAGACAAGAGCCTTAGATAAAAATCTGAGCATCATTTCTGATAATCTTCAGTGCAAATTTGTGAAAAAGGATGGTTCAGTTGTGGCTGTAGGAGAACGTCAGGGGCAGCTCTTTAAAATGTGTTTTAAGGTCCAGACTCCGACATTTGGGGAGGCAAATGTGGCTAGTCAGGTTTTGCCTCTAAAAATTTGGCATAAACGTATGGCACACCAAAACGTTGTACAGGTTCGCAAGCAGCTGATAAAAGCTGGAATTCAGTTCAAAGATGATGAAAACTTTTCATGTGACGACTGCGTCTATGGGAAGCAACATCGGTTACCTTTTTCAAAAAGTAATTTTCAGGCTTCCCAACCTGGTGAACTTGTACATGCTGACGTATGTGGACCGATGGAACAAAACTCAGTTGGTGGCTCGAGGTACTTTCTCTTGTTTAAAGACCATTTTTCACGATACAAGGTGGTGTATTTCTTAAAATCTAAATTGGATGTTTGTTCATACATTGAGCAGTTTATAAACAGAGCTAAGAGTGAATGCAGAAATGTGGTAAGAACGCTCCGTACAGATAATGGGACGGAGTTCGTGAACGAAGGTGTTAAATCACTTCTAACCAAGCATTGTATTCGCCATGAAACTACAGTTCCCTACACTCCAGAGCAGAATGGCAGTGTTGAACGCGAGAATCGCACCATTGTGGAAGCCGCCAGGACTATGCTCTGTGGAAGTGGTTTGTCTAAGGGATTCTGGGCAGAGGCAGTAAACACGGCAGTCTTCGTGTTAAACCGAACTGGTGTTAGTCCAGTAAAAGGCAAAAATCCATATGAACTTTGGTGGGGCAGTGAATGCAAGGTGTTAGATTTGAAAACATTTGGAACTCCAGCGTTCATACATGTACCAAAGCAGAAACGTAGGAAATTTGATAGCAAGGCAGAAAAAGGTGTGTTCATGGGTTATGCCGAGAATACAAAAGGGTATCGCATTTGGAATTCATCGTCAAGACAAATCCAAATTGTAAGAGATGTCGTATTTAAGGAGGGTGAGCTTCAAAACCAGAAGGATGGAGATCAAGACAGGTCTATAGTGTTTTCATCACGAGAAGTTGACTCTGAGAATCTAGAAAACGTTCATGGCGATTTGGATGATATTTTGCATGATGATTTGCATGATGATTTGCGTGGTTGTTTGCATGAGGATGAATGTGATAATACACATGATAATGTGTGTGGTTCGGTAAGTGATGAGCAAGAAGCGGATTTGAGCCAAGGAACGTTGGAGGGTTCTAGTGGTTCATCTAGACCAGATATTCAAGAAGACAACGGTGGAACGCAGAAGGATTCCAGTAGTTCATCTGGGGAAAACATTGAAGAAGCCAATTTAGATGATGATGTTTTCGATTCGTTGGATGAGGATGATGTTGGTGCAAGCAAAGATGTTTCATACAGAAATAAATTGCGGAGTGCAAAGGACTGGAAGAGTTCGGGTTGTATAAACTATGCAGAAAAACATGCTTTTCTGGTTCAAGGTGAACCTATGAACTACAAAGAAGCAGTTTCTTGTGCTGATGCGCGTCAATGGAAATCAGCAATGGCAGAAGAGGTGGAAAGTCTGCTTAAGAATCGAACTTGGGAATTGGTCGAAAAACCAACAAATAGGAAAATCATAGATAACAAATGGGTCTATAAAATGAAAAATATAGATGCGCATGGGCGGAGAAAATATAAAGCAAGGTTGGTAATTCGTGGATTTACCCAAGAATATGGAGTGGACTATGTTGAAACATTTAGTCCTGTGGCGAAATTTATTTCCATTCGAACTGTTCTTGCTATAGCTGCGAAGGATTGTCTCTGGTTCAGTTCGATGTTAAAACAGCTTTTTTAAATGGCGATCTGAATGAGGACATTTACATGCGTCAACCTCTTGGATTCGATGACAGATCTGGAAAAGTGTGCCTATACGGCTTAAAGCAAGCTTCTCGTTGCTGGAATGAAAAATTCACTCATGTGCTAAAGAAATTCAACTTACGAGTTTCTGAAATGGATCCTTGTGTTTTTATTGGAAATGATACTGATAACCGTCTTGTACTTACAATCTACATCGACGATGGCCTAATAGCGGCAAGGAAGAAAGAAGATGGTATAAGACTAGTGGAATTTCTGAGGACAGAGTTTGAAATCACACTTTTGGATGCTGAATGGTTCTTGGGAATGCAATTATCCCGGATGCAAAATGGGGAGATTCATGTGAGCCAGACTAGTTATGCAAATGCATGTGAATGCAGTCAAGAGGATCCTGAAGTACATCAGTGGAACTAAAACAATGGGTATACTCTTTAAAAAAGCTAACAATTTATCTTTGATATGTTTCAGTGATGCCGATTACGCTGGTGACATTGTTACAAGAAGATCTACCTCTGGATTCATTTTTAAATTTGGGGGTGGACCTGTATCCTGGGCATCGCAGACAAAAATGTGTGGTATTGTCGACCACAGAGTCGGAGTACGTGGCGGCATCTCAAGCTGTGAAAGATTTGGTCTGGATTCAGCGGCTTGTTGCGGAACTAGTGCCGATTAAAGGGTCTTCTGTGGCTGAGCTGAATATGGATAACCAGGGAGCAATCCGGCTAGTTAAAAATCCGGAGTTCCATAAGCGCACAAAACACATTGATGTGCGCTATCACTTTATTCGTGAAAGATATGAGAGAGGAGATTTCGATATAAATTATGTTCCTTCTGAACATCAAATTGCAGACATTTTTACTAAAGCCTTAAGCAAAGATAAGTTTGAAAAATTTAGAGATTTGATTGGAGTTGTAAATAATCCATTTTAAAGTTAATTATATTCAAATTCAAATTATTCAAAAGTGGGAGTGTTGTGCTATAATAATGAATTATGACTAAATATTTGAATATTTAAATTTGGCAATGCTCTCACTGGAAACATTGTTCATTTAGTTTTAAGCTTTTGCATTACTTTCCATTTATATAATAAAGTTAGTTGCAGTGTGTTCTTACTCGAAGTCGGTCGTTTCATTTAGACTATTAGCTAGATTTTCAACAGATTCAGATTATATGTATATACAGATATTTTTCTATACATTATTTTTGTTCTTAAATCATTCCGCGGTTTTTCGCATCAGTATATCAAGAGTGAAGTAAATATCGTACTGCAGATTTTGTGATAAAATTTTAATTAGTACCTACTTCCATTGGTGTTTTTGCTCCTGAATTTTTATATTTTTATATTTTAAACGTGTTTATTTTCATTGAACAATTTTAATTTCTTTTTCTAGTTTCATTTCTTGTCTTGGGTGTTTTTTTTTTCATTCACTAGTTTTTTTTTAATTTTTTTTGGTTTGTAATTTGTACTTGTTTTGCCGATAATTCCCTGCCTGTTTGTGTTACTTGTTGTGCTAATACCTCCAAATAAGTAAAATAAGTTAGTGGTTTAAGAATTAAAAAGAAATTACATTTTTAGGTTTGTGTTTTAATTTCTATAAACAGAAGAGAGAGTGAGTTTTTATTTTCTTATTTTGTATTATTACTTATGTATATAAAACCCTAGGCTGTACGTACAATATATAATTCAAATTTATACAAAATACCTACATATATTATTAATAGCTATTTATTCAGAGTTTTACATTTGTTATATAGTTTGGCAACATGGTTGAGAGGTGTATTTATGCAAACTGTGATGCACAGCAAAGTTTTTTCTTTCGTCTTTTTTTACGCTCCCAACGGACCTAAGAAGAGAAGTTTGGTTGAAGCATGGGATGGTTTCGTCAATTCAAAAGGCACAAGTTATGTGTGAAACCCATTTCTATAGTACGGATTTAAAAATTCGGGGTTTACGAAAAGATTTAAGCAAATTCGCTTTGCCCGTATCTTCAGTATCATGTGGTTGTAGAGAAGAAGTTACTGTTAGAGCATGTACTATGTTAATGGATGAATGGAGGTCTCGGAAACAGCCTAATTCAACGATTACTTCTGACATTATAGGCTACGAGCCTCCACCAGTACCTGTACCGTGCAGTCCATCTCTATAGTAACTATGGCTGCAAGCTCTAACAAAACCTATATTAAAGATTATTCTTTGCCCAATGTACCTGCTTCTTCACCCATTTCTCCCTCGCAGTTCCCTTCGCCTAGACTTCGATCCTACAAATCAGTGCGAAAAATAATTCGAAAGCCTATCGCACCTCGTATTATTATACCCAAAACGCCGAAAAAAAAGACTTAATCAGGAATATATTTTAAAAAAGGTCTTGAAAAACAGTTGGAAGATTTTTTATAAATCCGCAGCATGTTATAGTTTTATGTTGAGTGTAGGATTTAAGCTGCCAGCGTAAAGCACCATTTAACGTTGGCACTCCGAAATTCGTTTACGAACAGGTTTTACCAAACGCATATCTGACATGCTGGTTGAAAAAGCGAAAAGCATGACAGCTATGGAGAAGAAATGCATACTGCTATTTGATTTTTGATGAAATGGCAATAAAAAAAGAAATATCAAAGATGATATTATTTATGGGTTCAACGACTTTGAAGAGTATGGTAGGCAGAATACAGTTGCCTCTAAAGCAATGGTATTCACTCTCAGGGGTTTAAATAAAAATTGGAAACAGACCATTGTTTATTACATTGGAAGTCCAAACAGAGATATTTTATCAAAAATGTTGGTCACAATTATTACGGGAGTAATAAAACGGGCCTAACCATTGTCGCAACAAGTTGTGACCAAGGTACAAATGATTCCTCGGCATACCATAAACTTAATCCATCCACGTCTATTTTATCTGAACCATTATGTAGATATTGAAAATCATAGGATTTTCCTTCTTTACGACTATGCCCTTCTCTTTAAGAGTGTGAGGAACATATTGCTGAGTCACAAAATGTATAGGGGATGATGTTGTTGATTGGCGTATTATCCAAAAGGTTTATGACCAAGGCAAAAAAGGGATACATCAAGTTTTTTTATAAACTAACTGAGTCTCATGTTCGACCAAACAATTTTGACAAATATTCTGTTAAGTTGGCCACACAAATTTTCAGCGATAATGTGCATTCTGGAATTTTGTATGCCTTGCATACAAATTGCTTTGAAAGTTGCACTGAAAAAAAACTAGCTGAAGCAACAGCTAGATTTATTAAACGGATGAATGATCTGTTTGATAATTTAAATACAGGGAAACTCTACTCCAGGAACCCTAATAAACAGGTACTATCGGACTCCACCGATACTCTTGAAAGCCTAAATAGCGCAAGAGAATGGATATCCACATGGCGATCAACCAGTTCTCACAAGATTCCGTATTGCTTTAAGGGACTACAGCAAACTTTGTTAGGGATCACTAAGATGTGGGAACATCTCAAAAATGAGGAGCAGACCAGCTTCTGCATACTACGCTGGATTTGCAGCATGGAAGTTAACAATAAGACTTAAATGCGATGTCTGCTCTCAATATATGGTTGACCAAACAGACGGTACACAAGAGCAAACATTACAATGCAATATATATTTTATAGTAGTTAATAGAGTAGTTATGGAATGAGGACTAGGCCTACCGGGGAAACCTAAAAAAAAACGCATCTAGTATTCCACCCCACTGGGTGATGTGGAAAAGAATACATGTTATGGTTAGTGATCAGGAATGCTACGTTTTGAAATTTGGGTTTCCAGCTATGTATTTAGAATTAAAAGACACTGACGAGACAGCAGGTAAGCTGCTACAAATACATACAAACCAAACATCCATCAAGCTTATTCTAAACCCGTTCAGCTGATAATGAGAAAATTCAAATAAAAAAAATACATTCTTTTTTGAGAAAAAAATATTGTTCTTGTTTATGTGTAGGCTAGTTCAATTTTAATTTTCCCTTTTATAAATGAAAAACTCAACTTTCTTTTTTTTTTAAATATAATTTAGGTTTTAATTTCTGTGTAGGTAGATAGTGTGGTGTCGCAAAGTTCTCGAACAAGAATAACCTTCTTTTTTCATGAAGGTTAAATTATTACATTAGTTAATACATAACAATTATCATTTGATAAGAAGTGTCAACAGAGATGAGCAATACGATAATTTGTTTTACACTAATTCACAATGGTAGGTTGTTTAAATTTATTTTAATTTATTTAGCATTAATTTTGAGTAAATTAAATAACAGCGATGAACATTCTCCGCCCCGGTGAACGCAGTTCAAAGGCCCAAAGGTATAGGAGCCGGCCCTGGTGAATGTCTTCATCATCATTGATTGCATACGGCACTTCCAAAATTATGCATTTCTTCTTAATATTGAGTGCATGTAAAGAGAAAAAAAAACTTAGGTACTCATATTTAAGAACATAATAAAAATAAAAATTCAAGGGCAACAACCAAAAAAAAACAATCGACTATGCATCAATGGTATTCTTCTCGTTGCAGAAATTCCAAAGAGCTTTCGAAACAGTTAGGTAGCCCATTGAGTAAATTGTACAATGAGGTTGTTGTTGTTGGTTGTCCAATTTTAACTTCTAAGCTAATGGATTCGCCGTGGTAATTAGGTTTGTTCGTTGAACTTTACCCAGGGTTGACCCAGGTTTTCTTGACAACCCCAAGAGTTGTCAAAAAAACTTGGGTTTTTCAATTCTCAAAAAACACTTCAGGGTTGTCAATTGTTTCTTTTACATTCAAACCAGAAATTTATACTCTGTGCTGTAATAGTTAAAATTGAAATTTGTACGGATTCACCCGTTGCACAGTCAACAACATCAAATATTTTCATTTCTACTTCTATTATTGTCGTATTAAATTTATTTTTTCGATTTATTTGTACTTAAATAATAAACAATACCTGCAACACGTAAGTCCACAGCAAAACAAATGCTTCAAACTCGTGTCACTTTGACAATTTATTCTTTACCTCAACTCGCCCCAGCAAAAAACCTAGTTCTACTTCAGGGCGAGTTCAGGGCGACCCCAGGTCTCAAAAAACACAGAATTTCAATGTCAGGGTGAGTTCAGGTTTTTCAAAAAACGCTTTAGGGCGACCCCAGGGTGACTTCAGGGCTCAACGAACAAACCTATTATGTTACGTTTTCGGCATTTCATTCATGACAGTCGTCGCGTCGGTCGGTGTACCTCGAATAGGTACCATTATCTTTTTATTTGTTTCGTGTAGTGAAGTGCGTGGAATGTGATAAAATAATTATATAAAAAAATTAATTTTTAGTTATCGGTAGTGCGGTTACCGATTCGTCTTTGTTTTTTTTTTTTTATTATTTTAATAATAATTATTTAGTTAGGCCAAGTGATAAGTGGCTGATAAAGTGATAACAATTAAATTACATATCTCAGCGCAATGTGAACGCGGCCATTGTGTTGTGTTGTGATTGGCCGCGTTCACATTGCGCTGAGATATGCTATCTCAGATACTCGAGTATCCGTATACATATGTTTGTGGACGACTAAAACCGGATAGGTTAATTTAGCTGTTTGATTTGAATTCAAGTCAGCTGTTTTTGACATTTCTCTTCAGATAGCTGAATATACGAGAATTTTTTAGTTTTCGGTTGAGATTTTTATTTTGAGAACAGATGTTTTTTCTCAAGAGATTACAACAACACAAACCAATCTGGATTGCTTTAGATAACTTTGTGAACGTGGCCATTGTGATGCTGTTGTTGCTGCTGCTGTTGAACCCGCATGACGCGCGGGTGGATTTATACGATGAGTTTTTTTCTTTCATTATATTTTTTTTATTAATTTCATTTTATTATTTAGAATTATTTTACATTTCATTTTTTTAATTTTACATTTTCTTTTACGGTCTTTTTTCTTGTGTGTGTGTGCGTGTGCTTGGGATATTTTTTTTTCGGTTCGGTTTCTTTTTTTGCGATTCGGTTAGCGCTCAAAAAAATTGAGTAAGTGTATAAAAGAAAGTGTATGAAAAAAAAATGTATGAGTGGAAATGCTTAACATTGATTGAATGCTTTTTTTTTGTTAGGAGTGCAAATATTTACAAATGGCCGAAATATTTAATGACGTCATCACGTCAGCGGATTTGATTTTTTTTTATATTGTGTTTTATTTAATTAATCGGAATTTTTCTAAATAAAATGTTTAATTATGTTTTTAATACATACAGTGTGCCGTGTGGTGCAATGAATTATAAGTGATTTATTAATTCTTATCTTAATTAAAGTGATGTGTTGTGTAGTGTAGTGTGGTGTATATATTTTTATTAAAAGTGCGGTGCAGTGTTGAATTTTTATTTGATGAAAGTGAAATGCCGTCGGCAATTTGATCCGATGGGAATTGGATATTTTCTAATGCCGACGGGGTTTTTGCTATTTACGAAAAATAGCGATTAATATTTTTTTTTTATTTTTTGAACTTTTGTTTGAGTTGTGTTGTGACGATTTTTTAATTATTTGATTAAATTAATAATAATTCATGTTTTTTTTTAATAAATTTAATTACATATTTATTTTTATAAATTATTATAATTTTTTATTTTATATTTTAATTTTTCATTTCAAATTGTAATCTTTTATTTATTATTTTATGAAATAAAGATTGAAAAATATTTAAATGAGGTTTTTTAATATTTTTGGATTTCAATTCTGGTTTATTTCAATTTCTTTTTGATTTCAGTTTTAGGTTCTTGGAAAGTGGACTGTATTGGGATTTAATTGTGTTGTGGTTAAATTACTATTTTTTTTTATTGGTGAGGTGATTTATTGAAATTAGTGTTTCTTTATTGGTGGATTTGTTGCTCGGAAGGTAGCAGATTTTTGTTATAGGGCGTTTTATGATTCCGTTATCGTTTTTAAGGTTACGACGCGAATTAGTTCATCGGCTCCTGGATGTGTGTCGGTTATTCTGGCAAGTAACCATTGGTTTGGTCCGATTTTGGGTTCGGCTTCCTTTCTCGTCTATTTAGGCCGCTGTTGTAACCGTGAAAGGTATTCTCCGTTCCATTTACACCAAAAAGAGTCGACACATGCTTGAGTTTTTGTCCATCTGTCGAGATAATTCACAGGTTCTGAAGTTGGTATGCTTTTTTGAGGAATGGACAGTAAAGGTTCACCAATTAGGAAGTGTCCTGGAGTTAAGACGTCTATGTCATCAATGTTATCCAAAAGAGGGCATAGAGGCCTGGAGTTCAAGCATACTTCAATTTGCGTAAGAAGTGTGCAGAGCTCCTCGAAGGTTTACTTTTCGTCTCTTACAGTTCTTTTTAGGTGATGTTTGGTTGATTTCACCCCAGCTTCCCAGAGACCACCGAAGTGGGGAGAAGCAGGTGGAATGAAGTTCCAGTTAGTTCCTGAGTTGGCTAGAATTCCTGCAATTTCTTTCCAATCATACTTAGCTTGTTCTAGCATTCGAGCTAATTCTCGATTAGCACCCACAAGGTTTGTGCCGCAGTCGCTATAAATTTGAACACAAATGCCTCGTCGTGCTGTGAAGCAACGAAAGGCTGCCAAGAATGCTTGCGTGGTCAGATCTGACACGGTTTCAAGATGAATGGCTTTTGTAGCCAGGCAAATGAAAATGGCAAAGTATCCTTTGTAAGTTTTAGCTCCTCTTCCTTTCCAAGCTTTTATTTCAATAGGTCCGGCGTAATCTACACCGGTGTTGGCGAATGGTCTGGCCATTCGTACTCGTGCTGCTGGCAGGCTTCCCATGAGTTGTTTCAGATTCTTCTTTTGGTGTCTGAAACATATTGCACATTTATGAATACATTTTTTTACTTGCTGTTTAATGTTTATAATCCAGTATGACATACGAATATAAGCTATAGTGAGCTGATTTCCGCCGTGAAGTGTTTTGTAGTGAGCTTCTCGAATCACAAGTTCGGTGAAATGGTGGTTGGGTTTCAAAATAATTGGGTGCTGCTGATTGTATGACAGCAGTGTGTTTTGTAATCGAGTAGTATACCATCGCCATCGATGAAAGCGTTTAGTGAGAGTAAGGATTTTGGAATTGTGTTTTTGTTCTGGTATTCACTCAATTCTTCGGCGAACATGAGTCTTTGTATTGCTTTATGCACTAAAAAAGATGCACATCTTAGTTCCTCTGGTTCTAGTTCTCCTGAAATCCTTGTGATTTTTCTTCTTTCTGCTAGACCATTAGTTCGAAAGCGGCAACAGAAGGCAACTACTCTTATGACCTTTGAGAGTCGTGAACATCTTAAAATGCTTATGTTGATGTCATTATCTGCTGCATCAGAGTTAGCTAAGGTACATTGCATTTTCACAGCTCGTTTTTCTTCTTCAGTGCCGAATGTAGATGGCTGCTCGGGTACTTAATAGTGCTACTTCTCCCGCAAAAACGAAGGCCCTATCCACCATAGTTCTTGGGCTTCTAACATCGAAGGGGCGATGCCTCTAGATGCTAGATCAGCCGGGTTGTGATCCGTTGGAATATGTTTCCATATATCGCAACTCGTGAGCCGTTGAATTTCCGCAACCCTGTTGCTAACAAATGTTGTCCATTTGGCAGGCTGTGCTCTGATCCACGCCAAAGTAATCATCGAATCTGACCAGGCGTACATCTTCGCATTGGATACGTTGAGCACTTCTTTGGTGTAGTTGAGTAGAGACGCGAGTAGGGCAGCTGCACAAAGTTCAAGTCTTGGCAGACTGATTGTTTTAAGTGGAGCTACCTTGGTTTTTGAAATTAGTAGGTGCATGTGGATATTATCGGTACTGTCAAGTACACGCATAAAGACTACTGCACCATAAGCCTTTTCAGATGCGTCACTAAAACCAAGCAGTTCCACTAATTTTTGTGTGTCGTATGTTTTTATCCACCTTGGGATTTTTATGTGTTGTATCATAGGTAATTCCTTCCGAAAAGCTTGCCATTCTTCTCTTAGGTCTGATGGAATCGGTTGATCCCAGTCAGTTCCTCTGCACAACAGTTTTTGCACCATGATCTTGGCTTTGATCACGCATGGTGCAATCCAACCAAGTGGATCGAAAAGTTTCGCGATTGCTGATAACATTGTCCTCTTGGTTACTTCTTCGGTGTCGTGTTGAAAGTTTTGGAATGAAAATGTGTCTTCTTCAGGATGCCATCTTATTCCTAAAGTTTTGATATGATCTGTGGATTCAAAAGGGACTTCAAAACTTATTTCGAAGTCTTCTTTGGGTAGGTCTTGAAGAAGATCTTTGCAGTTGGGTGTCCACTTGCGAAGCTTGAGCACAGCTGATGTCAGCAGATTACGTGTTTGTTCACGTTTCATCAAGGTTTCGTCGATGAAATCGCCTCCACATCTCCTCCTTGACTGCTATGGCTCCTTTTGTATAACTTTTAGATTCGTCCTCAGCGGCTTTGTGAAGGACACGTGTGGCCAAATAAGGTGCACAAGCAGTACCAGAAGTGACAGTCTTGAGTTTGAAAACCTTGATGGGTTGATCTGGGTTTTCTCTCCAAGGAATCAGCTGATAATACCGATCAGCTTCTTGCACAAAAATTTGGCGATACATCTTCTCAATATCGGCAGTTATGGTAAATTGATAAATTCGCCACTTTAAGATTATATCGACTATATTTTTTTGCGGCTGCGTCAAAGACTACTCTTAGTTTTGTGGTGGAACTAGATTCTTTGAAAGGGTGATTTCTGAATTGGGTCATTCATATTTACTTCCTCCATTTGTTGTAAGCTTAAATACTCCAAAATGCATTTGCTGTAATTCACCTTCAGCTCTGGCTCTTTTTCAAATCATCGTTCGAAAGATGAAAAACGCCTGAATGCATTTTCAAAGCTGGATCCGAGTTCAGGATAAACTCCTCCTTTGAACGGAAGTCTAACTTCATATCGCCAATCTGGCAGGCTCAGATGACATCTTCTTCTGATGGTTGAGTCATGAATGGGGTTTCCTCCATTTCCCAAAATTTTCGGTTTGAGTGTCGAGAACAGCCTGTTGAAAGAAGCTGCGGATGGTTTTTGGAACTACATCTGGAATTTTACCTAAAAAAATTCACCCAAAATGAGTGTTTTGAGCAATAGGTGCAATTTCATGCTCATTACGGATTATTTCAGGCAAAACAATGTCTGGATAAACATCTGCACCGAAGAGTATGTCTATTGGAGCTGGAATACCAAAGTTGGGGTCTGCTAACGGTAAATTAGCAAGATGTTCCCAAGAGTGAAGTACCATTTTGTGGGCTGGAAGAAGGGCGGTCAACGACTTGAGAATGAACGCTTTAGTTGTTCCTTCAAACATCGAATGCTTGGAAGCAAACATAAGGTCAACGTAGTTTTGGCTGGTGCCGTTGCTGATTTTCCCTAACCCTGATACATTAACGTGTGTGTGGTGTCGTGGCAGGTTGAGTAGCCTTGCTGCGGGTTCGGATATAAAGGTAGCTTCTGAACTTGGATCAATTAGGGCTCTTAAATCCGCAAATTTTCCTTCTCCAGAGTGTACCCTCACGATCGCAGTTGCAAGCAAAACTTGTGTATCATGGAGCTGTGAAGCAAAAAAGTTATGTCGAGTGCTGCAATTCGGAGTGCTATTACCTGTTGGCTGGAACGCAGGAGTGTTTGGGTTCACAGCTACCTGTTCGTTTCGCGGCTGGGTAATTTGTTGCAGTCGTGCTGGTGAGTTAGAGGTTGAATTTTGTGTTGAATTATTTGTATGAGAAACCGAATTTTGTGAGTGTTGTGGACTAATATGCAAAAGTGAATGATGGTTTTGATTGCAAAAGTAACAGGTACGATTACGTATTGTGTGACTGTAAGCGAGGCAATTTTCACAAACATTAATTTGACGAACAGCCTGTTGTTTTTGAGCAGAATCCATGGCCAAATCTGTTGACATTTCCTCAATGAGTGTTTTCCTTGCTTACAAATTTGACAAACATATTGTTGTGTAGTTGTTTGTGGTTTTTGTGGCAATTTTTGAAAAAGAATATAAATTAGTATAGTGTCCCAATGCTTCACTGGTAATTCTAAATTTTCCAGGGCATGAACGACCTCGGTTGTGGTGTCTAATAAGTTTTTTAGACTTTTGCCGACTCTTTGGTTTGTGCGGTCTGACCAAAGAGAACCTTAAGGTAGGAATTGACTAAAACCCTCTTATGGTCATATCTCTCTATCAGTAAATCCCATGCTTTCTGATAGTTTCCCGTACTCAGGTCTAAATGGTGGAGCAAATGTTCGGCGTCACCAGTCAAACTTTCTTTCAGAAAGTGCATTTTTTGAATCTCGTTCATATTCGGGTTCGTGTGCACGAGAGACCTGAAAATGTCGTGGTAGGAACGCCATGCGGTATAAGAACCTGAAAATGTCGGAGGTTTAATTGGCGGAAGCTTGAGAAAATTTGTTTGTTGAGCTTGTGGTGTTGTTGCAGACATTGATGAGTTGTTTGGAGGAAGATTGGGCGAAGGCGGTGGAGGTGCAATCTTGTGCACGCCATCCATCAGCTCACTACGATAATCCAGATAACTATCCCGAATCTGATCAAACACAGCCATCAAATCTTCCTTTTTCAACGTTTCCGTTTCTTCAAGCTTCCCCCCACTAACAATTTCTTCGTGGTACCTTTTTGCATTGGCCAAATTAGACGAGTTTTCAAATAATTGGCAGTGCGACGAGCCTGGCCTGTCTTTTTAAAATTTGAAAGATCCCGCTCTATTTGCGCCAAAACTTCTTTTTGCAGCTCCCCAAACGACATACATATGTATTTGACTTTATTTTATAGAATGTAATAAAAGACTAAAAAAATACTTTAAAAATGAGGACTTACTTTGTGTGTTGTTGTGTTGGGTTGCACGTCGCGGGAATCCCGATTTGCACAGCACAAATGATTTTTTTATAGTTTAATTTTTTTTTTTTTCAATTAAAGTTACTTTAATTGAATTTTGAATTTAATTAAATTAACTAAACAATTTGTTGGATATAAAAGTATTATATGTATTTTATATGTACTTTTGTACCTATAATTTTCACTTTCAATTAAATAAATGTCAAAAAGGCAAAATTCTCATACAAACACTTTTTGTTTTGTTTTATTTTATTTTTCAACTCGAAGGACCAAATGTTTATGTGTTGGCTAGTTCAATTTTAATTTTCCCTTTTATAAATGAAAAACTCAACTTTCTTTTTTTAATATAATTTAGGTTTTAATTTTTGTGTAGGTAGATAGTGTGGTGTCGCAAAGTTCTCGAACAAGAATAACCTTCTTTTTTCATGAAGGTTAAATTATTACATTAGTTAATACATAACAATTATCATTTGACAGAAGTGTCAACAGAGATGAGCAATTCCATAATTTGTTTTACGCTAATTCACAATGGTAGGTTGTTTAAATTTATTTTAATTTATTTAGCATTAATTTTGATTAAATTAAATACATCATAGCGATGAACAGTTCCTAACGGGTTTTTAACTTTTGTTTTTAGTTTTCAGTTTTTTTTTAACGTATTCTGGTCGAAAATTATGTCATCTATAGGTGTGTTTTGGTGACCAACTGCAACCCAGTCAGTCAAAATTTAACAAGAGATATAATAACAAAAAACTACTGGCATTTACTTTAACTTTTTTTCTCAGTCAAATTTTACTTGACAAAATAGTATGTCTGTTCGATTTTGTCATCTTAAGGCTGGTTACTCACCTGTATTTTTAAGGTGGAGTTTATAAAAAAATCTTTTTGACCGAGGTCGTTTTAAATGCTTTCAACAAAAAGATTATAATTTTTGAGAGATGAACTAAATTAACAATCTCATGAAAAGTTCAGCGCCAATCAAACATCAAAATAGTGAGAGCCCGCTGTCAAATAAAATGAAAATGTCGGACAAAAACACGAAAATGTGCAATGTGAACGCCTTTTTGGTTTGGTGTGGATAGTATTGAACCAGAATCAAGGCTCACAACGATGAAATAACAGTAACAACACGTTGCTATGATTAACAACAGCACATTGTTGTTATTGTTGTTACGTAGTCACGATTTTTTCGAATTGAAATTTATTTATGTATTTATATCTTTATTAACAAGTAAGTAAATTACATTGCTAATATAAATTGGAGCTTTAGCTACCATGACTACCAGCTCGAGACAATAATAAAATAATAATAATGTTATAATAATATAGGTTGTACAAAAAGTTAATTTTAAAGATAAAGTAGTTTAAATATAGTTTTCTAATTTGAGTTCACAGATCAGTTTGTACGTTAGGTTGATGTTTTCTTCGGATGGGTTTTTAAGTAAGTCCAGAAAGGATGAGTTTGGGAGTAAAGTTTTTGAGAGGTCTTTGATTTTAGTACACTCGTAGACCAGGTGTTTGATGGTGATTAATTCGTTTTTGTTACAAAGATGACAATTTGGAGGATCGGATTTTGATAAAAGATGGCCATGTGTTATGTAGGTGTGCCCCAAACGAAGCCGCAGATATATTTTTATCCTTTTCCATGAGCATTGTGAGGGGTAAATGGTTTTTTCAGCGTTGGGGTTAATATCCGAGTAATGATGTCTATATTGTGACCAATCGGCATATAGTTTTACGTCCCAATATTGTTTAATTTCTTTTCTCGTGTCTTTGTTGTTCGGGATGTGAAACGTAGTTAAAGGTTCATTTGTTGCTGATTTTGCAGCTTTGTCTGCTGATTCGTTGCCTTTTATGCCAACGTGCCCAGGAATCCACATGAGTTTTATATTATTCCGGCTACCAATTAATTTGTTGCGTATGATCTCCGGAAAGACTGTTCTGTTGTCGACATTGCGGACTGCTTCGAGGATGGAAAGGCTGTCAGAACAGATAATTGTTTTTTTAGAACCCGAGATTTCAATTGCTTTTAAAATAGCCATAGCTTCGGCTGAGAAAACTGAGGCAGAATTTCTAAGAAGTCCTTTGGATACGATAGTTCCGTCTTCGGTGGCAACAGCAAATGCTGTGCCAAGATCGTTTTTAGATCCATCAGTGAAGACAAAATTGAACTTACATTGTTTTTCAGTTTGGATTATTTCAAGAAAACTCTGCTTATATTGCTCGTTAGAAGTTTTCATTTTGGGTAGGCTTTTGAGTTGGGTGTTTACACAATCTTTCGGCAAGGTCCAAGGGGGTTTGGCGGCAGGTCGTAAAACATTATTCATGATTGGGATACTCATTTGTTTTGAGAATTCTATGGCATTATACAGCGTAGATGGTGTTCTAGGAATTTTTTGCGAGTTAAACATTGTTTTGCATCAGTTGAGACAAGGCGGTTTTCGGATGTACTTAATTTCTGGATAAGGAGAGATGTGAGGTGTTGAACTCTTTGCTCTATGGAAGGGAGGCCAGCTTCAGCTAGCATGTTCTTAATAGGTGTAGTTCTGAATGCTTTGAGGCTTAGACGTATAGCAGTGTGGTACTGGGGTTTAATTATGTTTAGTGAAGATTTTGAGCACTTTCCATATATACTCATACCGTAGTCGATTTTGGCCAGTATGGTTGATCTGGTGATACTTAAAAGGGAATTAATGTGAACTAAACTATTTTTGGATGATAAATACTTAATAATATTAATTCTGGTAGCTAAGCTTTTTTTTAGGTACAAACAGTGATCCTTAAAATTAAATTTACAATCAAAAACTATACCAAGCAAACAGAGATTAGTTACATTAACTATTGAATTATAATGCGAACTTAAAGCTATATTTTTTGAACAACTAATTTTTTTACAGATATGTAATATTTTACTTTTTTCCAAAGATATTTTTGAACCTGAGTGTGAACACCAGGCTGAGATATCTCCAAGAATGTTTGAGAATGTAGAGGCAGTAGTTGTGAGATCTTTGCATTTAGTAAACAATGTTTAATCATCTGCATACACAGAGTGTTCCAAAATTTTGTATTTTCTTATAATTTCGCTCAGATCGTCAAAAGCAATAATAAAAAGAACAACTGAAAGCGGAGATCCTTGCGGAATTCCGTTTTCAAGATTTTTGACCGAAGAATATACATGTCCTAGTTTTATTCGGAATCGTCTGTTACTTAGGAAAGATTTTATGTAATTATAAATTTTTGGCCCGATTTTCCATTGAATAAGCTTTTTAAGTATGACATGTATTCCAACTCTATCAAAGGCTTTTTCAAAGTCAATAGATAGAATTGAAACATGATTTTTAGAGGATAGGGCGGATGCAACGTTGTAGTCGATGTGAAGTAAGGCATCAATTGTTGAATGGCTTTGCTTGAATGCCACTTGGTTTGGACTGAGGAGCTTTTTTTTATTTAGGAACCAGAATAGTCTCTTAGAGATGATTTTTTCAAGTATTTTGCCAGCACATGGAAGCAGTGATATGGGACGATAACAACTTATATCGGAAGTGCTCTTATTTCGTTTTGGGATGGGTATTACACTGGCTGTTTTCCATACTTGAGGGATAACCCCGGTATTAAGGATTTCATTGTATAGACATAGAAATCTTTTTTTTTAAGTCTGTTGGGGAATTTTTTAGCATTGTGTAAGTAATTCTGTCGAGTCCGGGAGTTTTTCCTTTTGCGGAGCGAAGGCAGCTTTCTAGCTCTATAAAATTAATGGGGAGCTCGATGAATTTAGCTGTTAAATCAGTTTCCCTCGCAAGAGTCAAGCTATTGATTGCTTCTTGTTTCCGGAGAATAAATTCAGGAGAAAAATTTTTGTCATCAGAATATTGTGATCAAGTTTGAACGAAAAGCTCTGCTATTTCTTGTGGGCATGTTAAATTTTCGGATGAAGTTTTTAAAGTTTTCACTGTAAGAGTGTTATAGTTGCCGGTCAATGACTTAACATCCGCCCAGACTTTTTTTGAGCTTGAATTGGGGTTTATGTTTTCTGTAAATTTTTGAAAGCATGAAGCTTTGGCAATTTTTGCAGCTTTACGAAAAACTGCTTTGGCTTTGCGGAAGGCTATTAGATTACAATCTGATGGATATTTTTTCAACTTTTTCCAAGCATTTTGCTTGATTTCTCTAAGCTCTGCAATCTGTTTATTCCACCAAGGGACCTTTTTTTGTTTGTCTGGTTTGTAATGCGTTTGGGGGATAGCTATATTTGCTGCAAAGCGAATGGTTTTTTGTAAAATGGCAGTTTCCTTATTAATGCTTGGTGAAAGGGTTTTGCTGTGTAAAACTTTGGAAACTTCAGACTGAAATGAAGCCCAGTTTGCTCTGTCTGTTTGAAATTTAGGTGGGATTTTTATATTAAGGTGGGGGTTTTCAAATGTCAATGTGGTCACTATTGGGAAATGATCACTGCCGTGTAAGTCAGGGAGTCTTGTCCAGGAGGAGTTAGTGCAGAGCTGAGGGGATATTAAGGTTAAATCTATGTGAGTGAGCGTACCATGTGTGGAGAGGTGAGTAGGTTGTCCGTCATTTAGTAGGACAAGGTTTGAGTAGTTTAGGAAATCTTCTACTATTCTACCACGGCTGTTACACGAAGGTGAACCCCATAATGGATTCCAATCATCTAAATCTGTGGCACTAAATGTTTGATTTGAATGAATATATATTGAAATTATTGTTATTTTGAATTTTAGTTCTATTTCAAAGGCTATGGCTTGAGACGAGGAGGTGTTCAAGGGCAAGTTTTGGAAGAAAGATGAATTATTCTTGGGTGGTTGTGGTTGAAAATTGGATTTGACATGAGTTTCTTGGAGAGAAATAATAAGCGGGTTTAGTTCATTAATAATAAGTTTTAGTTCATGGTAGTTATTGAAGAAACCATTAAGATTCCATTGGAGGATTGATTTTGACAATGATTTTGTGTTTTGTTCAGACTTTTGAACAATATAATCAGAGTTATATTGTGAAAAATCTGCGTTGGGAAAACTGAGGTTGTCGGAGATATGACTCCGCAGTCCAGATGTTGAAGCGCCCAAGTTCACTGAGGAGCTTGGGCGATTCAATTCCGGGACTGCAGAGTCGGTTTGGGGAGCTACATTATTGTTTTTATGTTGCATCATCATCTATTTCTATGGGAGTTTGATTAAATGAATTGAGTACTTGGCTATGAGTAGATGTGGAATTTGTGTGAGTGGTTTCGGTGCCTGTTGAGGCAGAGGAACTTGTATTTTGCCTTTGTGGAACTATGGGAGGATTTGTATTAAAGGGGGGCTGTACAAAATTTGAGTTTACTCTAGGGTTTGAGTTTGAGTGGTTTGATGGTGAACTAGAGTTTTGAGTGAAGTTTGATGGTTTGATGATAGTGAGTGAATTTGTATTGTTGTTTGATGTCGAGTGTGTTTTGTTTTGGTTTTTATCAGTAGGTATAGCTTGAGAGTCTGTTGGATGTTGTGTGGTCGTGGGAGTTAGAGTAGACGAAAATAGGTTTGACTCGAGAGATGAGTCCACTTTTTTTATTGCTGTCGTAGATTTTGGTTGTGAATTCTGAGAGGGTTGAGATGAGTTATTTAATACGGTGGCATAAGAAGACAAGAGAGTTGTAGAGGGATTTTGTTCGTTGTATATGTGTTTTGCATCAGACATGCTACATTTTTTGACAGTTTTAATTTTTAGTATTTCCTTGGCCTGCAAATAGCGTGAGCATTGTCTTGAAGAAGATGGATGCGCTTCAGCGCAATTAGCACAAAAGACCCGGGTACAATTATCAGGGGAGTGAGGTGGTAGATTGCAAGTGACACAAGAAGTTTTACCTTTACACCATTTAGTAGTATGTCCCAGCAACTGACAATTACGGCAGCGCATTGGGTTGGGAAAGTATTCCTCAACTTTTACTTTGTACCAGCCAATATCAAGTGAGGTAGGGGGGCGGAAGAGGTCAAAAGTGAATAAGACTACGCCTGAACAAACGACAGTAGGTTTGCCTTCTTTATCTACTGATGGCTTTGTAAATTTGTACACACTTGTAACACCTTGTGATTTCATTTCATTGACAATTTCATCATCTGGTACATTTATGAGGCTGGGAGCGTAGACTGTACCTTTGGATTGATTGAGGTTGGCATGAAGTGAAACTGTTATTGGACAGAGGTTAGACAGCATTTTTTTTTTAGATAAAAACATATCGGCAACTTTTTTCGATTTTGCGAGGATCAATAAATTGCCATCCCGCATTTGCGTTATGGACTCATACCCAGTGCTTATGCTATCAATTGCTTTTTTTAACAAAAATACACTGAAAGATGTTAGTTTTTTATCATTGTCTGAAGGTGATACAACAATAAATTTGGGGTTAGGAGTGTTTAAACTATTTGGTAGGGATTTGTTTAACTCTAGAGGAGATAAATTGGTAGCTTTTTTATTAATTAGGGTTTTTTTTCACCAATTAAATAAGAAAAAAAAATAAATAAATAGCAAAATAGTATGTATAAGTGAAAAAAATTCACAAACAAAATTAGCAGGTAATGGAATACCGCTGAAAATTGGAAATGTAACAAATCACACGGGAGATAACTGACCGGCTTGAAGGTTAGTCGGTGACTGGACGAATTGGTCTAAGTTATCATTAAAGGACTATTTACATGAGAGCGATCAACGACAAACAAATGAGCGAATATTCGTCCAGTTTGACATTTCTTTCACATGGCCTTTTTTATTCATTGCGAATGACGTTTGACTTTGACAAATTCAGTCATGACCCACCACGAAGAAAACAAAAACAAGATTGATTTTGAGGTTAGTTGCGCGAACAATTTGTTCGTCGTAATGTCGATCGTATGTGGAACGCGAATAGAGTTTGACAATTCGTAACAATCATCTTGCAATTCGCGACGAATAATTTGTTTTCTCAAATTTATCGTATTTTTTCAAACAAAAAGCTTAGTTTAGTATCGGAACATCAAAACAAAATGTACTTCTGTCATTTTGATTAAAATTTGTGAAGAATTTAGGTTAATAAATTGTTTTAAATCAAATTTATTCGGCCATTTGTCGGTCGTTCTCATGTGAACAGCCGTTAAGTGTAAGATCCGGAGTGCTCAAAGATAGAGAAATCGAACAAGCCTTAAAGTCAAAAGTGAAACACATTTGCTGTGGATCGTTTTCTTGATTTTTTTTTTTACTCTGCTGTGCTACGTTCTCAACAAAACATGTGTTATGTGTTTTGAAAAACTATTCTGAGTTCTGACAAATTATGAAAAAATAGCCATAGGTATAGAAGTATTTTTTTCATTCTGAGGTACTGAACCTTACAAACGAAATTAGTCAAATTTGCGATTTTTTCTCATTTCATTTTTTTATTTTTATCTTTATACGGAAACATAAAGAAGAATTAATTTACGATTGATAAACATCTTATCTGACACATACCTACCTACTATTGATTAACTCAAGAAAAAGATTTATGAAAATGCAGATACATATTTTATTTTTTTGGTGTTCGCCATAATGTTCGAAAAGATGAAATGAAAATAAAAAAAATTAAAAAAAAATCACCGCCACCCCATCCCTAATATGTATTGTCTAGTAGGTATCCTTATTTCTCATATCGAAAACAACGATAGCAAAAAAAAACCTATAAAAAAATTTTCATTCGCGCCTTGCCTTCGCCGACGATGCCGCGCCGCCGTGTTGGTCAGTGTCAGTAGGTATCCTTTCTGCACATAAATGTATAATGTGTGTGTTGTGTATACTTGTGTGTGCTTGTGCAACTCTGTTTGCTATGTAATGTATAGCAATAGCATATCTATGCATATTATTATGATGTCTCTCTGGCTCTGCCATAAGCCATAAGCCATAACCCATCAAGTAAAAATCCATCAACCTTAAGACAAAAACAAACAAAAAATCCAAACTCCAAACAGTATACTTCGGTATCTCCTTTACTCCCCATTTGTAAGTCCGATATATTATGATAATAATGTATATTTTTCCTTACTCCTCTAGTACGTAAAAAATACGAGACAGAATACATTCACATACAATCATCTAGCTTTTACATTCACATATAATTGAAAAGTTGCAACGTTTTTTCACAGTAGGTAAATACAGTTGCTTGTTGCTTCAGCATTCTGTTCTGTAACCTTCGGTTCAGTATATAAACTCTCCTTGTTGCACTTCTATTTTTCAATCAATTCGCAAATGTCAAAATTCTAGCGACATTGCATATAAACATGACTATTTAAGTAAAAAATTGGATACAAATTTTTAATGTTTATATACAATAAAAGTGATATCAGCTCCTTCATGGGAAATGATGAACTAATCCCGTAACTCAAAAGTCAGCTTCATGATAGTACTATAGGTTTTATATACAATGACATAGCACAAAGCCCATATATAAAAAGCTATAGCAATATTATTTTGTAAAGTAGTTTGATTGTGTTGTTAACTTTGATTGGATCTTCAACCAGATCGCTTAGCATTCAATAGATGCCTCAGCTCAAACTTCTGGCTTACGCGCTCGAGGTTTTGGTTTACATTCCAAACAAGTAATCTACTTCATTAAACTTGATAGCTCGCAAGCTTCTCAAGTGATATGAAGGAACAGATTTGGGTTGTCTGGTGTCCCAACACGAAGTGCATTTTAATTTAAAATTCGATAGCTATTTATACATAATGATTTGTTCCATACTTCGATTCTTGACTTCACTAACAGTCGATATCCACAGTCAGCATAATTTGTACGACGCGGGCTAAGGGTGAACGATCAGTCCAGCTACAATGCTTAGTTGACATATTTTGTCAGTCAAAGGCAATGACCACTGATCGCACACCATCAACCCATTAATATTTTATTATGCTCATGTTACATTCTTATTATGCTCATGATATATTCTTTCCATTCTTTTAATAATTATTACTCTGACAAGACAATGCTTTGCATTGTATTTTGATTAAATGTATCTTGTGCATAAGGCAATGCATAGTATGGGAAGTAAGTGTCAAGTATCGAAGCATGCTTTGATTCGAAACGATTAATGAAACAATTATTTAAGTGGTCGCTAGTGTGGCCCCTTCACAATTTAACTTTTTTTAATCTGTAAGTTACAAATTTCGTAAGATTTTTCTTGAAATTGTCATAAGTGGGTGATATAAACCGATGTTATTTCAAATCCACTGACTTGAATTCGATGATTCAATCGTTCTTTAGTCATAAATTATGTTCTTTTTTTTTTTAGAAAAAAAAATTAATAAAAAATAAATGAGAAAAATTCCGAACTTTTACTTATGTATTTCGTCAGTTCAATGACCGCAAAATGAAAAAAGAAAATAGTTTTAAAGGTATGGCTATTTTTTTTTATTTTTAGCAAAATCATTGTATAAGTTAGTTATTTTATATGCGCGTGGAAATAAAAAAATATTTTTCTGCTGTGCAACCGCACAGTTCAAGCACTTTATTGAAACTCAAAAATTTACATCTATTTTACATTAAGGTAACCTATGGGTAATAATAACAAGTGCCGACGTTGCAGCCATTCGGTTGCTCACCTCTTCCAGTTCCCAAGAATTCGACGCTTGCATCCGCACTGACCTGTAGTAAGGAAATGTGTCAGCATATTTGACGGCACATGTATCCGCAACACCTATAGACACTGTGGGAACATGTGTCAGCGTATTTAATGCTATGAATGAATGAATGAATGATAACGGGTATATTTGCACTGCGACCTTAAGATCTATTGTGCCCTTTTTTTGATCTGGATGAGGTTTCTCATCTACAGTTCATCCTCATAGGCCAAGGATGCTGAGATGTCTTCGCAGTTTTTTAGTGAGCTTCTCGAATCAAAGTTCGGTGAAATTGTGGTTGGGTTTCAAAATAATTGGGTGCTGCTGATTGTA
Source organism: Syrphus vitripennis (assembly GCA_958431115.1). Taxonomy (NCBI): domain Eukaryota; kingdom Metazoa; phylum Arthropoda; class Insecta; order Diptera; family Syrphidae; genus Syrphus; species Syrphus vitripennis. The sequence continues at coordinate 59,569,907 of OY288110.1, read as the reverse complement.
TGACAGCAGTGTGTTTTGTAATCGACCACCAACGCGTAGTATACCATCGCCATCGATGAAAGCGTTTAGTGAGAGTAAGGATTTTGGAATTGTGTTTTTGTTCTGGTATTCACTCAATTCTTCGGCGAATATGAGTCTTTGTATTGCTTTATGCACTAAAAAAGATGCACATCTTAGTTCCTCTGGTTCTAGTTCTCCTGAAATCCTTGTGATTTTTCTTCTTTCTGCTAGACCATTTGTTCGAAAGCGGCAACAGAAGGCAACTACTCTTATGACCTTTGAGAGTCGTGAACATCTTAAAATGCTTATGTTGATGTCATTATCTGCTGCATCAGAGTTAGCTAAGGTACATTGCTTTTTCACAGCTCGTTTTTCTTCTTCAGTGTCGAGTGTAGAAGGGGCGATGCCTCTAGATGCTAGATCAGCCGGGTTGTGATCCGTTGGAATATGTTTCTATATATCGCAACTCGTGAGCCTTTGAATTTCCGCAACCCTGTTGCTAACAAATGTTGTCCATTTGGCAGGCTGTGCTCTGATCCACGCCAAAGTAATCATCGAATCTGACCAGGCGTACATCTTCGCATTGGATACGTTGAGCACTTCTTTGGTGTAGTTGAGTAGAGACGCGAGTAGGGCAGCTGCACAAAGTTCAAGTCTTGGCAGACTGATTGTTTTAAGTGGAGCTACCTTGGTTTTTGAAATTAGTAGGTGCATGTGGATATTATCAGTACTGTCAAGTACACGCATAAAGACTACTGCACCATAAGCCTTTTCAGATGCGCCACTAAAACCATGCAGTTCCACTAATTTTTGTGTGTCGTGTGTTTTATCCACCTTGGGATTTTTATGTAATGCAATTCCTTCCGAAAAGCTTGCCATTCTTCTTTTAGGTCTGATGGAATCGGTTGATCCCAGTCAGTTCCTCTGCACCACAGTTTTTGCATCATGATCTTGGCTTTGATCACGAATGGTGCAATCCAACCAAGTGGATCGAAAAGTTTCGCGATTGCTGATAACATTGTCCTCTTGGTTACTTCTTCAGGATGCCATCTTATTCCTAAAGTTTTGATATGATCTGTGGATTCAAAAGGGACTTCAAAACTTATTTCGAAGTCTTCTTTGGGTAAGTCTTGAAGAAGATCTTTGCAGTTGGACGTCTACTTGCGAAGCTTGAGCCCAGCTGATGTCAGCAGATTACGTGTTTGTTCACGTTTCATCAAGGTTTTGTCGATGGAATCGCCTCCACATCTCCTCCTTGACTGCTATGGCTCCTTTTGTATAACTTTTAGATTCGTCCTCAGCGGCTTTGTGAAGGACACGTATGGCCAAATAAGGTGCACAAGCAGTACAAGCAGTACCAGAAGTGACAGTCTTGAGTTTGAAAACCTTGATGGGTTGATCTGGGTTTTCTCTCCAAGGAATCAGCTGATAATACCGATCAGCTTCTTGCACAAAAATTTGGCGATACATCTTCTCAATATCGGCAGTTATGGTAAATTGATAAATTCGCCACTTTAAGATTATATCGACTATATTTTTTTGCGGCTGCGTCAAAGACTACTCTTAGTTTTGTGGTGGAACTAGATTCTTTGAACACTGCATGATGGAGAAGCAAGTAATGAAAGGGTGATTTCTGAATTGGGTCATTCATATTTACTTCCTCCATTTATTGTAAGCTTAAATACTCCAAAATGCATTTGCTGTAATTCACCTTCAGCTCTGGCTATTTTTCAAATCATCGTTCGAAAGATGAAAAACGCCTGAATGCATTTTCAAAGCTGGATCCGAGTTCAGGATAAACTCCTCCTTTGAACGGAAGTCTAACTTCATATCGCCAATCTGGCAGGCTCAGATGACATCTTCTTCTGATTGTTGAGTCATGAATGGGGTTTCCTCCATTTCCCAAAATTTTCGGTTTGAGTGTCGAGAACAGCCTGTTGAAAGAAGCTGCGGATGGTTTTTGGAACTACATCTGGAATTTTACCTAAAAAAATTCACCCAAAATGAGTGTTTTGAGCAATAGGTGCAATTTCATACTCATTACGGATTATTTCAGGCAAAACAATGTCTGGATAAACATCTGCACCGAAGAGTATGTCTATTGGAGCTGGAATACCAAGGGTGAAGTACCATTTTGTGGGCTGGAAGAAGGCCGGTCAACGACTTGAGAATGAACGCTTTAGTTAGTTCAAACATCGAATGCTTGGAAGCAAACATTAGGTCAACGTAGTTTTGGCTGGTGCCGTTGCTGATTTTCCCTAACCCTGATACATTAACGTGTGTGTGGTGTCGTGGCAGGTTGAGTAGCCTTGCTGCAGGTTCGGATATAAAGGTAGCTTCTGAACTAGGATCAATTAGGGCTCTTAAATCCGCAAATTTTCCTTCTCCAGAGTGTACCCTCACGATCGCAGTTGCAAGCAAAACTTGTGTATCATGGAGCTGTGAAGCAAAAAAGTTATGTCGAGTGCTGCAATTCGGAGTGCTATTACCTGTTGGCTGGAACGCAGGAGTGTTTGAGTTCACAGCTACCTGTTCGTTTCGCGGCTGGGTAATTTGTTGCAGTCGTCACGGTGAGTAAGAGGTTGAATTTTGTGTTGAATTATTTGTATGAGAAAACGAATTTTGTGAGTGTTGTGGATTAATATGCAAAAGTGAATGATGGTTTTGATTGCAAAAGTAACAGGTACGATTACGTATTGTGTGACTGTAAGCGAGGCAATTTTCACAAACATTAATTTGACGAACAGCCTGTTGTTTTTGAGCAGAATCCATGGCCAAATCTGTTGACATTTCCTCAATGAGTGTTTTCCTTGCTTACAAATTTGACAAACATATTGTTGTGTAGTTGTTTGTGGTTTTTGTTGCGTTTTAGCATGAAATTTCTTTTCTTCCCATAATTGTTGGGTTTTACTAGGCAATTTTTGAAAAAGAATATAAATTAGTATAGTGTCCCATTGCTTCACTGGTAATTCTAAATTTTCCAGGGCATGAACGACCTCGGTTGTGGTGTCTAATAAGTTTTTTAGACTTTCTGCCGACTCTTTGGTTTGTGCGGTCTGACCAAAGAGAACCTTAAGGTAGGAATTGACTAAAACCCTCTTATGGTCATATCTCTCTATCAGTAAATCCCATGCTTTCTAATAGTTTCCCGTTCTCAGGTCTAAATGGTGGAGCAAACGTTCGGCGTCACCAGTCAAACTTTCTTTCAGAAAGTGCATTTTTTGAATCTCGTTCATATTCGGGTTCGTATGCACGAGAGACCTGAAAATGTCGTGGTAGGAACGCCATGCGGTATAAGAACCTGAAAATGTCGGAGGTTTAATTGGCGGAAGCTTGAGAAAATTTGTTTGTTGAGCTTGTGGTGTTGTTGTAGACATTGATGAGTTGTTTGGAGGAAGATTGGGCGAAGGCGGTGGAGGTGCAATCTTGTGCACGCCATCCATCAGCTCACTACGATAATCCAGATAACTATCCCGAATCTGATCAAACACAGCCATCAAATCTTCCTTTTTCAACGTTTCCGTTTCTTCAAGCTTCCCCCCACTAACAATTTCTTCATGGTACCTTTTTGCATTGGCCAAATTAGCTTCTAAAAGCTCTAGACGAGTTTTCAAATAATTGGCAGTGCGACGAGCTTGGCCTGTCTTTTTAAAATTTGAAAGATCCCGCTCTGTTTGCGCCAAAACTTCTTTTTGCAGCTCCCCAAACGACATATTTGACTTTATTTTATAAAATGTACATTAGTTAATACATAACAATTATCATTTGACAGAAGTGTCAACAGAGATGAGCAATTCGATAATTTGTTTTACGCTAATTCACAATGGTAGGTTGTTTAAATTTATTTTAATTTATTTAGCATTAATTTTGATTAAATTAAATACATCATAGCGATGAACAGTTCCTAACGGGTTTTTAACTTTTGTTTTTAGTTTTCAGTTTTTTTTTAACGTATTCTGGTCGAAAATTATGTCATCTATAGGTGAGTTTTGGTGACCAACTGCAACCCAGTCAGTCAAAATTTAACAAGAGATATAATAACAAAAAACTACTGGCATTTACTTTAACTTTTTTTCTCAGTCAAATTTTACTTGACAAAATAGTATGTCTGTTCGATTTTGTCATCTTAAGGCTGGTTACTCACCTGTATTTTTAAGGTGGAGTTTATAAAAAAATCTTTTTGACCGAGGTCGTTTTAAATGCTTTCAACAAAAAGATTATAATTTTTGAGAGATGAACTAAATTAACAATCTCATGAAAAGTTCAGCGCCAATCAAACATCAAAATAGTGAGAGCCCGCTGTCAAATAAAATGAAAATGTCGGACAAAAACACGAAAATGTGCAATGTGAACGCCTTTTTGGTTTGGTGTGGATAGTATTGAACCAGAATCAAGGCTCACAACGATGAAATAACAGTAACAACACGTTGCTATGATTAACAACAGCACATTGTTGTTATTGTTGTTTCGCAGTCACGATTTTTTCGAATTGGTCTAAGTTATCATTAAAGGACTATTTACATGAGAGCGATCAACGACAAACGAATGAGCGAATGTTCGTCCAGTTTGACATTTCTTTCACTTGGCCTTTTTTATTCGTTGCGAATGACGTTTGACTTTGACAAATTCAGTCATGACCCACCACGAAGAAAACAAAAACAAGATTGATTTTGAGGTTAGTTGCGCGAACAATTTGTTCGTCGTAATGTCGATCGTATGTGGAACGCGAATAGAGTTTGACAATTCGTAACAATCATCTTGCAATTCTCGCGACGAATAATTTGTTTTCTCAAATTTATCGTATTTTTTCAAACAAAAAGCTTAGTTTAGTATCGGAACATCAAAGCAAAATGTACTTCTGTCATTTTGATTAAAATTTGTGAAGAATTTAGGATAATAAATTGTTTTAAATCACATTTATTCGGCCATTCGTCGGTCGTTCTCATGTGAACAGCCGTTAAGTGTAAGATCCGGAGTGCTCAAAGATAGAGAAATCGAACAAGCCTTAAAGTCAAAAGTGAAACACATTTGCTGTGGATCGTTTTCTTGATTTTTTTTTACTCTGCTGTGCTACGTTCTCAACAAAACACACCTTATGTGTTTTGAAAAACTATTCTTTCTGACAAATTATGAAAAAATAGCCATGTATTGTCTCCTCATAGGTATCCTCATTTCTCATATCGAAAACAACGATAGCAAAAAAAAACCTATAAAAAAATTTTCATTCGCGCCGTGCCTTCGCCGACGATGCCGCGCCGCCGCCGCCGCGCCGCCGTGTTGGTCAGTGTCAGTAGGTATCCTTTCTGCACATAAATGTATAATGTGTGTGTTGTGTATACTTGTGTGTGCTTGTGCAACTCTGTTTGCTATGTAATGTATAGCAATAGCATATCTATGCATATTATTATGATGTCTCTCTGGCTCTGCCATAAGCCATAACCAATAACCCATCAAGTAAAAATCCATCAACCTTAAGACAAAAACAAACAAAAAATCCAAATTCCAAACAGTATACTGCGGTATCTCCTTTACTCCCCATTTGTAAGTCCGATATATTATGATAATAATGTATATTTTTCCTTACTCCTCTAGTACGTAAAAAAATACGAGACAGAATACATTCACATACAATCATCTAGCTTTTACATTCACATATAATTGAAAAGTTGCAACGTTTTTTCACAGTAGGTAAATACAGTTGCTTGTTGCTTCAGCATTCTGTTCTGTAACCTTCGGTTCAGTATATAAACTCTCCTTGTTGCACTTCTATTTTTCAATCAATTCGCAAATGTCAAAATTCTAGCGACATAGCACAAAGCCCATATATAAAAAGCTAAAGCAATATTATTTTGTAAAGTAGTTTGATTGTGTTGTTAACTTTGATTGGATTATACAGTTCTTCTTGGTTTTCCAAGAACAAACAAAAAAAGAACAACTTTATTTATTGGTAGTTACTTAAAGACTAAAAATAACACAACATTTAAACGACTTCGAATCAATGTATAAATATGCTGAATTGCCAAAGAGCAATTCAGGTTAAAAAGTGTTTCTTATTATTACTCAACAATGTAGGTTGAGTAATGTAAGTTATTATTTAATAAGCTAAGTTATTGGAACAGTGGATTGCATTTAATCAAACCAGGTCAATAAAGAATAAACAAAACAAAGTAAAAGGGAACGAGAACGTGAACTTCACATATAGGAAGTTAGCGTTGCTGGGTATGTGACGCCCCCCTTCGTTAGGCTTGACGTTCTCCTGAACGTCACTAGATTTTAAATTTTTATTTGTAACTTTGACATTGATTCGATTTCGTCTGCAAAATATTAAAACTAAAATGGTTAATAGTAAGATAGTTGTAAAACTAAGTGATGAAAAAATGACTCTGTTGCTTTTTGCCTAAAAATTTAATTTCTTTGATTTCTTTTGTATTTTCTATTTGGCTTAAATGTATTTCATGCAATTCAATTTCTTTATTTACATTTTTTTTTCATTATAATTTGGAACTATTATTCTTTGCTTTATTTCTTTTACATTATTGGCATATTGCACGTTAGAAATGTTGACTGTACAATTATTAAAAGTTATTAGCACAATTCCGTATAATTCCGTATACTTCATAAAATTGCAGTTATTTTCAAGTGTAACATTATTAGCGTTTTTCAATAATATCGTTCCTAATTCTAATTCAATTGTTTGAAATTGTCTATTAATTTTACTTTTACAGTTTTCATAGTTGTTTTTCATGAGATTTATTATACAGGTATTGGGAGATTTCATTTGCTTGATGTAGTTTTCATCATTTAAAAAAAAAACGGAATTTTTCGACATTACAATATCTGTTTGTTTTAAAACTAATTCTTCATGAACATTGTTCAGAACTGGTATTAATTTATATTGAGTAAATTCTTCCTGGCTGAAAACCGGGATTAAAAGAACAAAGAACAAAGTGTTCTTAACATATCCAAGGTGACAACTAATTTGTTGAAGTTTATAAAAGTCTATGTTATAGAAATCTATTTCCTCATCTGTTAAAAACGATCTACTCATAGTTCCTTGTTTTGCCGACATGATGTTATCCTGAACCTTTTCAACCTTATCTCCTAAAATTCTCAGGTCAGTCAAGAATTGCATGAAATGCAGTTGTTTCAGGATGGATTTGTCCATTTCTGTTACAGCATTATAAAGTTTGGACATTAATTTTTGACTTGAAACCACAGAATCTGTAATAATTTTAAGATTTTCTTGCATTTTCAGATTGATTTTAGTCTGAGAATTAAGGTTCGTGATAGCATTGTGGTTGTTCTCGTCTACTGAACGTAAATGTTTTTCGATATCTTCTCTATCGTCGTTATTCATCACTCCAAAAACCCAATTTAAAACATTGCCGCCAATGTTTAGTAATCCTCTTTTTTGTCTGTGAGGCAATATGGACTGAACTTTATGTTTCAACCCATTGAGTGATATTTGTAGTTGATTGAAGTATACAGCATCTTTCATACCACCAAAACTTTCTTTTATATTGTTCTCCACCCTGATAATAGTTTCTTTTATTTGTTCTACGTCAATAACATGAACAAGTTTTTGATAGCGCTCGATCACGTTAATTTCTTCCTGTTTTATCATTGAGAAACCCGAATTAGTGTCTAGTTTCTCAATTCGTATCGCTCCTTTGGTCGGGTTAATTAGCACGAGCAACATCGTTAGAACCATTATTATCTGCAAAGAATTTATAATTTCTTTTAATTCTACTAGGATGGACATTTCTATTCTTATTTTCTAATAATTTTCCATTACTAAATGACGTTGGGATTTTCTTGTACTTAGGTTGCTCCTTATGTCTTCCAATGTCTGGGTTTTCTACTAAAATCTCCTCTTTATTTTGAAGCTTAACTTTACAACGCTTTTTATTTAGTTTGTTTATTAGTTTTTCTTTCTTTTTTTTTGTTTTTTCATAAATGTTTGGATATTGATTTGGATTTATTTTATTTGTGATAAAGTCTATTGGTCTAAACTGTGTTGTCGAGTGTATTGTTCGGTTATATATTTCAACAGATCTTAAAATTATTTCTTCAGGGGTCAAATTTCTGTCTTGCAATTTAAAAAGTCTTATGTGTTCATTCAGAGTTCCATGGGCTCTTTCTACAACTGAGTTGCCAGTAAATGAAATGAACAAGAATATCTTCTTCTCTAAAAAAATTTCGTAAATTTAAAGAATTAAATTCATTATCTAATATAATTTTATCAGGTTTACCTAATATTGCAAATCTTTGACGGAAAGCTGTTATAAAAGTCATATAATTTCTATCATTTATTTTAGTTGCCATCACATGTTTGCTAAATTTATCTATTGTTGCAGTGGCGGATTTACAAATTTTCAAGGTATAGGCTATATTGTTTTTGCCGCCCTTTCCTCTACAATTGTAATATCATACATTATTTTTACAATGCAACAATTGGGTTGAAATTGCACGTAAAATAATATTTCGGTATATACATATATAGGATACAAAAATTCCCGTGAAAATCATTTACAGTAGACTCGCGTTAACAAAAACTCCGCCTTAGAGGCGAGTTATAGCGAACAGGAAAATGGATCAGGAAAATTTTTCTGATGGATTATTTAGTAAGTTCTCGATCGATTTGAAACAAATAAGCTGAAGTAATCGATGACAAATGACAATTTTAATGCACTATGTAAAAAAAAAACTGATTGAACAAAGGTTTTTTGATAAAATGCATTTATTTGTTTTCCTGATGAACTTGCATGAGGAAAATAAACAAATGCTTTTTTATCAAAAATCCTACGTTCAATAAATTTTTTTTTTACATAGTACATTAAAATTGTCATTTGTCATCGATTACTTCAGCTTATTTGTTTCAAATCGATCGAGAACTTACTAAATAATCCATCAGAAAAATTTTCGTGATCCATTATCGATTACTTCAGCGTATGTGTTTCAAATCGATTGAGAACTCACTAAATAATCCATCAGAAAAATTTTCCTGATCCATTTTCCTGTTCGCTATAACTCGCCCCTTACGTGAACACCGGCTAACGTGAACATAATTTTTCTTACACTGACTACTCTGTAGCGTGAACACGGTAAGAAAGCCCTATAACGTGAACAAATTTAAAATGTAACAGCATAGGAGAAATAGCTTTCTTTTATGCGTTTTGTCGATTTTCCGAATCTTTTTTACTAAACGGGGAATCCCAGTTAATGCTATAACGTGGAAATAACGGGGAAAACCCAGTTAATGATTTTTCATGAGTCCTGGCTAGTAATTTATTAGTTTAGTGTGCGGTTCTGATTTGATATGATCTAATCTAAAGTTTTTCGTGAAATATGTCGGGAAAAATACCGAAATTCTTGTCTCTAAAAGAAAAAGTGAATGTCCTTAAACTACTCCGCGAAGAGGCCGTTTTCAGCAATTTGCAAAAACAGAAAATTCAGAAAAAGATAACCCACTAATTTCAACCAACCTAATTATTTTTTCTTAACAAAACATTTATGAATTACGTTTGTGCAAACCGAAAAACAAAAAAATATATGAATTTGAGTTAAACACATGTCTGATTTATTTGGAAAATTTAAAGAACTACACCTTCGAAAACATGGACAACTTCGCAAACGTGAACACGCTAGGTTTTTAATAGTTCACGTTACCGCGAGTCTACTGTATAACTTTTGAAAATTCTAGTGAAATTTCTCTAATTGCTTAAATTACTAAAATTCACGTAGTAGTTTAAATTTACTTGAAAATTTTGAAAATTCACGCGACATTTTAAATTTACTGAAGCATGAATTAAAAAATATTTTATTTCAAAAAATATTTAATTTTGTTAAAAATTCATGTGATGTATTCAATTGACTTGAAAGTTTATGTGAAAGTTCGATTTTAATTAGGAAAAATATATTTTGGCAATTTTTCACACTTTTGAACTAAAAACTGAATCAAAAAATTAGTACTGTATTGGGTAGAATTTGATAGAAATGCGATTAAAAAAAATCAACTTTTTTCGTTTTGAAAATTTTTTTTTTTCCAAAAACGGTTGATTCAGAAATTTTCTTTCGTACGGAAAATTTTTTAGCAGTAAGGTTAAAAACAAAAAAAATTTTTGCATAAACTACCTATTTTTAGAGATTTTACATCAATTTTTATCCTTTTAATTTTTCAAATGGTCATTTCTTGAGATTTGAAAAATTAAAAGAATATCATGTACTTACCTTCCTATAAAAAAGAATTAAAAAAAGATATCTTAGAAATATGACTACCTGTAAGTATGTTATTCACAAAAAAAATACAAAAGTATGGTACTTGCAAGACAAAAAAGTATAATTGTATCTGTAAAACATTGAAATTTGCACGATTTCGCAGAAATTGAAAATCACATATACGAAATTATCTGAAAATTTAAAATAATATAGCTGTAAGTATATCTATACTTCTACATTTACTTATATCAAAAAATCTACCTATGCAAAAAAAAACCTTTGAATAAATCCACAGCCCAAAGAATTCTTTTCATTTTTCCCCTTGTTGCCTTGCAAAATCAGCTGGCTCACCTTTCTCCCTTAGGTTAGGTTGAGGTGACTATTTTTTCCTTTTAAAAATTTATTTTTTTATCATAACCCACCTTATAATTTCGAAACTTTTTCTTTTTTCTTTTTCTTTTTCTTTTTCTTTTCCTTTTTTCTTTTTAGTTTCGAAAAATTATAAGAGCATGAATTACGAGATGAACTCCAACAAAACCCATTGCTTGACCGAAGAGGAAGAAAATCTCCTATTGGATCCATTTACCAACCTGGATATGGAGGATGGAGCTAGTGCGATTGAGGTTGACGATGTCAGTGATGTCTGTTCAATCGCAAGCTCAAGCCTCTCTACGGTATCAAGAGCCTCTAGGCGTTGCAAGATAACCAATTGCAAAAGAACCATCAAGAGGTTGGGTAAACTGGAATGGGACCAAATGACGGAACAGGAAAGGAAGTGGCTACACAATGCTCGTGCCTTTCTGGAAAGGGAGCTGGGAAAAGATGGGCATTCCGCTAATCTAGCACCAAACCTCCTTTCTCCGACAGGTTCGAGCATAAAGACCTTGATGGGCCCACCCGCTCCCATCGCTGGTTTAGTACAGAGTAAGGAAGGATGCCCCCCATCAAAGGCTGCTGTACCACTCCCCCCAGACGAACAAACACAGACACTAACCAGTCGGACAAACATTGAGTTGTCAACCAAACCACCTGCTGTACCGGTGATCGCTCTGATATCAGTTGGTAACTCAGGTGGGGAGGTTACACTTAATGAGGGTAAGGATGTGAAGGCTTGTGAAGGTAACCCCTCTGACAACAATCTAGGAGTAAACCTGAACAAAACCTTTAACTCTGAACCCGAAAACCGCACGACCAACACGACGACCGACAGCCTTAACACGGTGATAGAGAACAGGACGAAAAAACGGAAAGCCAAAACACTCAACGACAACGAAATACAACGACGACAAAAACGGAATGCTGAAAGGATTGTCCGACGCTTTGCTAATAGGACCCCCGAGTCCTTGACAGCAAAGGAGAAGGCAGCGCTGGACAAATCCAAACAGCGACTACTGACTAATACGAGACTAGAACAAAACGCACAACCACCTCTTGATGATGGCGCTCCTTGCTCCTCGAAAAGGACAAGGAACGAACTTGCATCCCCGACCGACTCTTCACCTAATAAGGTAACGAAGAGGATCAAGATCTTTCGGGTAACCGTGAAGGGAAAACAAGTCGCAATAGCGGACTTTGGTAAACCTTCACGGAAACTGACTGAGGATGAATGGCAACTCCTGGAACTGAGAATACTAGAAGAAGTCAACGAGGCCATCGTCAAAAACAGGCCCCCTCCGCTTTTTGGCAACCTTACAACCATTCATGGTTTCAAGGTGATGGATTGCGAGAACGATGACACCTTCAAATGGCTTCAGGAGTTCACTAGAACAACTGCAGCACCATGGCAAAATGCCGATCTTCGTCTTATCGATGTAAAAGATATAAAAAACTTGACAAGACCAATAGGCAGCTTACTGGTTAAAGGTCCAACCCTTCCTAACGATCGACTTGAGAGATATATTATATCTCTTAATAAAGATCTTCTCAGTCAAGAGTGGGAAGTGATAAGTTGTGAGAAGACAAATGAAGGTACGGAAGTAATGGTGAGACTGAACCACAAATCTCTACCATTACTAAGGAAAGTGGACTTCAAAGTGCGCGTCGGGATCACCAGATGCAAGCTTAGACTGAAATCTAATAACAGAAAACAGGTTAGTAAGGCGATGAACAAGTTCTTTATTATGTAAATGGAATTGAAAATCTTACAAATCAATCTTCATCATAGTAAAGCCGCCATCGCAAACCTGGTCTACCTCATGAAGAGTAGACACTACGACGTGGCCCTGGTTCAAGAACCCTGGACAGTAGGTGGCATGATCAAGGGCCTAAACTCCAAAGACCTCACACTGTACAAGTCAAATACTGACAGTGAAGATTGTAATCCAAGATCTTGTATAGTAGCCAGGAAACAGTTTAATCTTTTTCTTCTAACTACTAACAGCAACATCGACCAGACCGCGGTAATATTAGAACGCAAGGAGCTCCCAACGCTCATTATCACCTCCACATATATGCCTTATGATGGAGAGGAAGGACCACCAGCGTTTTTAACAAGTCAATTGGTATCATTCGCAAGTAAGAGAAATTTTAATATTATTATAGGTTGCGACTCCAATGCACACCATGAGCAATGGGGCAGCACCGACACTAATACTAGGGGTGAATCCCTTTTTGAATTTATTATTAGTAGTAATCTTTGCGTGGCAAACCGAGGTAATACACCCACTTTTGTCACTAGAAACCGTAAAGAGGTGCTCGACATCACCCTCTCCAATAATTCAAACTCCTGTCAGATAAATAATTGGAAAGTTCTAGATGAACCCTCCTTCTCAGACCATCGTCTTATAGAATTTACGACCCCTAATGTTGAAGGTCAGCTCAATCCCTTTAGAAATAATAGGCGTACAGATTGGCTTATCTTCAATAGGGAAATTAGTAAAAACATAGAAAGCGTAAATACAACTGCAATCCAAGGGCCAAACAGCTTAGAAAAAGCAACAGTAGATCTCACAGGGGCTCTGCAAAAAGCTTTTGACTTAAGTTGTCCCATCGTAAAGTCGAAGAAGAAAAACAAGAAACCCCCATGGTGGACATTAGAACTTACAAATATTAGGAAAGAAACTAGGAAACTTTTCAATATTGCTAAACGCACAAGACTTGATAGCGACTGGGACTGCTACAAGTCCAGCCAGAGAAAATTTAAAACAGAAACACAACGTGCTAAACGCAGCTCGTGGAGAAATTTCTGTAGCAACATTGAGTGCACCAATAAATCAGCTAGGCTCAGAAAGATCCTAGCGAAAACAAACATCTGTGTTGGTTCTCTAAAGAAACCCGACAACAGTTGGACAGAGTCAGGCTATGATAGTTTAGAACTCCTGGTGGAAACACACTTTCCAGGAAGCAAATCTAATCCTGAATGCGAATCAGACTCTCTGCTCCACGCGCATGAAATCCCTACTGATATTGTAACGGAAGAAAGGGTAAATTGGGCAATAAACTCCTTCTCCCCGTACAAATCTCCAGGCATTGACGGCATCTTCCCTCTGATGCTGCAGAAAAGCAGTGAATTCGTCACTCCCCACCTGATAAACATTTTCCATAGCAGCCTAAAATGGAGCTATGTTCCAAGGACATGGCGTGAGATTAAAGTCGTCTTTATTCCTAAAGCCGGCAAGCCCAGTCACACGGAACCCAAAGACTTTAGACCTATTAGTCTCACCTCCTTTATTCTTAAAACACTTGAAAGGCTAATTGATATTCATATCCGTAGTAAATTAAAACCGGAGGTCATATCACCCTTTCAACATGCCTACACAAAAGGCAGAAGTGTAGAAACCGCACTGCACTGTGTTGTTAGCACGATAGAAAAATCGCTTGAGGTTAAAGAATACACTCTTGCGGCTTTCCTAGACATCGAAGGAGCCTTTAACAACGTTCACAATAGTGCAATTGAAAAAGCACTTTGTGATCTCAAGGTAGAAGCAACAGTTATCAAATGGATCATGTGTATGTTGTTGAACAGACAGATACATAGTGAACTTGGTAACGCACAGATAAAGATGCACGCATCTAGAGGTACACCGCAAGGTGGAATTCTATCACCTCTTCTCTGGATCTTGGTGATGAACGAGATCCTTATAAAACTAAAACATAACGGCATAACAGTGGTAGCCTATGCCGATGACCTAGCACTTTTGGCAACAGGAAAATATCCTACCACTATCAGCGAGCAACTAGATAATGCACTGTCCATTGTCAGTAACTGGGCCAAAAAATGTGGTCTTAAGGTAAATCCCCTTAAAACAGAGTTAGTACTTTTTACAAACAGAAGGAAAATACCTCCGTTCGATTTACCACAAATTGATGATACCCCACTTAAGATTTCCGACCGAGCGAGATACCTCGGTGTAATCTTAGACAAAAAACTCAACTGGGGCCCAAATATAAAAGAAAGGCACAAAAAAGCCATGTTTGCACTCTACTCATGTAATAGGATTCTAGGCAGAAACTGGGGACCTAATCCTAGAATAATCATGTGGATGTACACCGCCATTGTCAGGCCTATTCTGACCTATGGCAGCCTGGTTTGGTGGAAAGCCCTGGAGAAATCCACGAATTTAAAAACCCTTACCAAGCTACAAAGAATGGCTTGCATCAGTACAACTGGTGTGATGAGGACCACCCCTACTGCGGGTTTGGAAGCAATCCTCAATCTCCCACCCCTAGATCTATTTGTACAGGAATCAGCAGCAAACAGCGCCATTCGGCTTAGTCAAACCAGCATCTGGAAAACTAATCCAAGTGGCCATGCTGCCATTCTAACGAAATACGTTGGCAACAATATTTTGACTGATTATATGACCCCTTACTTAGATTTTAACAAATCTTTTAGTATTAAATTCCCCAATAGAACAGATTGGGAAAACAATGTACCCTACAACTATGAGTCGACTTTCACCATCTTCACTGATGGCTCAAAAATGGACAATAGAGTAGGAGCAGGATTCTACTCAGAAAACCTGAAACTTGCCAATTCATTCAGGCTCCCCGACCATAGCAGCGTCTTCCAAGCTGAGATCTTGGCAGTGAAAAACGCTGCGAGGCATATATCAATGATGGCGATATCACACGCGGACATCACCTTTTTCATTGACAGCCAGGCAGCAATAAAAGCTCTGTCTGCCACTCAAATCAAGTCAAGGCTTGTTTCTTGCTGTCGCGAAGAGCTAAAGGTTCTTGGTATACAGCATAATGTAAGACTCTGCTGGGTTCCCGGCCATAGTGGTGTGCCGGGAAACGAAAAAGCAGATGAGCTGGCTAGGGAAGGCTCTTTACTTGAACCTTCCCTCATAGACCACAACATAGGAATCCCACTATGTGAACTGAAGAAAAACGTCGGTAACACAATTATTCAAAAATCCAACGATAGATGGAACCTTCTAGAAACCTGTGGTATCACCAGGAAACTATGGCCTAGATACGATAAGAGAAGGTCCGAAAGAATTTTAATTCTTAATAAACCCTCCTTAAGATCCCTTATAGGCATATTAACGGGACACAACCTGCTTGGCTACCATAAAATGAAAATGGGGCTTAATACCGACGATCTCTGCAGAGGTTGTGGCGACGAAGACGAGCATGAAGACACTGCTCACTTTCTTTGTCATTGTCCATCACTCTGCCAAACTAGGAAAAAACCCTAGGCAACTACTTCTTCAACGAATTAGAAGAACTATCAGAACTCTCTAGCAAGAGCTTACTGAACTTCGTCAAGACCTCCAAATGGCTAGACGAACCATCGGATTCATAGGTTAACACTTCAAGAAGTTATAACACTTCAGGGTATCACAATGGATCTACATTGATCTAAGTGTGACGGTAACAAGATCAACTGTCAGCCCAATCAACCTAACCTAACCTTTCTCCCTTACTCTCTGTTTGTGTTGTCAGCAATTGTGGAAATGAAAATAAAATTAATTGACTACTTATTCTATATAATTTCAGTCCAATATTTCTCGACTACCACGCAGCGCCACCCAGAGAGACAATACAAAAAAATTTCAAAAAAATTCACCAAATTTGCCGCTCCTTACAAATCTCCGCCATAGGCTCGAGCCTACTCAGCCTACTGGTAAATCCGCCACTGTATTGTTGTGAGAAAGACTTCCTTTTGTGATATAAACAAATCTCCATGAATAATCTCGTTTGGTTTTTTCGGTGTTTCTGAAATTTGAAACTCAGGTTTCAGTGGATGCCTATCATACTTCGCCAAATTACATTTATCGCAATTATTAATGTATTTATGGATTATTTCTTTCAATTTGGGATAAAAATATTGAGATCGAATCTCTTGGTAATTTTCGAGAATCCCTCTATGATTGCCCTCAATATGCGTTTTCTCTATAATTTCTAATGCATCATCTTCAGATTCTAATTCTATAACTCTTCTGTTGCATTTTATAAACTTTATTGTTCTATCATTACTGAATAATTCCACAAGCTTTTCTTGAATTTTGTTATACTCTGAATCTGATAATTCTGAATAAATTGCTGTACCTAACTCCTTTTTTTATTGATCTTCTAAAAATGTCATTTAAATAAGATTTATTCGATATATCGTCTTTTGAGGTGAATATTTGTTTAAAACGTTCGTTTCTTATAATAATTTCTTGAACTTTATTTTCTCTTAAATGTATCTGTGATCGGTAAACATTTACTATTTTATCTGCAATTGGTACATATATAATCACCTACATCTTCTAATCCACTGTGTATTGTTGCTAAATCTGTATCAGTTTCATTATTATGGACTTCCAATCTACTCAAAAAGTCAGCGACATTATTGTCTTTACCTTGAATATGACATATTCGATGTCATATTCATATTCATTTAACCTTATACGCCAGCGCTGTAGTTTAGAATTTGGTTCCTTCAGAGAATCTAGCCATTTAAGTGGTCGGTGGTCAGTTTGAATTGTGAATTTAGCTCCGTACAAATATGGACGGAAATATTTACATGCCCATACGATAGCCAAGAGTTCTTTTTCTATAGTACTGTACCGCACTTCGTGCTCGTTTAGAGTACGACTAGCGTAGCATAAGGGGTGCCCATCTTGTGAAAGAACAGCTCCTAATGCGAATTGGCTTGCATCGGTCGTAAGGGTGAATTTTTTGTTGAAATTTGGATACCTTAAAATTGGGTGTTCTGTTATCAAAGACTTAAGTTTGCAAAATGCTTCTTTATACATACTGTCATTTACAAGAATTTTACCATCTTTCTTTAAACACTTAGTTAACGGTTGCGCCACTTTAGCATAATCTCTTATAAACTTGCGATAGTATCCGGTTAGACCTAAAAAGCTTTTGATTTCTTTCTTTGTTTTTGGAATATTTATGTTCTTTATAACATCAATTTTTTTGTCATTTGGCTTAATACCTTCTGGAGTTAAAATGTGCCCAAGGTATTCGGTTTCCTTGGTAAAAAAACGACACTTATCCACTTGTATCTTTAAATTAGCGTCTCTTAATTTTTTTAGAATCTTATTTATTGATTCCACATGTTCCTGGAATGAGGTGCTGAAAATGAGAATATCGTCGAGGTAAACAACACAGATTTTATTGATATACTCTTTTAAGACATGGTTCATCATCCGTTGGAACGTGGCGGGAGCATTTTTTAGACCGAATGGCATTCGAACATACTCATAATGGCCTTGTGGGGTAGAAAATGCTGTTTTCTCCCTGTCCTTTTCATCGACTAGAATTTGGTGGAATCCCTTTGCTAAGTCAAGGGTCGTGAAATATTGAGCCCTTCCTAATTTGTCGAATAACGAATCGATATTTGGAATTGGAAATTTGTCGTCAACAGTGATTTCGTTTAATTTCCTATAATCGATAACAATTCGCCATTTATTTAAGCCAGAATTGTCGACTTTTTTTGGGACTACCCAAATAGGGGAATTGTATGCTGAACTTGACGGTTGAATAATACCTTGCTCGAGCATTTCCTCTATTTGCTTTTCAACTTCACGTTCGTGTATCTTTGGAAAACGGTAAATCTTCGAGTACACTGGCAGACTATTCTTTGTAGTAATCTGATGTTTAACTTCTTTTACGGACGTTAGGTTTTGTCCTTCTTGGAAGAAGAGATCTTTATTACATTTATAATTTTGTCTAAATGTTGTTTTTCTTCATTATTTAAATGTTTTGAATCTAGTTGTTCTAAAAGGGTTGCATGATTTACTTCAAACTTTTCAGGTTGAATGATATTTTCATAAGGGCAAGCAAAAATGAAAAAAGTGGTTTTATTATTAATTGTGATAGAATTATTTTCTAAATTAATTAAAGCCTTGAGGGGACTCAACAAATTCTGTCCTATAATTGCGTCAAAATTTCTATTTCTTAATGTATGAATTTTCCAACTCATTGTTGCTACTTCGTTGAACTCTTCTGGAAGTTCGGTAATAATTTCTTGTTTTATCAATTCATCTTCGGTTAGAGTCGACATTCGTATCGGGATTTTTAAGTTTTTGCGTAGTCTATTTGGAAACAAAGGGGAGTTTATGATTGATATTGCTGAACCTGTATCGATTAAGCAATTTATTTTTTGTCCTTCTACTGTTAAGCTTACTATTGGTAATGTGTTTCCCGAGGCGTTAAATGAAAATTTCCGTGTGTTTCTACATTGTGGTTTGAGTTCACAGATTCTTGTCTATTTTGTTGGCTTTGAGAGCTGGAGGGTGAGTTATTACGGAAAGGATTTGAATTCTTGTTTGAAAGATTTGAAGTCTGATATCTGCTTTTGTTACTATAGTTACTGTTTTGAGATATCTCATCGCGACTTTGATTGAACCTATTTTGATTATTATTATATGTATTATTATTATCACTGTACCTATTATTGTTGTGGTAGGTACGAGTTTGATAATTTTGATGACCTCTATTTTTAAAATTAGGCTGTCTACCTGGATTGTTGTCATTTTTAATATGATCATTAATACCAGTTTCGACTAAGCTATAGTAAGCTTCTTCTAATGTTAAAACGTCTTTTATCCAAAGGTACATACTATCGGATCTGTTTATCTTATTTAAAAATTTTTCTAATATACTTTTTTCATTATTTTGAGGCTTAAATTCCGTTGGTTTCTCTGAATCTAATTTATACTTAAGGTTAAGCTTATCTAAAATATCTCTTAATTCTTTATAAAATTGACTTACATTACTGAATTTTACTCCGTCGGCTTTATCCTTAAGCTTGAGGTATGACTCTTGAACTCCAAAAGATTTGATGAGTTGCTGTTTGATAGTTTCCCAGTTTCTATCATCAGGAAGTCTTCTTATCGACATTGCAGCTTCTCCTTGGAGTTTAGCGATGAAGATGTTGTAAATGCAGTTCTTCGAGTTCTGTTCTATTGCCAGAGAGGCAATATTTTCAGCCTCCGACAAGAACGGACTGAGTTCTGATGACCCATCTCCTCTGAACACTGGAACGGATCGAGCTTCAGTAATTAAGTCTTTCACGGTTATGTGGTTTCCCATTTTGCACTGTTTTTTTCTAATTCTTATATTAAACACTCCGCGAAATAATTATAAGGACAACTCTATTTCACTTCCTTTTAACACCTTTTAGTATTTGTTTATGTTTGTTTATTTATTTATTTTTTTTTGTTTGAGTCTTCAAGTTGTTTTTTTTTTTTTTTTGTTTTCTTGGATTGACACCGTTTTTAATTTTCAACTTTTCAATTTTAACCATAAAAAAAAATGTTCGATTTCCGAATTAATCCTTAGAAGGAATAAGTATTTTGACACTTAAATAAATTTTCGTACAATACTTAGACGGAAAATCCTACCGACTGCGCCAGACAACTTATCGGTTTAAAAATGAAAGACAGATTATACAATTCTTCTTGGTTTTCCAAGAACAAACCAAAAAAGAACAACTTTATTTATTGATAGTTACTTAAAGACTATAAATAACACAACATTTAAACGACTTCGAATCAATGTATAAATATGCTGAATTGCCAAAGAGCAATTCAGGTTAAAAAGTGTTTCTTATTATTACTCAACAATGTAGGTTGAGTAATGTAAGTTATTATTTAATAAGCTAAGTTATTGGAACACTGGATTGCATTTAATCAAACCAGGTCAATAAAGAATAAACAAAACAAAGTAAAAGGGAACGAGAACGTGAACTTCACATATAGGAAGTTGTGTTGCTGGGTATGTGACCCGCGTGGAAATAAAAAAATATTTTTCTGCTGTGCAACCGCACAGTTCAAGCACTTTATTGAAACTCAAAAATTTAAATCTATTTTACATTAAGGTAACCTATGGGTAATAATAACAAGTGCCGACGTTGCAGCCATTCGGTTGCTCACCTCTTCCAGTTCCCAAGAATTCGACGCTTGCATCCGCACTGACCTGTAGTAAGGAAATGTGTCAGCATATTTGACGGCACATGTATCCGCAACACCTATAGACACTGTGGGAACATGTGTCAGCGTATTTAATGCTATGAATGAATGAATGAATGATAACGGGTATATTTGCACTGCGACCTTAAGATCTATTGTGCCCTTTTTTTTGATCTGGATGAGGTTTCTCATCTACAGTTCATCCTCATAGGCCAAGGATGCTGAGATGTCTTCGCAGTTTTTTAGTGAGCTTCTCGAATCACAAGTTCGGTGAAATTGTGGTTGGGTTTCAAAATAATTGGGTGCTGCTGATTGTATGACAGCAGTGTGTTTTGTAATCGACCACCAACGCGTAGTATACCATCGCCATCGATGAAAGCGTTTAGTGAGAGTAAGGATTTTGGAATTGTGTTTTTGTTCTGGTATTCACTCAATTCTTCGGCGAACATGAGTCTTTGTATTGCTTTATGCACTAAAAAAGATGCACATCTTAGTTCCTCTGGTTCTAGTTCTCCTGAAATCCTTGTGATTTTTCTTCTTTCTGCTAGACCATTTGTTCGAAAGCGGCAACAGAAGGCAACTACTCTTATGACCTTTGAGAGTCGTGAACATCTTAAAATGCTTATGTTGATGTCATTATCTGCTGCATCAGAGTTAGCTAAGGTACATTGCTTTTTCACAGCTCGTTTTTCTTCTTCAGTGTCGAGTGTAGAAGGGGCGATGCCTCTAGATGCTAGATCAGCCGGGTTGTGATCCGTTGGAATATGTTTCCATATATCGCAACTCGTGAGCCTTTGAATTTCCGCAACCCTGTTGCTAACAAATGTTGTCCATTTGGCAGGCTGTGCTCTGATCCACGCAAAAGTAATCATCGAATCTGACCAGGCGTACATCTTCGCATTGGATACGTTGAGCACTTCTTTGGTGTAGTTGAGTAGAGACGCGAGTAGGGCAGCTGCACAAAGTTCAAGTCTTGGCAGACTGATTGTTTTAAGTGGAGCTACCTTGGTTTTTGAAATTAGTAGGTGCATGTTGATATTATCAGTACTGTCAAGTACACGCATAAAGACTACTGCACCATAAGCCTTTTCAGATGCGCCACTAAAACCATGCAGTTCCACTAATTTTTGTGTGTCGTGTGTTTTATCCACCTTGGGATTTTTATGTAATGCAATTCCTTCCGAAAAGCTTGCCATTCTTCTTTTAGGTCTGATGGAATCGGTTGATCCCAGTCAGTTCCTCTGCACCACAGTTTTTGCATCATGATCTTGGCTTTGATCACGAATGGTGCAATCCAACCAAGTAGATCGAAAAGTTTCGCGATTGCTGATAACATTGTCCTCTTGGTTACTTCTTCAGGATGCCATCTTATTCCTAAAGTTTTGATATGATCTGTGGATTCAAAAGGGACTTCAAAACTTATTTCGAAGTCTTCTTTGGGTAAGTCTTAAAGAAGATCTTTGCAGTTGGACGTCCACTTGCGAAGCTTGAGCCCAGCTGATGTCAGCAGATTACGTGTTTGTTCACGTTTCATCAAGGTTTTGTCGATGGAATCGCCTCGACATCTCCTCCTTGACTGCTATGGCTCCTTTTGTATAACTTTTAGATTCGTCCTCAGCGGCTTTGTGAAGGACACGTATGGCCAAATAAGGTGCATAAGCAGTACAAGCAGTACCAGAAGTGACAGTCTTGAGTTTGAAAACCTTGATGGGTTGATCTGGGTTTTCTCTCCAAGGAATCAGCTGATAATACCGATCAGCTTCTTGCACAAAAATTTGGCGATACATCTTCTCAATATCGGCAGTTATGGTAAATTGATAAATTCGCCACTTTAAGATTATATCGACTATATTTTTTTGCGGCTGCGTCAAAGACTACTCTTAGTTTTGTGGTGGAACTAGATTCTTTGAACACTGCATGATGGAGAAGGAAGTAATGAAAGGGTGATTTCTGAATTGGCTTGTGGGTAGGCCCACCGTGGAATTAGGCCATAATAGGCAGGTGTCCACGTTAAACCAATTTTCGATTCTGAATTGGGTCATTCATATTTACTTCCTCCATTTTTTGTAAGCTTAAATACTCCAAAATGCATTTGCTGTAATTCACCATCAGCTCTGGCTCTTTTTCAAATCATCGTTCGAAAGATGAAAAACGCCTGAATGCATTTTCAAAGCTGGATCCGAGTTCAGGATAAACTCCTCCTTTGAACGGAAGTCTAACTTCATATCACCAATCTGGCAGGCTCAGATGACATCTTCTTCTGATGGTTGAGTCATGAATGGGGTTTCCTCCATTTCCCAAAATTTTCGGTTTGAGTGTCGAGAACAGCCTGTTGAAAGAAGCTGCGGATGGTTTTTGGAACTACATCTGGAATTTTACCTAAAAAATTCACCCAAAATGAGTGTTTTGAGCAATAGGTGCAATTTCATGCTCATTACGGATTATTTCAGGCAAAACAATGTCTGGATAAACATCTGCACCGAAGAGTATGTCTATTGGAGCTGGAATACCAAAGTTGGGGTCTGCTAACGGTAAATTAGCAAGATGTTCCCAAGAGTGAAGTACCATTTTGTGGGCTGGAAGAAGGCCGGTCAACGACTTGAGAATGAACGCTTTAGTTAGTTCAAACATCGAATGCTTGGAAGCAAACATAAGGTCAACGTAGTTTTGGCTGGTGCCGTTGCTGATTTTCCCTAACCCTGATACATTAACGTGTGTGTGGTGTCGTGGCAGGTTGAGTAGCCTTGCTGCAGGTTCGGATATAAAGGTAGCTTCTGAACTTGGATCAATTAGGGCTCTTAAATCCGCAAATTTTCCTTCTCCAGAGTGTACCCTCACGATCGCAGTTGCAAGCAAAACTTGTGTATCATGGAGCTGTGTAGCAAAAAAGTTATGTCGAGTGCTGCAATTCGGAGTGCTATTACCTGTTGGCTGGAACGCAGGAGTGTTTGAGTTCACAGCTACCTGTTCGTTTCGCGGCTGGGTAATTTGTTGCAGTCGTGCTGGTGAGTTAGAGGTTGAATTTTGTGTTGAATTATTTGTATGAGAAAACGAATTTTGTGAGTGTTGTGGATTAATATGCAAAAGAGAATGATGGTTTTGATTGCAAAAACAACAGGTACGATTACTAAGGCAATTGCGTGTTGTGTGACTGTAAGCGAGGCAATTTTCACAAACATTAATTTGACGAACAGCCTGTTGTTTTTGAGCAGAATCCATGGCCAAATCTGTTGACATTTCCTCAATGAGTGTTTTCCTTGCTTACAAATTTGACAAACATATTGTTGTGTAGTTGTTTGTGGTTTTTGTTGCGTTTTAGCATGAAATTTCTTTTCTTCCCATAATTGTTGGGTTTTACTAGGCAATTTTTGAAAAAGAATATAAATTAGTATAGTGTCCCAATGCTTCACTGGTAATTCTAAACTTTCCAGGGCATGAACGACCTCGGTTGTGGTGTCTAATAAGTTTTTTAGACTCTCTGCCGACTCTTTGAACTATCTATCTAACTATCCCGAATCTGATCAAACACAGCCATCAAATCTTCCTTTTTCAACGTTTCCGTTTCTTCAAGCTTCCCCCCACTAACAATTTCTTCGTGGTACCTTTTTGCATTGGCCAAATTATTTTGTAAAAGCTCTAGACGAGTTTTCAAATAATTGGCAGTGCGACGAGCTTGGCCTGTCTTTTTAAAATTTGGAAGATCCCGCTCTATTTGCGCCAAAACTTCTTTTTGCAGCTCCCCAAACGACATACATATTTGACTTTATTTTATGGAATGTAACAAAACAAGACTAAAAATACTTTAAAAATGAGGACTTACTTTGTGTGTTGTTCTGTTGGGTTGCACGTCGCGGGAATCCCGATTTGCACAGCACAAATGAATTTTTTTTTAGTTTAATTTTTTTTTTCAATTAAAGTTATTTTAATTGAATTTTGAATTTAATTAAATTAACTAAACAATTTGTTGGATATAAAAGTATTATATGTATTTTATATGTACTTTTGTACCTATAATTTTCACTGTCGCAAAGTTCTCGAACAAGAATAACCTTCTTTTTTCATGAAGGTTAAATTATTACATTAGTTAATACATAACAATTATCATTTGACAGAAGTGTCAACAGAGATGAGCAATTCGATAATTTGTTTTACGCTAATTCACAATGGTAGGTTGTTTAAATTTATTTTAATTTATTTAGCATTAATTTTGATTAAATTAAATAATAGCGATGAACAGTTCCTAACGGGTTTTTAACTTTTGTTTTTAGTTTTTTGTTTTTTTTTAACGTATTCTGGTCGAAAATTATGTCATCTACATATGTGTTTTAAAAAACTATTCTAAGTTCTGACAAATTATGCAAAAATAGCCATAGGTAGGTATAGAAGTATTTTTTTCATTCTGAGGTACTGAATCTTACAAACGAAATAAGTCAAATTTGCGATTTTTTCTCATTTCATTTTTTTATTTTTATCTTTATACGGAAACATAAAGA
Source organism: Syrphus vitripennis (assembly GCA_958431115.1). Lineage (NCBI taxonomy): Eukaryota > Metazoa > Arthropoda > Insecta > Diptera > Syrphidae > Syrphus > Syrphus vitripennis. The sequence goes on along the minus strand of OY288110.1, from coordinate 59,544,838 downwards.
AGAATTAATTTACGATTAATAAACATCTTATCTGACACATACTTACCTACTATTGATTAACTTAAGAAAAAGATTTATGAAAATGCAGATACATATATTATTTTTTTGGTGTTCGCCATAATGTTCGAAAAGATAAAATGAAAATAAAAAAAATTAAAAAAAAAAAAATCACCGCCACCCCATCCCTAATATGTATTGTCTCCTAGGTATCCTCATTTCTCATATCGAAAACAACGATAGCAAAAAAAAAACCTATAAAAAAATTTTCATTCGCGCCGTGCCTTCGCCGACGATGCGGCGCCGCCGCCGCGCCGCCGTGTTGGTCAGTGTCAGTAGGTATCCTTTCTGCACATAAATGTATAATGTGTGTGTATACTTGTGTGTGCTTGTGCAACTCTGTTTGCTATGTAATGTATAGCAATAGCATATCTTCTATAAGTAAAAATCCATCAACCTTAAGACAAAAACAAACAAAAAATCCAAATTCCAAACAGTATACTTCTGTATCTCCTTTACTCCCCATTTGTAAGTCCGATATATTATGATAATAATGTATATTTTTCCTTACTCCTCTAGTACGTAAAAAAATACGAGACAGAATACATTCACATACAATCATCTAGCTTTTACATTCACATATAATTGAAAAGTTGCAACGTTTTTTCATAGTAGGTAAATACAGTTGCTTGTTGCTTCAGCATTCTGTTCTGTAACCTTCGGTTCAGTACATAAACTCTCCTTGTTGCACTTCTATTTTTCAATCAATTCGCAAATGTCAAAATTCTAGCGACATTGCATATAAACATAACTATTTAAGTAAAAAATTGGATACAAATTTTTTAATGTTTATATACAATAAAAGTGATATCAGCTCCTTCATGGGAAATTATGAGCTAATCCCGTAACTCAAAAGTCAGCATCATGATAGTACTATAGGTTTTATATACAATGACATAGCACAAAACCCATATATAAAACGCTATAGCAATATTATTTTGTAAAGTAGTTTGATTGTGTTGTTAACACAATCGATTGGATCTTCAACCAGATCGCTTAGCATTCAATAGATGCCTCAGCTCAAACTGCTGGCTTACGCGCTCGAGGTTTTGGTTTACATTCCAAACAAGTAATCTACTTCATTAAACTTGATAGCTCGCAAGCTTCTCAAGTGATATGAAGGAACAGATTTGGGTTGTCTGGTGTCCCAACACGAAGTGCATTTTATTTTAAAATTCGATAGCTATTTATACATAATGATTTGTTCCATACTTCGATTCTTGACTTCACTAACAGTCGATATCCACAGTCAGCATAATTTGTACGACGCGGGCTAAGGGTGAACGATCAGTCCAGCTACAATGCTTAGTTGACATATTTTTTCAGTCAAAGGCAATGACCACTGATCGCACACCAACAACCCATTAATATTTTATTATGCTCATGTTACATTCTTATTATGCTCATGATATATTCTTTCCATTCTTTTAATAATTATTACTCTGACAAGACAATGCTTTGCATTGTATTTTGATTAAATGTATCTTGTGCATAAGGCAATGCATAGTATGGGAAGTAAGTGTCAAGTATCGAAGCATGGTTTGATTCGAAACGATTAATGAAACAATTATTTAAGTGGTCGCTAGTGTGGCCCCTTCACAATTTAACTTTTTTTAATCTGTAAGTTACAAATTTCGTAAGATTTTTCTTGAAATTGTCATAAGTGGGTGATATAAACCGATGTTATTTCAAATCCAATGACTTGAATTCGATGATTCAATCGTTCTTTAGTCATAAATTATGTTCTCTTTTTTTTAGAAAAAAAAAATTAATAAAAAAATAAATGAGAAAAATTCCGTACTTTTACTTATGTATTTCGTCAGTTCAATGACCGGAAAATGAAAAAAGAAAATAGTTTTATAGGTATGGCTATTTTTTTTAATTTTTACCAAAATCATTGTATAAGTTAGTTATTTTATATGCGCGTGGAAATAAAAAAATATTTTTCTGCTGTGCAACCGCACAGTTCAAGCACTTTATTGAAACTCAAAAATTTAAATCTATTTTACATTAAGGTAACCTATGGGTAATAATAACAAGTGCCGACGTTGCAGCCATTCGGTTGCTCACCTCTTCCAGTTCCCAAGAATTCGACGCTTGCATCCGCACTGACCTGTAGTAAGGAAATGTGTCAGCATATTTGACGGCACATGTATCCGCAACACCTATAGACACTGTGGGAACATGTGTCAGCGTATTTAATGCTATGAATGAATGAATGAATGATAACGGGTATATTTGCACTGCGACCTTAAGATCTATTGTGCCCCTTTTTTTGATCTGGATGAGGTTTCTCATCTACAGTTCATCCTCCAAATTCATTCCTTTGAGGAATTTGAGAATTTGGGGTATTTTTAGAGAATGTATTTGGTTCTCGTCTATATGGTACTTGCCCAGATGTTTTTGTCTTTGATGCATAAATGCATCGCAACTACCTATTATGTGGTCAGGCGTTTCCTCATGAGCATCGCAGAATCTAGAAGAAGCACTGCTCACTAGGCCAAGGATGCTGAGATGTCTTCGCAGATGTCTTTTTGCCTCCTCTTCTACTTTGATATTGTTTTTGATCATATTTTCCCCTATGCCACAATAGGGTTCTGGCCCTGTTTGCGGTGTCATTGCTCCTATTTTTGCTAGGGAGTCAGCCTCTTCATTTCCCTGGACCCCTACGTGACCTGGAACCCAATGTAGTGTGACTTTGTTATTCTTGCCTAGTTCATTAAGCTTATTCACACATTCCCATACTAGTTTTGAAGTGATAGTGTATGAATTCAAAGCTTTTAGTCCAGCTTGACTGTCTGACATTATGGCAATGTTTTGTTTTTTATATTTTCTATCGATATTACGTTCTGCGCATTTTCCGATGGCATTCACTTCTGCCTGGAAAATGCTGGTGGACTTCCCCATCGGTATGGAAATTTTGGTTCTAGGCCCAAAAATCCCTGCACCAGTCAGTATACCACTTGATGGTGTTTGCTTTGAGATTGTAGTTTTCCATTTCACTTATCCAGTCTCTTTGGCAACTTAACTCCGTTGGAAAAAGCTTTTCGAAGTTATATTTTCTGATCATGCTATCCCTTGGAATAACAAGAAGGTTTATTTCTGTGGACTTGAGGATCATATTCCTCTCCCTATGACCAATGATCTTCCCTGTCCCAGTACCCTCCTTAGCAAACCTCATGATTAGCAGCACTTTCTATTGCCACGTGTAGTGGCGCTAGATTTAAGATGTTTTCCATTGCTGCTGTAGGGCATGTTCTCATTGCTCCGGTTATACATATACACGCAAGCCTTTGCACATTTTCTAATTTTTTCTTTGTTGTTATTAATTCGGTTGTTTTGTGCCATGCAACCGCCCTTATAGGTAATGATGGGTCTTACCATCATGGTATACATCCATCTGAGAATGTTTTGCCTCCCCATGATTTTCCTGCAACTCTTTTGCAAATCATCAGGGCTTTAGTGGCTTTCCCGACAGTTATTTCAACATGTTTGTTCCAAAGGAGTTTACTATCTAGTGTAATGCCTAAATACTTGACCTCTTTTTGGATGTCGATTACTTCCCCTGCCAACCGTATGTGTTTCATGCGTGGTAGAAGTCTGTTCTTAGTAAATGGTATTATTGCTGTCTTCGTGGGGTTTATGTTCAAACCCACTGAAGTACACCATTTTTTAGTTACTGTTAGTCCTCTCTGTATTATATCACAAGGAGTTTTTACAAACTTCCCCACGGCAGTTATTACAATGTCATCAGCAAAGCCAATGCATTTTATACCTTGAGCAGTTAGAGTTTCTAGCAGTTCATCTACTACAAGACTCCACAGTAAGGGTGATAGTACCCCTCCCTGAGGACAACCTCTTGTAGTGATGACTTTCTGAACATTTTGTCCTGTATTGGCTTCCGCCATTCTTGTACTTAGCATTCTGCCAATCCATCTAGTTATGGTGATGGGTACCCCGTTTCTATTAAGGGCTCTGTCAACAGCTGCATGTGAGGTGTTGTCAAAAGCTCCTTCTATATCCAGGAAGGCGCAAATGGCAGTTTCTTTGTCATCTAATGCTTTCTGTACAGGGTTTGTAAGCTCGTACAGTGCGGTTTCTGTAGATCTACCCGCTCTGTAAGCATGCTGATGGTGATTTAAAGGCATGCTTGTTATGACTTCTGCTCTTATGAAGTTGTCGATTACCTTTTCCAAAGTTTTCAGTAAAAAAGATGTTAGGCTAATTGGCCTGAATGACTTAGGATGGGTTGTATCTTTTTTCCCCACTTTGGGGATAAAGATTACCTTTGCTCTTCTCCATAGATTTGGTATGTGCCCAAGTGCAATGCTACTTCGAAGTAATTTTATAATATAGGGCATTAATTCCTCCCTTCCTTTTTGTAAGAGGCCTGGAAAAATGCCATCTACACCCGGTGATTTAAAGGGTTGAAAGGTACTTATCGCCCATTCAATCCTATTGCCTGTGCAAATAGTGGAGGCTATCTGCCAGTCTGTCCGGTTTGTCCTGAGAGGTGTTCTCTCTATCCAATTCTCTACTATTGGCTAGCCCTTTGCTCCTCATTCTCTGTGTAGCTACCATCCGGGTATCGAAGTGCTAACGATTTGATGGTATGTTCTTTTGCTAGAGCTTTGTGAAGTCTAGCAGCCACCGGGGTAGAGGAAACCCTCTCACAGAACATCGCAAAGCTTTTCCTTTTTGCTCTTCTGATTTCCCCGTTATACTTTGTCAGCTCTTCAGAGTTGTTATTCCACTCTCCAGTGCTCTTTGCCTTGTTGAAGAGGTTTCTAACCTTGGATCTTAGTTTTAACAGATTTTTGTTCCACCACGGAGCATCTTTCTGTCTTTTTATTTGCTTTATGGGGCAGCTGAGTTCATAAGCCTCAATTATTGCCCTACTAAACTCATTTACTAAGTGTTCTAACTCAAGATTACTATTTGTCGTTTCAACTGGACCTATTCGTTCAAGGTTTGTTTTGAGAACGCCTTTCTACAGGTTCCAGTTTGTTTTCTTAGGGTTCCTGCCAGAGGTATTCTCTGCAAGTTGTCTAAGGTAAACTCTGTAATACTATAGGTTAGGTTAGGTTAAGGTGGCTGTTGGCCTGGAAGTCCAACACACTTAGACCAAAATTAGGTCCGTTGTGATACCACATGGATCAGTTGATCAACCTCCATCGTTGAACCATTTTGAGCTCCGAATGAAGCGTAGGAGACAGGTGATGTCGCAGTTTGCCAGACCGCTAGGATCATCGAAGAAGAATTCTCCTAGATGGAGTTTACGTCTTTGTGATAAGGCGGGACAGGTACATAGAAGATGAGAGATTGTCTCCTCTTCCTCTTCGTCCCTGCAACTACTGCAGAAATCATTTGCAGGAGCTCCAAGTCGAAGTGCATGTCTGCCTATTAAGCAATGTCCAGTCAGGACACCTATAACATAGCTTATATGCAATCTATTCAGAGAGATCAACTGTTTAGAGCTTTTAGCACTAAGTTTAGGCCAAATTAATTTTGTCGCTAAACAGGTGGTGGTGTTATTCCATCTGAGGTTAGTTCTCTCTATAGTTTCTTGCTTTAGCATAAGTTTGCATGTAGCCAGAGGCATACCCACACTAGCTTTGTGAGCCAGTAGAGGTAAACTTGTTCCTTCTTTTGCAAGTTCATCGGCTTTGCAATTTCCTGGAATGTCTCTATGGCCCGGCACCCAGCAGAGGTGAATATTGAACTGTGTGGCCATCTCCATAAGAGATGATCGACAGTTTAGGGCTGTTAGTGAGTTCGTAGAGACAGAGTCCAACGATTTTAACGCGGCCTGGCTGTCTGAGAAGATACGTATATCTTTTGTTGATATAACGTTTTCTCTCAGCCAGGAGAGGACTTCTTTAATAGCCAGGATTTCAGCTTGGAACACGCTACAATGATCAGGTAGACGAAATGAGAGACTTAGGTTTATTCTATCAGAGTATACGCCTCCACCAACCCCATCATCCGTTTTTGATCCGTCAGTGAAGAAGTTGATAGGATCATCGTTCAAAAATGATGTATCCTCCCAAGTAGATCTGGAAGGGATAGTCACCTTGAAGCTATTTTGGTTGAATTGAGGATGGGGAATGGTGTAGTCGATATTACTATTCATTTATTACTAAGTTCCAGAGGAGAGGTGATAGGACACCGCCTTGCGGCGTACCTCTGCTGACACTCCTTTGAGCAGTAGAATCGCCAAGTTTTGAGTTGATAATCCTGCTTATCAGCATTTGATTTATCAACATACTAATCGATTCATCTACCTTCAGGGATGTTAATACACGTGTAATTGCAGATGTGTCGACATTGTTAAATGCTCCTTCTATATCTAGGAAGGCAACTAAAGTGTACTCTTTATGATGGAGGGAGTGTTCGATTGTACGTACTATACAATGTAGAGCCGTTTCAACCGATTTCCCTTTATTGTAAGCATGCTGAGCTCTTGAAAGGAGGGACTTATCAATATTTGTCCTCAAATGGATATCAATCAAACGTTCAAAAGTCTTAAGAAGGAATGATGATAAGCTGATAGGTCTTAGATCTTTGGGATTTACATGGCTGGATTTTCCAGCTTTTGGGATAAAAACAGCTTTGACTTGTCTCCATGCCATTGGGATGTGCGATAGTTTGAGACATCCATTGAAGATGTTTTCTAGGATGGGTATTAGAAAACTGGCATTTACTTGCAGTTCCGCGGGAATTATTCCATCCGGACCTGCAGATTTGTATGGCTGAAAGCTGTTTATAGCCCACTTAATTTTTTCCTTAGTGACTAGACCTCGTGGAGGAGTTAGTGCATTGTCGCAAGTAATTGGTGCAATGCTATTGTTGATGTTGGAGCTACCAGGGAAATGAACGTCTAGTAGCAAGTTGAGCGATTCTTCACATGAATTCGTCCAGAGGCCCGATGCAGTTTTCAAACAGCTCGGCATCACTGGATTTTTGGAGAGTATTCTGCGCAGTCTGGATGCTTCAGAGCAATTATCTATATTGCTACAGAAGTTTTTCCAAGACGATCGCTTGGTTTTCCTCAGTTCTTTTTTATATGTCCTCAGTGATTCTTTGTAAGAATCCCAGTCAGACATATCTCTGGAAGCTTTTGCTCTGTTAAAGAGTTTTCTGCATTCTTTTTGAAGTGGATCTAGCCCGGGGTTCCACCAGTGGGGTTTCTTTTTACCCCTTACTTGTATAAGGGGGCATGCAGTGTCTAGAGCTTAATTTAGGGCTAAGGTAAGATTATTGACTTTGTCGTCAAGATCTTCAATGTTAGAGGGAATATTAAAGAGTTCAGGTCTGACTGAACTGTTCAATATCCCCTCATATTTCGGCCAGTTAGTTCTTTTTAAATTACGAAAGATCTGTTGGCTAGTTGGAACATTCATAAAGTTGAATTGGATGTATCTATGATCCGAGAAGGAGTGATCTTCAGATACCTTCCAGTTCAGGATATTATTAATGATGGAGTCTGAGACAAGAGTTATATCTAATACTTCTTGACGGTTTTTAGTAATAAAAGTTGGTTCATTGCCAACATTACTTATAAGTAGGTTAGTGCTAAGAATATAATCGAAAAGAGACTCACCCCTGTCGTTTATATGAGTGCTACCCCACACTGTATGATGTGTGTTAGCGTCACTACCGATGATGAGGCCAATATTAAGCCTTTGGGCTTCAGCTGCAAGAGGGCCAAGGTGGTCGTGGCCGAGACACGCCGACGCCAGCCAGAAGGTTCCTTTGGCTGTTTCCAGTCTTGCAGCGGTGATATCTCTATTGCTGAAATTAGGGAGTAAAAATACATTAAGGCTACTTTTGACTAATATGCAATTCTGGGTTCACCCTCACCTGATACATATAGCAAGTAGTATTTAGGAGTCCTGATTCCTCGAACAATGGATTTTACAATCCATAGTTCTTGAATCAGGACAATATTTTCATCGCTGCTGGAGAGGCGTAGAAGAAGCGAGGCCGAAGCCTTTACGGAGTGTTGGAGATTAATCTGGAGTATTCGCAGCATTTTGGCTACAGTACTCCAGACCAGTCTCCAACACTGTGATGTCGGAGTCTTCGATATCCGAGGATGAGTCCAGGAGAGCATTCTCGTCTCCAATTGTGCAGTCTTCGGCCTCCATTTCGGAAAAACCGTCGACGGTGAGGGTATCCGTTACTGCCGAGGATGACTGGGATGCATCATCTTCCATTACAGGAAAGGTGATTGTTGCACCCGGCTCCTTGGCAGTCGCTTCAACTATAGTGGGGGGAAGATGGGCAGGGGAGGGAACTGGGGAGTGGGGGTGAGGGATGGAAGGGGGATGGGGATGGGGAGGGAGAGGGGGAATGGGAGGAGGAGGGGGAAGGGATTGAGCTTCGGCCCCATCTTTTTTATAGACCTTCAGGGTTATGGCCTCAAACCCACACCTAATCACTCCTTTCAGCTGCGCCAGAGGGGCAAGGAACTCCACATTGATGATAACAATAGCGCCTCTATAGGGTCCCTTTGCCTCTTCCAGTTTCGCAACTTTCCAGTTGTGAGTAGGGAGGGAAGGATTTGATAGCCGGTTCACCTCCAGGACTTGATCCAGGCCTTCGAAAACAGCCGGAACCATGGTGCGAGCTCTTGGCCTGCAAGGAATGTCTTCCTTTGCAACGACCTCAAGCTTTGCACCAGGCCAAACTTCTCCGAACCAGCTGACAGCCAGCGACAAAATATCACACGATCTCTGATCATCACAGACCATCAACTTGATATGGCCTTGATGCCAACCGCATTGAATTTTTTGTGAACAACAACAACAACTTTAAGGCACTACCACCAATTGTTTTTACGAATTAATTTTATATTAATTCAACAACAACTTTAAGGCACTACCACCAATTGTTTTTACGAATTAATTTTATATTAATTCGTTTATATTTTTTATTTTTGGCCGGAGTTATAGCTATTTCATGCTTGACAATCATCAGACTCCTTTTAGTGGCGCTGAGCTTTAATCCAATTTTATTTGAAGAACACTTGTAGGATTCGAACCCACGCATATCAGATTTGCTCAGTCTTTGTAGTCATGTGCTCTTACGCACTACACCACTTCAGACCACTGATGCTACGTGTCCAGAAGTCGTACTTGTTCATCAAAGCTCAGCGCCACTAAAAGGAGTCTGATGATTATCTGGCAAGCATGAAATAGCTATAACTCCGGCCAAAAATAAAAAATATAAACGAATTAATATAAAATTAATTCGTAAAAACAATTGGTGGTAGTGCCTTAAAGTTGTTGTTGTTGTTCACAAAAAATTCAATGCAATTGACGGAAGAATGGTTAAGTCTAATAAACTGACATTGTACATAATAGTACAATAAAAATAATAAAGTAACTTGATGCCAACCGCCATCGTTTGTGATGGGTGGTGGTCCCGGATTGTCGGACATGATTCCCAGAAATCTGAGGGCCAGTTGACCTTTAATCAGTGTCCAATTCTCGGCAGAGATGGTGCCATCCACATCGCTCCTGTCGATGATCGCGACTATCAATTTGTCTTTCACCACATCACTGAAAGACATTTTACCCTTGTGAGGGTTAGGAGGAGTGCGGGTGTTTTGCACTTTGGGGCGTTTGGGTACTGAGACAGAACCCTCCATAGACCTTTGTCGCTTAGACGTAGAGTCCTTGCAGGTCTTACTGTTGGCTTTGGCTAAGAAGCTTTTAGCCCATTGAATTTTTGCGCAATGCTGAGAGTCTTCTCCAGCGCCTGGTTTTTCACCAAACGTCTGGAGGATCCTCCTGGCATTTCGCATATCCCTGTAGAAGGTCTTAGAGGGTTTGAGCTTACGTTCGCCCCCTCCACGACCCTCTACAGGAATTGTATTTCCCTTGGTGGTAGAGGGGCCATGCTTCACAACCCCGCTACCACCGGGATGAGGACTTGCAGCGGCAGGGCCATGCTTCACAACCCTACCGCCACTAAACCGCGGAGTTGAAGTCTTGAGAGGTTTACTCTCTGTAGTAGTGGAAGGGCCATACTTCACAACCCCTTCACTACAAGAAGGAGGTAGCATAGCTACCTGTTTATCCTTGCTTCCGCTGGCGACAACAGGGCTATGGGTGTCCATAGCCATGTTGATGCCAGTGGAAGAAGGGTAAACAGCATACAGCTTTACAGCCGTACTGCTGGCCGATTCGGACTTTGTTGTTTTTGTTTTTGTTTTGTTTAAATTTTTATTCATATTTTTGATCCCACGAGTGGCGGAGAAGGGGTGGTCCATCTGTACAGAGATCCGTATATACAGATAAGGCTAGTTAATTCGGAGGTCGCCAGGTATCCGAATACTCCGTTAACGACTGAGCTAGTTTTTTAATTGGGCCCTCAGCCAGACTGATCATCGGCACGGGTCGTGTAACACCTTAGATCCAGCCCAATTGGGAAATAGACATTGGAAGAGGAGAGAGATGGTCAGGAATCAGACAGTGCTTGCACCGTACTGATGGAAAGGATTGATTAAAAGGATTATGAGCTGTACTAGCCCAGGAGGATGAGAAAGGAATCAGTGGAGGGTAACGTTGTATGGTTTTTTCACCATCAACGTGGGATGGGTGGGAGAGGAGTTGGTGACAATAGTCGGCTATTCGCTTCCTATGTGGGATAGGTGAGGAACGCGGGACGGGTTGAGGGAACCGTGAGCGACCTTTGGTTTCAGGACTCATCTAGAGGTAATTACTCGAGAATCATTGACCCTACTCCACAACTCGACAACTTCGACGCTCAGGTAGAGTAATACTATGATCAGACATAGACGGTTCATTGGAGACTCTCCAGTTCCTAATCAAGCTACCTACGTTCGGGCTTCCAAACGTTAAGTCTAAGACTTCTTTTCTTATTCTAGTAATAAAGGTAGGTGTACTCCCTACGTTATAAATATCTAGATTTTTCTCGATAATAAAGTCTAAAAGGTACTCACCCCTTTGATTTGTATCGGTACTACCCCATGTTGTATGGTGGGCATTAGCGTCGAATCCAACCAACAACGGTAGTCCTTTGCTGCTGCAGTAGTCTGCAAGATTTCTTACTTCTGTAGGTGGAATGTTCTCCTCATCACCGACGAAGTATGCTGCTGCTATAACCAACGTGCTGAGGTTGCCCTCGTTGTCAAATTGGGCTTGGATTGGCACCAGGTCCCTCGTCATAAATTCTGAAAGATATATAAATTTTATGTTATTTCTTATTCTTATGCATGCTCGGGGCGAGTCATTTCTCGTATCCCAAATTACTTTAGATTTCTTGCATGTTAGGCCTCTAATCTGGCCCCCGTAAATCCAGGGTTCTTGGATCAGAACTAGACCCAGGTCATCAGCTGTAAATTTTTGCGATATAATAGCTGATGCTGCCTTTGCGTGATGCAAATTTACCTGGGCTAGTCTGGTACTGATCCCGCGTCCAGTCACTTCTGTTTAACAGGTGGGGGCTCGTGCCCCATCATCTGCAAGCAGACATTCCTCCTCTTCATTCGTGGGAAGCATCTCGTCTAAGTCAGATGAACTGGAAGAGAGGTCAATGCCCTCCATTTCTTCGTCCATCTGACTAGACACCTCCATTGCCAGTCGTTGCTCCTGGCTGGCTTTGGAGGATTACCATGGTGGGATTGGGAGTTAACGGGGCAAGGATGGGTTTGCGAGTTTCCGGGACTTGGGTGGATTTAGGATTTGCAGTGGTATGGATAGGATCGGATGGTTCGGAGGTTTGGATAGGTTGGGTTGTTGGTGGGATTGTTAGTGTCAGCTTTACTGGTGAGCACTTTCCAGGCATGCACCATCAGTCCGTCATTCTGGGCTTGTATGAGCGACAGCATTTTCTTGTGTTCTTGCCCCATACTCCTTGGCAGGAATAGGGTGATGTTGTGCACTTTGGGGATTTCATCCCCCATGCACGCCATCAATTTGCTGCCCTTCCAAGTGCTCAGTTTGGACGCTTTTTCTTTGAGCCTTCTGCCGTCTCCTGTCCAGCACAATCGACCAGCAGCAGCCCCGTTCTGAAGTGCAGACCATTGAATTCGAGTTTGTGCCTCCACCCAAGAGACACCTCCTCAATGATGGCTTCCTCCAGTGTAGATAGTTCTTCTGCATTGAGGGTAACCTGAGGGTATCGCTTTGGCAGAACAGAAATTCTCACACTCTTGGTCGCATTTGCATAGGTGGGCTGTTTCTCATCAGCTATGTTTTTGGTGGTACTTGGTCCCGCAGTCACTGTAGCCGACGTCCTGGTTTTTTCGGTATCATGCCTTTGGGGAGGAGTGATGTTATGGCTCTTCCTCTTCCCAATGTCCAGGCTAACTACAGGTCCCTTGTTGGGGTCTGTCTTCCTCTCGTCCACCTTTTTCCGGGCTTCCTGCGGGGACATCCCCTGACCCAGGAATCGGAGGTACCATCTGCAGCCCGCCCCACTAAGTCCTTTCCTTAGAGGGTCATCGAGTGCACCTGGCATCCCTTTTAGCGGAAGTGGACCAGTGGCTTTCCTAGTCCCTTCATGCAGTGAGACTTTTGGAGGTAGAGAGGCAGTTTTTCCTGGGTTTTTCCCAGGTTTTATGCCTTCTTTGGCTTTGGCAACATCTTTGGCAGGTACTGGAGATGTTCTCCCAGTAGTAGTTTTTGATGTGCTTTGAGTTTCGTCATCTGCTCGTCTGGGTGCTGTTTTCCCCGGACTTACTGACGATCCTCCCTGATCTGCCCGGTTCTGGGTTTTATCAAGAGGCCTGCTCTTGAGAAAAAAACACATCCTCGGTCTCGAATCGTTTCGGAAGATGTTTTCCATGCGATCCGCATACTCATTCTCGGTGACATCCCGCGGAATGTTATATTTTTTATGGTTGTTGTTGTTTTTTTGTTTGTTTTGTTTTGGCATTTTTATTCCCTCGAGTAGCTAGAGAAGGGTTGGTCCGCCATATCAGAGCTCCGCATGATATGGTATAGTCTAGGTTACTCTTCGATTCGACCTGTTGTCGAAGAGGTTCCGTTAGAATACAGCCGGTATACCCCCTGGCTGCAAACCATCCAATGGGCACGGTTCACGTAACACCCTGGATTAGGGGGGGCAGTACTTAGTAACTCCTCAAAATCACTCCCGGATTAGGTGGTCCTAAACCGGCAGGTCAGATGAATCTTTGAAACTTAAGCCCCCGCACCACTTCAATTTTATTTAATGCTAACTCCTCCCTTCTTAAGCTCGAGCGTCCTCGGTCGATTCCACGAAAAGTACTGGGATTCGGTTTAACCTTGGTGAATCGATAACTGCTTTGCTCTGTGGTTTTATTTCATGTTGTTGACGCCTTGCTTCTTTTTGTCCGTTAATGGTGTACTTCACGATTACAAGACCTATGATCAGTACAACAATAAGCAATGTAACGGTGTAACTTGCTATGATATGGATCTTTCCTTGCTCCTGGATTTCGTCTATGTGCACGGTGTTATTGACATGCAGCTCTTTGAGCATCTCCTGCCTTAAAAGCTCTTTATAGGTCTTTGTTGATGATTTGGAATGTAGGATTGCAGGCAGCGGCTTAGCGGATGGTACTTCTTTTGACACAAATTCTTGACCATTTATGATGATTGATGCATTATGGAATTGGATGATGAAGGTTCCCGTTATGTTGACCACTTCATTTTCTATAATGATTGATCCGTTGAATTGTTTGAGAAAGAGGGTTCCCAACTGCATTTCTTCGACTGTTGGCAAATGTTGATTGTTGATTTCTTCGCAACTTGAAGGTTTACCCAATATAAGTTTTCGAGTAAAATTTTCTGCGGTGAGATTTACAATTTCATCTCTATCGCAGACTGTTAGTTTATTATATGTATGTTTTATAATGTTTTTTTAAACCATACATTTCACCATTGAATAAATATAAATAGAAGTGACACCTCAGAGCTCAAAGCGGCACCTGCTACCTGTGGCCAATTTGAGAAACAAAAAAAAAGATGTGGGGTTTTCATGAACACAAACCAATTTTCAAGGGGATATTTATTTATTGTATTTTTATATTTGTGCCTTTCCGTATCTATAGAGATTTAGTTTTATTTTGATTTTTTTTTTAAATTTCAATATAGATTCATGGATTATAAATGTGTATAGGTAGTTTTCTTTAGGGGTATGGGTTGTTTTTTATTATTTTGTTTCATGTGTCGATATTTCTTTGTCGGAAAATGAATGTACATTTTTGCCTATTGAAATGTAAACATAAGAAATTAATTGAAGATTGTTTGTTTATTTGATTTGTAAATATGTTTTTAAACACCTAGTTTTTGGTGTAGATTATTTTAAATTAAAAGCAAATCGAATACATTTTTTACTCAGAAAAATACCTAATGTTAAAATAACGTTAAAATAATGCATTATATTCAGATACTTGTTGGAAATATCTATAACTCAAAATTGAAACTGAATTGTTAAAGCAATGAACTCAATACGGTATTTTACGGCTTTAGGAAACACTTACATACATATACAACGAGGTAACCTTCATACACTTTTAAAATCTAAAAATGTATAATTCAACCAACCGCGAAAACCTTAAAAGTTATATGAGGTTACCTTTATAAGAAAATCTTTTGTTCCCAAAAATCCATCTTTTTGTCTAATTTTCAAATCTCAATTTAATAAACAAGTTAACCGACGAATGCATTATTTGATTTACTATAAGAAAAAGTTCAAGACATTAGAGAACTTTTTTTGTTAGTTTTTGTTCCTTTATTTTTTTTTACAAGTTTATACACCTCCTGTTAGGCCAAAGGGCAAAGGAAGTAGGTTTAAGAAAGTAACGTTTTCGACTTACATATAAAGGTTTTATCATTTTTATTCTTTTTTCTTTAGCTGGTTTTAACATTCCAAAAGCACGACCGTTTTTTTATTATTTTTTATTTAAACAATATATAGGTCAGAAATTTTTATGTACCATACACCTTTTTTCTGAGTGGATAACGGTTTTCTCGCAATTTATTTGCTAAAATAACTTGATTTAAGTAATGTTAAATGTGAATGAAAAGAGAAAGATGATGTTTAAAGTGATGTAACATATACATAATAGAATAATACATAGAAAAAGCTTTGGTTAAAATGTAGGTGTATTAAAATAATTGCCGAATTGCTGGGAGATCACTTTAAAAAAAATTTGATTCATGTAAAAGTATTTGGTAGATAAGAAGATGTGAAAAAGAAAATAATGTAAATATACTCTAAGAAAGATGCTATAGATGAAAGACACTCGACTGTGCAGGATGCAAGGCTTAAACGTTATAAATGTAACTACATACGTAGGTACATACATAGTTAAAAATAAGTTCTTCATTTGACTTTAACTCATGATAAGTTAACTTTTATTATCAGAAGAAAGTATATTATTAGTATGAACTTGAATTATTTTATAACTGCTCAGTTACATAGGTATGTACACATATATGTAAAACAGAACGAGGCAAACATTTTCTTAAAACTTAAAAAATTGAAGAGATGCATTTTATTAACTTTTTATTAATTAATGAAATAAATTTATCAGATGACTTATTAATTCAGCCTAAATTTGACAATTTTTTTGGCCTGCAGATTTTTTTGTTAAAAATATTCGAGCTTTAAGGATTTGATCACTAATATCTGAGCAAATATTGATTGCAGATAAAATTTAAGGGCAGTTTAGAAATACTCAGTAAAATTGCTAAAGGGCAACAAACAGGTACTGGTACCGATAGACAATCCCGTTGTACGCCAACTTTCACAAGAATTGAGAACAATCCGTAGCACGGAACCCACTTTCATGGAAAAACCATCTCTGCCTTCCCTCCGTCTACTATATAATGTACTACTACTATATAATCTCTCTTGTATTTAAAGACTTTCACTCAGATCAAGTAATAGGTATAGGCACATTGGGCCCTACCAATAATCACATTTAGTGACCACTTTAATATTTCTGTGAAATGGACCATATTGAAAAGAGTTCTAAATAATAAACCGTACATTGTATGACCTTAATATTTAAGTGGACAATAAATAATGAACCATATATCTATGAAATGGCTTTCAAAGAAATAACATGCAGTGTTTGGTTAAGTATTTAGGATCCATAACATAATGGTTAATTTTTTCGAAATATTTAAGTCGTTGCTAAATTTGATTATTGGTAGAGCCCATTATGTCCCTACCTGACTAATGTAACTTTCGTATCAAAAAAAAAATCAAAACACAAATGCAACCCCTTTTTTGATTTTTAATTTAGAATTAAAAATAACGAAAATTTTCATAGGCACATATTGAAATACATACATATGTACATACATACCTACATTCATACATATTTGAAAACAAATTATTTTGAAAGAAACAAATAATTTGAATAATAGAAAACAAATAGAACAATCGTTGCCGTAGAAACGTAGATAAACAACAAATTTTCAAATTGAGAAAAAATCCCTTTCGAATACACAACTCATTTATAAGTAAGGATAAATTTTCTTATTGAATATCCAGACCTATTATATTTTTTCAAGCGATGGTGGCGGCACCGACCAACCATAGTGGCCATTTTCTGAGTGACACCTTCTATTTATCAGGTATGTAAGTCGGCCACTAATGGTAATTTTTCAATCAAAATTATTAATGAAAAAGAACAGAAGTATTCGGTTCAATGCCTCACATTGGCCGAATACAATACAGTTAAAGAGTGCCTAAAAAAGGTAACAGCGGAGTTCTTCAGCTTCACTCCAAGAAGCGAAAAAATGAAAACGGTCCTCTTGAAGGGCATCAGTTCCTGCACGGAACCTCAGGCGCTCTTAGATGAGCTCCGTGAAAAAGCGAGCGACGATCTTGACTTTAAATCAGTCAAGCCGTTCTCAACGGTTAGGTCTAGGCGGGGGGGTTACAAGTTGCCAATGTTCTTGGTAACATTATCGCCCCAAAGTAAATTGGACAGTCTGAGGAGTATTTCCATCCTCGACTTCCAAGTTATCCATTGGGATAAATTAAAGCGGCACGACGATATGCTTCAATGCATGCGGTGCCAGAGGTTCGGGCACGCCGCAGCCAATTGCGAAATGCAGTTGCGCTGCGTCAAGTGTGCAGAGAGCCACAACAGAGGCGAGTGCCCATTAGGAACTGAGCCGGTCGAAGATTTGGCTAAGCTCAAGTGTGTCATATGCGGAAACGAGGGGCACCCCGCTAACTATCGGGGCTGTCCTAAGGTTCAGCAAATCAAAGAAAAACAGGCCATGCAAAAAGCCGCCGTTAGCAAACGATCTGCTCCAACACCAAAATTCGTCACTCCCGAATTTTCTTTCGCCCGTATGGCGAAAGGAATGGGAACGACGAGACAGGCTGCACCAATGGTTGCCCCACAGGCCCCCGTGCCTCAGGCGCCAGCGGTGCAGCCAGACATTTTAGCCTTGTTGGTGAGCATTCAAGGCCAACTAACAGGACTACAAAGTCAGATAAAGGAGCAAGGCGAAAGAGTAGACCACCTCTACTCTTTGTTGCCTGGCTTGGCGCAACTTAACGGTTAACGGGCGCGCTGCCGGAGACGCGCCTCAAGATCCTAGCTTTGAATGTAAATTCTCTGGTTAGGATTGAACGAAGAGCCAATTTGTTCCAGTTGTTGAAAGACCTCAGTCCAGATGTGTTTTTGGCTAGCGAAACCAAGCTAAACCAGAAGCATACATTGACTCATAAAAATTACAATATCGTAAGAAGAGATCGGCCCAACTCCACTCGAGGAGGTGGGGTCGCTGTCTTCATACGAAAAGGCATTAATTTTAGAGTCATATACAATAATGAACTTCGAAAGCTGAAGACGCTTGAAGTTTGCGTTATATGCATCTCTCTCACTGGTGGGAATCGGATGTATGTAATTGCGGCTTACGCGCCTGATGCTCCACAGGCTACTACTTTTGTCTCAGAACTCGAGATTCTTTTTAGGGTACTGGAACTGAGATTGGAAGGAAGCTATTTTTTGTTGGCTGGGGATTTAAATGCCAAACATGAAGAATGGGGAAATAGGGTCAACAACATGAGAGGCTATGGTCTTTTAAATTTATTGAATCTTTACGGCGTTGAGTATGGTATCGACCTGCTTGCTACTGATAGGCCATCGTATCCAAGAACCGGTTCCTTTTTGGACGTTTTGCTTTACGATACGAGACTAACGATCACGGACAAAGTTGGTAATCACCATCGAAACTGTTTACAAACAGTCGAGCACGACAGTGATCACTGCGGACTGGCTGCTGTAATACAGATTCCGAACGAGCGCGTGGAGCTGGAGGAATACGTCCCAACGTACTCTTACAATTACAGTAAGGTTCGCTGGGCGAGTTTCACCAACGCCTTAGCGACAGAACTTCGTTCGAGTGACATACCAAATAACAGGAACTTGACAAACACTGAAATTGACCAACATCTACAACTGATGGACGAAACAATAAAACGAACAATGGAACGGACAATACCGAAATACAAAGAACGTGACCAAAACAAAGTCTACAGAAACGCGACAATAGACGCACTGCACAGACAGAAAAGTGGACTGCTGACAAGACCGGGCCGTAAATTCCAGTGACCCGAGCATGTTTCCCCAAATCAACAAAATCTTTAGAAAAAACAATCAAAACGACCTTCCGTGTCTGAAACTCCAAAGAACGGATGAAAACAGAGACGTACTTCTGACAGCGCAAATCGTTCCTGAAGAAGCCATCTTGGACGATGACTTCTTTATTATCGAAAATCCGCAGGAGAAAGTGGAGACAGTGGGAGCTGCGTTTCAGCAAGTGTATAGGGTGAATGCTTGCACTCGCCCGAACCACGACCTGGAAAACAGAGCCTTACTTCACCACTTCTACCTCCGTAACGAAATCGTGCAATGGCGATCCGAGAACTGTGGTTTCACCCGGTTCAATGATGACTTTTTAGCAAATGCTATAATCGCCGAGCCAATGGGTTCAAGTCCCCTGTTAGTTACGAAAGTGGAGCTTCAGCTCATTTTCGATTCAATAAAGAATAAGAAGTCTGCAGGTGTCGATGGTATATCCAACGTTGTACTGAAACATTTGCCGATAGAAGCCATAGACATTTACACCACACTCTTCAACAATGCGCTGAATAATGCTTATTATCCAGAGCGTTGGAAGACAGCTGTGGTGCATCCTCTCCCGAAGAAGGGTAAGGATAGCTCCAATCCGGCAAATCTCCGGTCAATAAGTCTCCTTCCAAGTATCAGCAAGGTATTCGAGAAAGTAATCAATAGGGTTCTGATTCAGTGGTCTGCGGACAACAATATAATTCCGGATAACCAGTTCGGGTTCAAGGCGGGACATGATACCTTACATGCCGCGTCTAAGCTCGTTTCTGATATCCAATGGAACAAGACAAAGAAACAATGTACTGGTGCGGTCCTGGTGGATTTGGAGAAAGCCTTCGACACCGTATGGTTAGAAGGTCTGTACCTAAAGCTATCCAGACTCGGCATCAGCAAACCATTATTGTATATGCTTTATGATATGCTTAACGGCAGGAAGTTTGTTGTGAAAAATGGCAACATAACTTCCGCCACAACGTTTGAAATTAAAAATGGTCTTCAACAGGGAGCGGTGAACTCGCCAATCCTCTTCAGTATTTACACTAGCGATCTGATAGGTAGTTTAACTCAGGCGATTGCGTATGCCGACGACCTAGTTGCGTACAGAACGGCTCCAAAGGTTGAGGTCATTAGAATTCTCTTACAGCGTGACTTCGACAAGATCCAGCGATACTGCGATGACTGGAAGTTGAAAATCAACTTCCAGAAGTCGGAAACAATTCTGTTCCGGACCCCTTTGGCTGGGGCTCCGAGAGACACGCGCAAGAACTGGCGCAAGATGGTCATCGTTGGGCCTCACGGTCAGCGATTAACGAGCAAATGTGAAGTGAAGTACCTCGGGATCTGGCTGGATCAGTATCTGTATTTCAATAGATACATAGATGCTGCGCTGGCCAGAGCCAGAGGAGCCTTCGTTCAGACGAAACGGCTTTTTTATAGCAGTCGGCTAGACTCTCGAGTGAAGGTAATTTGCTACATGGCCCTCATACGGCCGATGATCGTTTATGGCTGTCCCGTGTGGTTCAACGTTGCCCCATCTCAAATGGAGAAGATTCGGGTTTTCGAGAGGCAGTGTCTTCGGCGCTGTCTCGGTTTGTATCGAACACCGGAATCCGATTACATTAAATATTACTCGAACGAAGTCCTATACAACAGGGCCCGGGTCAACAGAATTGGTAATTTCGTCATAAAGCTGGTTCGGGGTCACATTGCCAGAGCTATGACCTCGACAAATAATTTGATCTTTGGAGCCTACTATCCAAACGAACAATATTTTGAAAGTGCGCGCTTGAGTGGGTTCATTCCTCCAGAGGCCTTCCTCTATTTAGACAGATGCGGTCTGATCCAAGATAGGTTGGCAATTCCGCTGATCTACCACGTCAGACGAAGTACCGTTGACCGGCGGCTCCTTTACAGTCGAGACGTCCTCGTTCAAGACGGAGCCGAGCTCCTTCGGTTCAGTAAGGCTGTGTCCGAACGGGATCGAAGAGATAGGGTGAAGCAGGAGAACCAGTTTTGGTGGCTTCAAGCTGCGATTGATAATGGGTAGTCGGGTTGGGTTTGTTTTTGAGCCTTGGCCGGCTTACATATTTGTTTTAGGTTTAAGGGTTTAGGGTTTAGTTTTTAAGTAGAGTAGGTGGTGGCACAAAAAAAAAACAAAAACAAAAAAAAAAAATAATAATAAAAATTTTAATAAAAATAAAACAAATAAAAATTAAAAAAAAAAAAAAAAAAAAAAAAAAAAAATTTTTAAATTGAAAAAATACAAAAAAAAAAGATATGTGATAAGATCAAAGTGGTCATTTAAATTTTTTTGCCGCTGTGGGTGTTCTAGTTTGTAAGTAGTTTTTTAGGTAGATTAGGTTAGTTTTAAGTAGTATTAAGTTTTATTTTAAGGACTTAGTTTTAAGTAGTATGTAAGGTAAAATAATGAGTTAGTTTTTATAACATTTTTTTTCTAACAATAAAAAATAAATAAATAAAATCAAATAGATAAATAAATAGTTCATAGGCCGAAAGGCATTAGTTTTAAGTTTATCATGAATTGCTTAGAGCGCCCCAATGGGGCCAGTAAGTTATATTTAAGTCTTAGTTAAGTACACTAGTTTAAGATTCATTGTCTAGTTTTAGTTAGGTTAAGAGATATGAATAAAAATGAATTTAAAAAACAAAAAAAAAACCTTCTATTTATATTTATTCAATGATTTCACCTTCGCAAGTGAGTACATTTTCATATTGTAATTTAATTATTTTATTATTATATTTGACAGGCTTGATTAAAAGTGATAATGTATAGTATTGTTTTTTTTATCTGATAAAATTTTTATTTCTGAAAAATTAAGTGCTTCTTCTAAGTTTATCAATGGTATATAACTTTCTTCAAATCTTTCTTTAACAATTTTTAATTCTGAATTAGAAAGAATAAATGAATTGACAACATTATTTTTCGCCCATAAAAGTGCGTACTCTATGTTAGTTAATTCTTCTTTAATGACGTCAAGTTTATATTTTTAATCTAATGTGTATTGATTTCTAAGTACAGTGTTTGACCTTAGTAGGTTCATTACTTCGTTCGTGACGTTAGTTAATTTATT
The DNA here is from genome assembly GCA_958431115.1 of Syrphus vitripennis. Lineage (NCBI taxonomy): Eukaryota > Metazoa > Arthropoda > Insecta > Diptera > Syrphidae > Syrphus > Syrphus vitripennis. Next base: position 59,523,067 of record OY288110.1, on the reverse strand, counting down.
TATTCTATTCGTATAAGCTTGGTTGATAACATTTTGTTTATTACTATTCTTCAATAACCTATGTGACTGGGACTTTAGGATTTGAAAGTCGTCGTGGTCAGGGCTACCAGCAAGCCATTTCCACGCACTTCCTAAAAATTAAGGGATCTAGGATTTCTATTTATTCTTGGTTTAAGGATGCTGAGTTGGTTAGTAATTTGGGTTATCTGGTGGGATATTATGGGATAGTTTGGTTGAACAAAAATGTGTCTATGGTAAGTTGGAAAAGGAATCTCAAATTTGTATGACCTCTCGTCTCCTATTAATAGCATTATTTGATTTTTAAATACATTAATTGGTGTTTCAACTGCAGGTACGAAATCATGGGATGAACTCTGATCACTGTGCTGAGACGCTGATAGTGAGTTAACTTGTGAAAATTGTGGGGAGCGAGAAAGTGCATCCGCTACCACATTACTCTTTCCTGGTTTATAGTGTAACTCGTAGTTATACTCCTCCAGGAAGGCTTTCCATCGCTTCATCTAAGAATTATTGTTTTTTTGACTCAGGGCGTAGATCGGGGATTGGTGGTCTGTAAAGATCTTGACGTGAGCCGTACCGTAAAGGTAATTTCGAAGAAAGTTAAGTGCCCATTTAATGGCAAGCATCTCTTTTTCATTTGCGGCAAACTGTTCTTCCGTTTTACTTAACGACCTTGAAATGAAAATAAGAGGTTTGTCGTTTTGTGATAAAACGGCACCTATCGCCACGTTAGAAGCGTCTGTTGTAAGTTCAAAGCATTTTTTGTAATCCGGATAAGCCAGGAGTAAATCTTTCGAAGTTAATGAATTTTTTACTTTTTGAAAAGCATCTAGTGCATCTGCTGTCAGAGTGATAGGAACTCTTTTCGTGATTGCTGGTGAATTTTTCATCCCGAACGGGAGACGGAGAAACTCATATTTCCCGTTATTAATAGAGAAAGCAGTTTTCTCGTTTGAGGAGATGTAACCTGTTGGTTATAAGGTAAAATCGCGAGGTTCGTATGGGGAAGGTGTCGGGTTTTCGAGATTTATATGAAAATTTCTTTGGATTTTTTGCGGAACCCTATTTTCAAAAGAGGGATTCGAGCCTTGTGCCCTTTTTCCATATTTGAATGGCTGGGGACGATTTTGGTAATTTACTTTTGACGATTTAATAGTGGATGTTTCCATCGGCTCGGGTTTAGGTTGAGGCCTAGGCGGCCGAGGAGGTGGTATATTAGTATTATTATAGTTGGGATGATTGTTATTAGGATAGCTGGGATGATTGTAATTAGGATAATTGGGATGATTGTAATTCGGATAACTGGGAAGATTATTTTGGAAAAGTACGTTATGAGCATTATTCGCAGGCTGTGGTAGATAAGCAACTTCTGGAAAAAAGCTATTCTGGTGTGGCATTCTCCTGTTTTGAGTATTAAAGTTTTCGTGTGGTCTCATTAGTTGCTGTCGTTTCGCTTGATATCTTTGATAATAATTGTTTCAATATTGCGTTTGATAATTCTGATAATTGTTTGCGTATTGGGAACGAAATTTTTGATTTTGTAGTTTCTCGCACAGGTTTAATGCCTCTGGAAGGTCTGTAGGTTCTTTCATTCCTAAAAGTTTTGGCAGATCACCATTTAGTCCACGTATAAATGTATCCAAGGCTTTTCCTCCATAAGTATTTGTCAACAACGTAAGGGCTTCTATACCAACCTCCATGCAAGCAATCTTGTTTAACACAAGCGACAAATGCTTATAAACGGATTGGTAAAATTCTTGTATTGAAGACTAGCCTTGCACCAGGGACGTCATATAAGGTACCCAGATCTCTTTTATCCGCGTAGTGCAGCGTAAGGCATTTGGAAATTGCTTTCCAGTCTAATGGAGTATTATATGACTCCAATACAGCGTCTGCTACGCCAATGACTTTGTTTCTTATGATACTCAAGATACCATAATATTTTGGAGTCCCCTTGAGTGACTCGTAAATCGTTAAAATTCTTTCTACGCTCTTACACCAGGAGCTAAAATCACCTGGATCAATGATGACTTTTTAGCAAATGCTATAATCGCCGAGCCAATGGGTTCAAGTCCCCTGTTAGTTACGAAAGTGGAGCTTCAGCTCATTTTCGATTCAATAAAGAATAAGAAGTCTGCAGGTGTCGATGGTATATCCAACGTTGTACTGAAACATTTGCCGATAGAAGCCATAGACATTTACACCACACTCTTCAACAATGCGCTGAATAATGCTTATTATCCAGAGCGTTGGAAGACAGCTGTGGTGCATCCTCTCCCGAAGAAGGGTAAGGATAGCTCCAATCCGGCAAATCTCCGGTCAATAAGTCTCCTTCCAAGTATCAGCAAGGTATTCGAGAAAGTAATCAATAGGGTTCTGATTCAGTGGTCTGCGGACAACAATATAATTCCGGATAACCAGTTCGGGTTCAAGGCGGGACATGATACCTTACATGCCGCGTCTAAGCTCGTTTCTGATATCCAATGGAACAAGACAAAGAAACAATGTACTGGTGCGGTCCTGGTGGATTTGGAGAAAGCCTTCGACACCGTATGGTTAGAAGGTCTGTACCTAAAGCTATCCAGACTCGGCATCAGCAAACCATTATTGTATATGCTTTATGATATGCTTAACGGCAGGAAGTTTGTTGTGAAAAATGGCAACATAACTTCCGCCACAACGTTTGAAATTAAAAATGGTCTTCAACAGGGAGCGGTGAACTCGCCAATCCTCTTCAGTATTTACACTAGCGATCTGATAGGTAGTTTAACTCAGGCGATTGCGTATGCCGACGACCTAGTTGCGTACAGAACGGCTCCAAAGGTTGAGGTCATTAGAATTCTCTTACAGCGTGACTTCGACAAGATCCAGCGATACTGCGATGACTGGAAGTTGAAAATCAACTTCCAGAAGTCGGAAACAATTCTGTTCCGGACCCCTTTGGCTGGGGCTCCGAGAGACACGCGCAAGAACTGGCGCAAGATGGTCATCGTTGGGCCTCACGGTCAGCGATTAACGAGCAAATGTGAAGTGAAGTACCTCGGGATCTGGCTGGATCAGTATCTGTATTTCAATAGATACATAGATGCTGCGCTGGCCAGAGCCAGAGGAGCCTTCGTTCAGACGAAACGGCTTTTTTATAGCAGTCGGCTAGACTCTCGAGTGAAGGTAATTTGCTACATGGCCCTCATACGGCCGATGATCGTTTATGGCTGTCCCGTGTGGTTCAACGTTGCCCCATCTCAAATGGAGAAGATTCGGGTTTTCGAGAGGCAGTGTCTTCGGCGCTGTCTCGGTTTGTATCGAACACCGGAATCCGATTACATTAAATATTACTCGAACGAAGTCCTATACAACAGGGCCCGGGTCAACAGAATTGGTAATTTCGTCATAAAGCTGGTTCGGGGTCACATTGCCAGAGCTATGACCTCGACAAATAATTTGATCTTTGGAGCCTACTATCCAAACGAACAATATTTTGAAAGTGCGCGCTTGAGTGGGTTCATTCCTCCAGAGGCCTTCCTCTATTTAGACAGATGCGGTCTGATCCAAGATAGGTTGGCAATTCCGCTGATCTACCACGTCAGACGAAGTACCGTTGACCGGCGGCTCCTTTACAGTCGAGACGTCCTCGCACAAGACGGAGCCGAGCTCCTTCGGTTCAGTAAGGCTGTGTCCGAACGGGATCGAAGAGATAGGGTGAAGCAGGAGAACCAGTTTTGGTGGCTTCAAGCTGCGATTGATAATGGGTAGTCGGGTTGGGTTTGTTTTTGAGCCTTGGCCGGCTTACATATTTGTTTTAGGTTTAAGGGTTTAGGGTTTAGTTTTTAAGTAGAGTAGGTGGTGGCACAAAAAAAAAACAAAAACAAAAAAAAAAAAAAAAAAAATAATAATAAAAATTTTAATAAAAATAAAACAAATAAAAATTTAAAAAAAAAAAAAAAAAAAAAAAAATTTAAAAATTGAAAAAATACAAAAAAAAAAGATATGTGATAAGATCAAAGTGGTCATTTAAATTTTTTTGCCGCTGTGGGTGTTCTAGTTTGTAAGTAGTTTTTTAGGTAGATTAGGTTAGTTTTAAGTAGTATTAAGTTTTATTTTAAGGACTTAGTTTTAAGTAGTATGTAAGGTAAAATAATGAGTTAGTTTTTATAACATTTTTTTTCTAACAATAAAAAATAAATAAATAAAATCAAATAGATAAATAAATAGTTCATAGGCCGAAAGGCATTAGTTTTAAGTTTATCATGAATTGCTTAGAGCGCCCCAATGGGGCCAGTAAGTTATATTTAAGTCTTAGTTAAGTACACTAGTTTAAGATTCATTGTCTAGTTTTAGTTAGGTTAAGAGATATGAATAAAAATGAATTTAAAAAACAAAAAAAAAACCTTCTATTTATATTTATTCAATGATTTCACCTTCGCAAGTGAGTACATTTTCATATTGTAATTTAATTATTTTATTATTATATTTGACAGGCTTGATTAAAAGTGATAATGTATAGTATTGTTTTTTTTATCTGATAAAATTTTTATTTCTGAAAAATTAAGTGCTTCTTCTAAGTTTATCAATGGTATATAACTTTCTTCAAATCTTTCTTTAACAATTTTTAATTCTGAATTAGAAAGAATAAATGAATTGACAACATTATTTTTCGCCCATAAAAGTGCGTACTCTATGTTAGTTAATTCTTCTTTAATGACGTCAAGTTTATATTTTTAATCTAATGTGTATTGATTTCTAAGTACAGTGTTTGACCTTAGTAGGTTCATTACTTCGTTCGTGACGTTAGTTAATTTATTTATTCTATTCGTATAAGCTTGGTTGATAACATTTTGTTTATTACTATTCTTCAATAACCTATGTGACTGGGACTTTAGGATTTGAAAGTCGTCGTGGTCAGGGCTACCAGCAAGCCATTTCCACGCACTTCCTAAAAATTAAGGGATCTAGGATTTCTATTTATTCTTGGTTTAAGGATGCTGAGTTGGTTAGTAATTTGGGTTATCTGGTGGGATATTATGGGATAGTTTGGTTGAACAAAAATGTGTCTATGGTAAGTTGGAAAAGGAATCTCAAATTTGTATGACCTCTCGTCTCCTATTAATAGCATTATTTGATTTTTAAATACATTAATTGGTGTTTCAACTGCAGGTACGAAATCATGGGATGAACTCTGATCACTGTGCTGAGACGCTGATAGTGAGTTAACTTGTGAAAATTGTGGGGAGCGAGAAAGTGCATCCGCTACCACATTACTCTTTCCTGGTTTATAGTGTAACTCGTAGTTATACTCCTCCAGGAAGGCTTTCCATCGCTTCATCTAAGAATTATTGTTTTTTTGACTCAGGGCGTAGATCGGGGATTGGTGGTCTGTAAAGATCTTGACGTGAGCCGTACCGTAAAGGTAATTTCGAAGAAAGTTAAGTGCCCATTTAATGGCAAGCATCTCTTTTTCATTTGCGGCAAACTGTTCTTCCGTTTTACTTAACGACCTTGAAATGAAAATAAGAGGTTTGTCGTTTTGTGATAAAACGGCACCTATCGCCACGTTAGAAGCGTCTGTTGTAAGTTCAAAGCATTTTTTGTAATCCGGATAAGCCAGGAGTAAATCTTTCGAAGTTAATGAATTTTTTACTTTTTGAAAAGCATCTAGTGCATCTGCTGTCAGAGTGATAGGAACTCTTTTCGTGATTGCTGGTGAATTTTTCATCCCGAACGGGAGACGGAGAAACTCATATTTCCCGTTATTAATAGAGAAGGCAGTTTTCTCGTTTGAGGAGATGTAACCTGTTGGTTATAAGGTAAAATCGCGAGGTTCGTATGGGGAAGGTGTCGGGTTTTCGAGATTTATATGAAAATTTCTTTGGATTTTTTGCGGAACCCTATTTTCAAAAGAGGGATTCGAGCCTTGTGCCCTTTTTCCATATTTGAATGGCTGGGGACGATTTTGGTAATTTACTTTTGACGATTTAATAGTGGATGTTTCCATCGGCTCGGGTTTAGGTTGAGGCCTAGGCGGCCGAGGAGGTGGTATATTAGTATTATTATAGTTGGGATGATTGTTATTAGGATAGCTGGGATGATTGTAATTAGGATAATTGGGATGATTGTAATTCGGATAACTGGGAAGATTATTTTGGAAAAGTACGTTATGAGCATTATTCGCAGGCTGTGGTAGATAAGCAACTTCTGGAAAAAAGCTATTCTGGTGTGGCATTCTCCTGTTTTGAGTATTAAAGTTTTCGTGTGGTCTCATTAGTTGCTGTCGTTTCGCTTGATATCTTTGATAATAATTGTTTCAATATTGCGTTTGATAATTCTGATAATTGTTTGCGTATTGGGAACGAAATTTTTGATTTTGTAGTTTCTCGCACAGGTTTAATGCCTCTGGAAGGTCTGTAGGTTCTTTCATTCCTAAAAGTTTTGGCAGATCACCATTTAGTCCACGTATAAATGTATCCAAGGCTTTTCCTCCATAAGTATTTGTCAACAACGTAAGGGCTTCTATACCAACCTCCATGCAAGCAATCTTGTTTAACACAAGCGACAAATGCTTATAAACGGATTGGTAAAATTCTTGTATTGAAGACTAGCCTTGCACCAGGGACGTCATATAAGGTACCCAGATCTCTTTTATCCGCGTAGTGCAGCGTAAGGCATTTGGAAATTGCTTTCCAGTCTAATGGAGTATTATATGACTCCAATACAGCGTCTGCTACGCCAATGACTTTGTTTCTTATGATACTCAAGATACCATAATATTTTGGAGTCCCCTTGAGTGACTCGTAAATCGTTAAAATTCTTTCTACGCTCTTACGCCAGGAGCTAAAATCACCTGGATTACCTGAGAAATCACGCAGAGATCTAACCACATCGGGTATCTTATGGAGCTAATCGATTTTTCCTCTGAATTCGGGGTGAATTTCCTGATCCCATGTAGGGATAGCATCGAAATGTGGATTGACAATTGAGTTAACAACACCTGCTATTATATTTATAAGTTCGGGACTTGAGATTACACTTGCTTGGGTTGTACTTGGCGGTAACTGGAGGGGATTCACTTGTGGATCTGGAGGAGGAACATTAAGGTTAGGAGTGTTTAACATAAGGCGATTTCCGTTTGACATGGTTAAAAGAAAAGAAATGTTTTCTCCTTTTTTTATACGCTAATTTTTAGTTAAAATTCAATAAAATATTTAGAAAAGAAAATGTTAACGGTATGCGTATGTACCTATGAAAGCACTATCTCTTAAATATAAATAAGTTCTTTGTTTTTCGCTATTACTAATGTTATCTTCTTTTTATTTTATTTTGGTTTGGATTGGACAAAATATTAAGAAAAAAAAAAAGTTTTCCATTATTAATTATACATATTTTTTTAAAATTCTTTAAATTATTATTTATTTTATATTTAGAAAGAATAAATTTTTACGTTATGCATATGTACCTATGCAAGCACTTTTTTCTTAAATAAACTTAAATTAATCTTACAGAACAATTATGATGAATTTCGACATCTGGACTTCTGACTGAATTCTGGAGCGGCTGGCAGCAGTACTGTCTCCTTTTTGCATTAACAGCTACTAAGGGGCCTTAATTTCTCCAGGGGAGTTTCACTTCTCTGCACTTGATTCTTGGCTTACTCGGTTTAACGAGATGTTTTATATTTTTTGTATATCTTCCGCTTACTCGGTATTAACGAGATGTTTTTTTTCACTTTTTTTATAGTTATCACTTACCAGTTCCCAAGAATTCGACGCTTGCATCCGCACTGACCTGTAGTAAGGAAATGTGTCAGCATATTTGACGGCACATGTATCCGCAACACGTATAGACACTGTTGGAACATGTGTCAGCGTATTTAATGCTAACTTATATAAAATCTATAGTATTATTATGAAGAACATTCGATTGTTGCGCCTCTGTCGAGCTAATCCCATCCTATTTTTCTAATAGCAATATGTTGATCTATTATGCTGCCAGTAAACATGTTTGTAGATATACTGTGCTCCCAGTAACTTTTATTTCTATACAACATCGGAATTGTCAAAAATAGTGATGAGAGAGCAAGGTATACTAAATTTTGAATAAGAGTAGGTAAAAGAACAACTGTTTGCTTTTTTCTTTCAATGGGATTTAGTTTTTTTTTTTTTTTAAAGAGGAAGGAGTTGGTTGGATGTTTAGTTCGCTGAACAGAAAAGGATGGAAAATAAATCAGAGAATTTTCGTCATCTTACTTTATGGCTTTATATGTTTAGACTGTTAGAGTGTTAGGGCCTTTGTTTTTATGAAAACTATGGCACTTGCTTGCTCCGTTTTTTTTTTCTTGCCGACATACGAATACATTTTTTTTCTTCGGTTTGTGCGAGGAAGAAAAATATGTGAATATGTATATATGTAGATAGGTATACTTTAGTTTATTATCGGGGCCGGTAGGTATTCTTTATTTATTTGAGTTGAAATTTTCCGGCTAGATTTCGAAGTAGTATTTATGTATGTGCATGTGTACATGAAGTTGTAAAAAAAATTCAAAAATTTCATCGGTTTGGAATTTTTTGGAAGTTGAGCACTAAGACGGAATTTTTTGAAATTCGGCAAAATGTAGTAAATGTACGGAAGGGACAGGGACTTAAGGTATATTTGTTATTTATTTCACTCAACAGATTTTTAATATACATATGTATACCAGAAAGTCATATAGGTATTTATTTTAAAATTCTTTAAAAACTATTTAAAATGCTATGAATGTTTAAAAGTCAACAATTGGGAAGCAAAATGTTTTTTAAATAATTCACCAAAAATCAGGATATTAAAAATGACTAATATTTCTATGAGCAACTAAAATGACAGTTTTTAATCATTTTGGGGAGAGAGATGCTTGGGATTATTATTTATTTTGCAGAAATCTTGCTAATCTTATAATCTTCTAGACACTAAATTGAAGTCAATAAAAAGAAATTGAAATATTTGCTTCAGGAATTAATTTACAATTGCCAAAATCCTTCCAAAATCCTTAACGATAAAAATTTAATTTGAAAAAATACCCATATAGAAGTATTTTTTTCATTCTGAGGTAATGCATTTTACTAACGGAACTTGGGATTTTTTCTCATTTCTTTTTTTAATTTTTATTTTTATATTAAAAACTAATAGAAGAATTGTTTTACGACTAGGCAACGTTTAAATCATCAAAATTAAGCAAGTAGAACTGAAATTATAACCGTTTGTATCCAGCACTTACCCATAAGAATTTGAAGGAAAATCGTACCTAAGAAAATTTGGTATGTGCTGCTTATGACAAACTTTCATTTCATTTTGATGATTTAAATGGTTTTCATTTGTAATTTAAGTCTTGTTATTGTTTATATAAAATATTTTGAAAAAAAACTAAAGGATAACAACGATTAAAACTGAATAAACATCTTATCTGACACATACCTACCTACTATTGATTAACTTACAAAAAAGATTTATGGAAATCCAGATGCTTAATTTTTTGGTGTTAGCCAAATGCTCGAAAAGATGAAATACAGTGAAATCTCCCTTGGGCGGACAGCCATGATGCAGAAATTTTTGTCCGCCCAAGGGAGTTGTCCGTTTAAGGGAAACCCAACAAAAACACTTTTTTTCTTCTTTTCTTTCTTTTTTTTTTTTAGTAACTCAGCGACTTGGGTTTTTCCTATTTTAAACTCTGTAGCTAGTTCCCGTACGCTTTTTTTATATTTTTGGTTAAAGTTTAGTTTAGTTTTTGGTGGCATCCTGAAAACATGTTTCATAGGTAAAAATATTAATTAAAAGAATTTAAAATCTACCTGTGCGCAGTTCAACAAAAATCTGAAACTCCAAATATAAACTTTTTTTACGTCCAAGCAACACAAGAATGAAAGAATAAAAATGTAAAAAGATCCAACAGATATTTACAATCCCTCACATGCACACTCAACAGATACACAAAATTCTCACACACATAACAGAGTTTCTAGATTGACAGCTGGCACGCATGAATTTTTCCTTTTCGTGAAAAGAATTTGATGTGGGCTGTAAACTGCAACTTAAAAAATACCGTTGCAAAAATTATCAGCGTGATGACATGTTCAATCCTGCTCTGGTGTCCGCCTAAGAGAATATATTTTGTCATTCATATGTGAAAAAGTATGTATACTTGTGTGCACTTGTGCAACATATTATTATGATGTCTCTCTGACTCTGCCGTGAGCCATAACCTAGTAAGTAAAAATCCATCAACCTTAAGGCTTAAGACAAAAACAAAAGCAAACAAAAAATCCGACTTGCAATCAGTATACTTCGGTATCTCCTTTACTCCCCTTTGTAAGTCCAATATTATGATAATATATATTTTTCCTTACTCCTCTACTACGTAAAAAAATACGAAACAGAATCGAAATGTTACAAGCATCTCGCTCTTACATTCACATAAAATTGAAAAGTTGCAACGTTTTTTCACAATAAATACAGTTGCTTGTTGCTTCAACATTCTGTTCTCTAACCTGTGGTTCAGTATATAACCTCTCTTTCTTGCACTTCTATTGTTCAATCAATTCGCAAATGTCAAAATTATAGCCACATTGCATATAAACATGACTATTTAAGTAAAAAATTGGATACAAATATTTTAATGTTTATACAATAATAGTGATATCAGCTCCTCCGTGGGAAATGATGAGCTAATCCCGTAACTTAAAAGTCAGCTTCATGATAGTACTATAGGTTTTATATACAATGCCATTAAAAAAATGTAAGCAAACGAAACCAAAACAGATATTCCTTTATTCCCATTTATCTTTTCTTTCAATGTATTGGGGTTGGCCGTGGCGCGATGGTATGCGTGGTCGCCTGTCAACCTCACAGGTCACAGGTTCGATCCCTGCCGTAGTTCTATGTCATGTTTTTATTCCATTATCATTGATCATTGTTTGGCCCCTGGTTTACTCATTATATGTTGTTCAGGCACAACACTAACAACATGTGATTGAGTAAATACTAGTATGCCCAATAAATATGACAATTAACAAAATAATGCGATTATAAAGGGACATTGATATAAGACACGGCATTTCTCCGCTTTTTTCCCAGCCGCCAACCCTGGAGATAAAATCTGAGACAACCACCACCTTCAGTCTCAGTACCTCGCGCCACACACCTTTCCACAAACACTTTTCCCTTCCCATCCCTATCCATCACGCCCGCGCTGTGTTGAACAACATATACAGGGTACACCATCCCCTTGAGCGCGTGTTATGAATGTGGTCAATGACACCACCAATTTAAAAACTAAGAGTGACATTAACATCGTCACACCTTGTGTAATACCAAAAACCAGCCGATTTTAAATAAATGTTACAATGGGAACGGAAACGAATCAAATAACATTTCATTTCCTTTCCCATCAAATTGCTGATTTTGTATAAAGTAGTTATTAAGCGAAATCAATAAAAAAAGATCATTCATTGATTGACCAGCAAAAAGCAAAGTGTTTCATTTTTATTGAAGAACCTTGATTGCGGATTGATCGAGAATCGACAAAAGTATAAGAACTTAACTGGCGCAGTCGACGAACCTACATAAAAAAAAAAAATAAAAAAGTCCCAAAAAGTTGATACGTAGTGTTGTAGTGAACATTTAAGAACAACACGAAGAAACGAAACTTAAGAAACATTTTTTTAAAAGACATTAAAAGACAGTGTTTGGTTTTGTAAATTTTTTTGGTTGGTAAATTTTCAGCAAGTTTATTACCATAAAAAGTGTCTCTACAAAGGGGAATTTCAGCTTTAAGCTCAAGACAGAGTTTTTCATAGAGAAACTTTAGCCTCACGTTATTCGGATGTTTCTTAAGACAGCTAAATAGTTTTTTCTTTTTATTTATTTTTTTTAGTAGCGAGAAATTCATCCAAGGTTTACGGCATGTTAGCTTTAAATCTTTCTTCTCCTGAACAAGACAGTTATTTGAAATATGAAATTGAAGTTTTGTCAGAAAGAGGTCAAAGGCGATGGGTTCTCTGCTTCATAAACTTCATCCCAAAACTCATATGTTAAAGCAGATTTAAGAGAAACAAAATTAATTTTTTGGATTTTTTTCGAGTAAGACTGGGTGGACCTGGAAACAAACTTATCAAATTGTAGACTAACTAAACTATGGTCAGTTATTTTAAAGTCAAATACATCTGCTTTATAATTCATATTAGTATTTCTATTTAATCTTAAGAAAATGTGATCCAAGCATGAAGTACCTCTAGTAGGTTTATTTACCAAAGACCCGAAACCAAAGGAAGATAAAACAGCTAGAAAATTGTCAGCATCAAACGATTCTGACAAAATGTCAATATTGAAGTCACCTAAGAGGACTAGGTTCTTATACTTTTGATTTTCTAAAAATACAGAAAATTCATCCACAAAAGCTTTTATAGTGAAAAAATGAAATCTGTACACACAAACAAAACAAAACCGAGCCCCAGATAACTCACAATTTACGACAATCAAATCAGCAGTTTTAAGTCTCGGATAGATAATATCGCACACAATGTCACTCCTATAAAACACTGCTACACCTCCAGCAGCGTAAGAATTATTACAATAAGCAGAGAAAGTAAAATTTGGAATTAAATAGTTACCTACCTCATAATCAAAAATCCATATCTCAGATAGAAATATGAGATCTGGTAAATGTTTTAAAGATGCGAGATGAGCCAAGAAAACATCAAAATTTTTTCTAACACTGCGAATGTTTTGATGAACTACAGAGAAGCCAGAATAAGAGTCTACGTTAAGAGCCATTCACCTAAAAGTGGGAACTAAAAGTAGAACCTATTGATCCGAGTTCTTCACCAATGTTAGGTTTAAACATCAGATACACATTCCAAACCAATCCCCAAAAAGAACACTCACCGCCATTCACTTGGTACTCAGTAAAATATCCAATAAGTGAAAGCAAGACAAAAGTTTATTACGATCGCTAATGTTGAAAAGAGTAAAAATATTTTTCCAGATTCTTTATGTGTACCTACTCGTATTTTGTTTTCTATATACATATACCTCTCAAAAACTAGTTTGGTTGGTTTTGGTATTTTTCTGTATTATTCGCTTGCTTGGTGTGACCAAGTAGGCTGCCGTAAAATTTGTTTCATTAATTTTTTTGTGTATATTTTTTTGTTTTCACTATGTAAGATTGTAAGTCCTTTCATGGACACTTAATTTGTTGTATTATTCTGCAATACGAAAATTATAAATCGATTTTTGTTCAAGATTTTTAAAATATGAAATAAGCGTTTGAAATACATATGACACTTTTACCCTTTACGTGTCGTAAATTCATAGCAATTGGACATACCAATTTGACTGATTGAGATTTGTTTTTGGTTTTACATATGGCGATTGAGAAGAAAAAAAATTCAGACGAAAAATATTTATTTTAGACTGCCGAAGCCGATGCCAATAATATTGAGAAAAAGTAGGATAATAGGGGTGGATGCATGTTAGGATGTAATGTTTGATTTTTACATTTTGAAGAAAACTACATAGGTACCAATTTGAAATTGTGACTAAAAAAATAATTGATTGATTCGAAAAAAAATTTCAGGTCTCATTGGAATGAAAGTAAAACCATTCTGTATTTTATATCAAGAAGGGTCTTTGAAGTGTCAAAATAATAAAATAATAAGCAAATCGATTTAATTCAACATTAGATTTTATTTCTATTCAATGAATAATTTTACATTTGTTTTAACCTACACCTACTTGAATTTATTTGTTTATTTTATTTTAGTTTATTTTTGTTTTATAATTATAAAAGAAGAAAGACAAAAAGAAACAACCCTTTCTCAGTTATTTGAGGGAGCACGTACTTTCATACCACGAGGGACCCGTGGATCTACTAGTTCTGGTAAAAGCCAATTCATATAAAAAGATGAAAGTTTAGTCACCATTTGAGTTTCCCAAAAGTCGGCATCCTTTTCAACTCTTTCAACGTATAGATCATATTTGCTGCTAGTCCAAACTGCAAAAACACAGACATTCTTTTGGGAAATATGCAATTGCCCTTGAATTTGATAATAGTAAATATGGGTCTTATTAATTCCTACGCAACCATCATCTGAAACTGTGATGAAATTTAGTTTCTTGTCTTTGATGGCTGCAATCGGATCCAATTCAGCAATTGAAAAGGGGCATTTGATCTCGCAAATGGTGTTTTGTTTTTTATTTCATTAAAAAAAGTGTTGTTTTCCAATATGCCTGTTCATCTGTGTAAAAAATTGAAAACAATAATCTAACTAAAATAAAAAAGTAAAATCAACAAAACACGAAATATGGGTTGCAGCCAAGTTGGAATCGTAGGGCCCATTGCCAAGCTTCATTCAAAAACAGGGTTTAATATTCAAATTTTAATCGAGTCATATTTTTTTTAGTCAATAACTACAAAAAATAAACGGTCGATATACACTTTTTCCTACTGTAGGTAGATACTAAATAAATAATTACTATATTTTTTGTATCTATGTAAATATGCATGAACATATTTCTTATTTTTATTGATTTCAAGACTCATGAACATTTGTTTGCTTATTTTGCAATTGCATTTTTCATCTACTAGTTATTTAAAGTGTAAGTTGCATGATTTAAAATCATTTGCAGGTTAATTTTAACCCAACGCTCTCATGCAGGTGTTCTCAATCAAAAAATGTGTGAAATACGGTTAATCCAGTACTTTGTCACTTTATTGTAAGCTTAATGGACCGATAGTAAAAAAATAGTAAAAATAAAGTTAATCTTTTCATTCATAAATTTACCTAAGAATCCAATAGCGTAAAAACAAAAATAAAAGGTTATTCTTAGAAGAAAGTAGTTTTTGTTATTTTTGATTTTTGGAAAAACTACAAAACATTTTGACATCCGGTTCTTTTAAATTGCCCCACGCACCTAAACGGGGGAAATAGACCCTCTCCCATAAATTTTTTCTTTTGTCTAAGTTCAACCTGCACGCCCTAGCCTTTTATGACACCTTATGCAAATCAATAAATAAAAATGCTATGACCCTACATATAACTAGGTATACTCGATAATCGAAACGCAATTCTGCGCTAACAAACCAAATGCTTTCAAACTTTTTACTTTCATTATTCAAATATGAAAATCTTATTATAATTTGATTGAGAACAACCTGACCTATAGTAACGTAAATCATAGTTACAGAATATACACAAAATAAAGAGAAAAAAAAACCAACAAGCAGTAAATACAAAAAACAAAAAAGAATAACAACAAAACTTCTACACTACACAAACATCAGGCAATAGTCACCATACCATATAAACAGACTGCATTTGTATTGTTAGGTACCTCTTTATCTACTGCCAAATTGTGTGCATCACACTGTTTGAATTTTTGTTTTATTTTTTGTTTACATGAAAACTCTACCGGTCATTTGGAGAACGAATAGAATCCAATGATTTGTGTCTTAGCTAAAATAATGAGATTTTATTTTACGCAGACGTTTTAAAAATTCGATGTTTCACATAAAAATACAAAAAAATTCAATATTTTTTTTTCTGAAAATTAAATTTAGAATGTCGGTTTGTTATTTTGGATCATAATTTTAGTAAAATTCATTAAACAAATATGTCAAACACTGAATTAAAAAACAGTATTTTAAGTGTTTTTTAAGTCAATATATTTCCAAAACTTTTAATTTTTTCAAAAAATCAATTCGACAATTTGAAGATATGTTTATTACCTTTTAGAAAATATCAAATTTGTTTCACTGAGTCCAGTACTTTTTCTACAAAATTGCGCACCAATTAGCAGTTTTTGCTAATTTCTCAAAATATGGATATACATTTTGTCAAATATAATACGCTGTGAGTCGATTTCGAAAAAAGTAAATCCAACAATTTGAAGATATTGAATCGTTCTTTCATAAAGCGTTTAAATTATTGTCATATGCACACAAATGACTTCAGGAAATTGCGCACCTTTTCACCATTTTCTCGTTTTTTCCTCAAATCTAGGGGAAGGCCTCTTAAGATGATCAATACAGAGACAATTAATTACATCATTATTCATACAAGAAAAATTCTATTATTATGTATATCATGAGGAGGATCTTCCAAAAAAATTAAATTATTATTATTTGAAATCATTAGGTATTTACAAAATTAACAAAAAACAAAATTGTTTTTGGAAAAATCCTCCACATTTTTAATTTTAATGACTTTTTCGCCTTCCTTTCTTCTGATGAACACTGATGAACTCCGAACCCAGACATAATCACATTTACCCTGTAGTTTCAGCTGTTTGGCCCACTGTAGTAGCGAACGTGTGTAAGCAGTGAGACTATCGTTTATAAATATTTTACTTTTTGCTTTTCCTTTGTTGTTGTATAGGTCCCCAAAGATATTAGCTGACAATTTGACAATTTTAGAATTAAGCAATAAATTAAGTTCATTAGTAGAAGACATTGCAGAATATGCTGCATTTTGTAAAGAAGGTACCACAATGGCAGATATTTTTAGTGGAATAGCTATACAAAGAGTTAAGGCTTTAACATCAGGAGCCCTAGCTTATTGTATTATGGATAAGACTAACTTGTCAGACGTTAGAAATACCATAGATAGTTTCATAGGTCAGGATAGTTCAAATCTAAGAAATGTTAGTAAACAAACAGAAACATTTAGAAAGATTGGACGAGATAGGGAATTCAATAGAAATAGTCATAGGGATAATCGTTTTCATGGTTTGAAGCAACCAGATTCATATAATCCAGGCAATAGAGATTCAGATTACAATTCGAGACCTAGTACAAGTCAGAATTATAGGAATAATGTGTGGAAACCAAGGTCGAATAACTTTAGACAGCAGAGTAATAGCAACTCACAACAAATGCGACCTGCAACAAGTAGTCAAAGTAGAAAAAATAAAGAATCGGATCATATGTCTGTAGACGCGATGAGCGACGAAGTTAATGCTATAAATGATACATTTTTTATAAATTAGCCTCGGAGAATAAAATAATGCTGACCTTGACATTACAAAAACATAAATATATAGCTTTGTTAGACACCGGGTCTACAATAAGCTTATTAAATACAAATAATTGCCAAGAGTTAGAGTATAGAATAATGAATGAGGAACCAACAATAATAAAAACAATACAAGGTGAAGTAGATAAACCCAATAAAATTGTAGCTACGGTATGCCCAGATGAATTCAAGTGTCCGGTAAATGCAAGAATGAAATGGATTGCTATAGGAATAGATAAGTCGTTTAATTTTATTTTAGGTATGGATTGGATAAACAAAAATGTAAAGGAAATTAACATAGAAAAAGAAGAAGTGATCATGATTAATGGGGTGAGCCTTCCATTCTTGACAAAGACTTTAGAAGAAGTTAATGTACTTGAAGTAAGCGAAGTGCAAAATATACCATTAGATCATTTAAATGAAATGGAAAGAAGGGGAATAGAACCTCTAATTAGAGAATTTAAAAGTCTTTTGTATCGAGAAGGAGATATTTTAACAAATACCGATACTATTGTTCATGAAATAAAAACAACGACAGACGAACAGATTAATTCAAAGCTATATCGTTATCCAAAAATACATGAGATAGAAGTGCGAAAGCAAATGGACGAAATGGAAAAGAATGGGATTATAAGAAAAAGCAAAAGTAGGTACAGCTCACCGATTATAGTAGTACCCAAGAAAAAAGATCAGTCAGGTATCCAGAATTAGAATTGTTGTCGATTATAGAAGGTTAAATCAGTTTACTATAGATGATAAGTACCCGACACCAAATATTGATAGTATACTTGATAAACTAGGAAAATCACAATATTTTAGCACTATAGATCTAGCAAAAGGATATCACCAGATTATGGTAGCTGAAAAAGATATAGAAAAAACAGCATTTGTTACTCCTGGTGGCCTTTACGAATTTGTAAGGATGCCTTTTGGCTTGAAGAATGCTTCAGCCACATTTCAAAGGATGTTGAATGAAATTCTCCGCGAATATATCAATACGATTTGTGTGGTTTATATCGATGATATTCTAATTTTTTCAACTTCCTTAGAAGAACATATATTATCGCTAAGAAAGATTTTTACTAGGTTATAAAGACATAACTTAAAAATCCAAGCAGATAAGTGTAGTTTCCTCAAGAAAGAAACAGAATTTCTGGGTCATGTTTTAACTAAAAACGGAATGTTGCCAAACCCAGATAAGATAAAAGTTATTCAAGGAATTGATATACCGAAAACTGAAAAGCAGTTAAAAGGATTTTTAGGAACAACAGGATTTTATAGGAAGTTTATCAAGGATTATTCGAAAATTGCGTATCCTATGATAAAATATTTAAAAAAAGGTGCCAAAATTAATGCAAATGATCCGCAGTATATATCAGCTTTGAAAA
The DNA here is from genome assembly GCA_958431115.1 of Syrphus vitripennis. Classification (NCBI taxonomy): domain Eukaryota; kingdom Metazoa; phylum Arthropoda; class Insecta; order Diptera; family Syrphidae; genus Syrphus; species Syrphus vitripennis. The sequence goes on along the minus strand of OY288110.1, from coordinate 59,504,625 downwards.
TTTGAAAAGTTTGATTTTGTCACATCCAATTTTAAGATATCCAGATTATGACCAACCATTTGTTGTAACAACAGATGCCAGTGATTATGCAATCGGAGCAGTGCTATCACAGCAAGGTCATCCAGTGTGTTTTATATCAAGAACACTCAATAAACACGAACAAAACTATAGCACCACAGATAAAGAATTTTTAGCGATTGTTTATTCAGTCAGCTACTTTAGACCTTATCTGTATGGAAAGAAATTTAAGATTGTGACAGACCATGCACCGATCAAATATTTGAATAGCAAATATAAGGGGAAAGAGTTTTCCCAACGACACCAAAGGTGGATACTAAAACTTCAAGAATTTAACTATGAGATTGAGTATCTGCAAGGTAGTGAGAACAAGGTTGCAGATTACCTAAGTAGATTAGAAAATTCTCAAAAGATAAATGAAAATAATGATGAAGAGTCAAATTTAGAAATATCCGATGGTGAAACTCAACATTCAGTTGATGAACAAAGATTGGATCACATTAGTATAAAAGAAGATATTGTAAATAAATATAGAACACAGATTTTACTAACATAGAGTCCAGAACGTGAGGTTCAAACACTTCATAAAAGAACAGTTATAGAATTAAACCCGTTAGAAAGCGAGAATTTTATAAAGGATATGTTAAGAAGATATATAAAGAGAGGGCAAATTGGAATTTACTCTGAAGTAAATGACTCAGATTACAATAAGATACAGCTTATACTGATATCAATGTTTTCATCAGACAATAATATAAAATTCATACGATGTTCAAAAAAAGCTCAAGAAATAAAGACAGTGGCTGAACTACACAAGCAATTGTCACTTTACCATACTAAAGAGTCAATGCATAGTGGAATGAATGAATGTTATCATAGCCTTAAAGATAAAATATATTTCCCTAAGTTGAGAGATCATATTCATCTTATAATAGGTAATTGTAGTGAATGTAGAGAAATAAAATATGATAGGAAACCGATTAAAGCAAAATTTAAAATCACAGAAACCCCCTTAGAAAAAAATGAAGTTATTCATCTCGACATATGTATTTCATTTTAAAAAACATGCTTTTGTAACTACAATAGACAAACTAACTAAATTTGCAGCAGCTTATCAGATTACTGACCGTAACTGGAGAGCGAAAAAGACATTAATAATTGAGCACTTTGCTAAATTTGGTAAGCCAAAAAAAATTATAATGGACAATGAATTTAGAGCAGAACAATTAATTGAATTCTTAAATGCCGAGGGCGTTGAAGTTCATCTTACAAAACCAAATAACCATACAGGTAATGCAGACATAGAGCGGCTTCACTCAACTTTATTAGAAATAATAACGGGAATAGAGGGAAGTGAGCTCTCAATTGAAATGAAGATTCAGATGGCTATAGGAAACTATAACGATCGGTATCACTCCACAGTAAAATGTTCACCTAGACAAGCAAAAGATGAAAAAGATAGTCAAAATTTAAGAGCAAGAATAGAAAAGACTAAGGAAAATATAATTAACAAAAGGAATTTAAGTAGGGAAAATTACAATGAAAATAGAGATATGGGACATATAAGGAATTATAAGAGACTCAGACATAAAGATGAGCCTTATTATAGATTAAACCCTTTAAAGAATGTATGTACATGTTTCAAATATTAAAAGACCTCTCAAAATTACAGATTTTGATCAACGTGATAATCTTGTTAATAGTAATACCAGCAGTACAGGGGCTACTACAGGTAACTCCAATTCATGAAGAGATAGGATACACTACCATCAGGGTCAAAAAAGTTGAAATCGTCAACCAGACCACAACCATCCTCCACTTAATAATGTAAACGACATGGACAATCTACTTTCCCAGATTGAGACTAATATAAAGAATTTTGAGATAAATAACAAAGAATTGTTAAAAACAGTTATATACGATATCAGAGCCAAAATCAGGTCAATAATCCAAAAGAAAATAGGCATAAAAGAGGTCTAATAAATTTAGTGGGTACTCTAAACAAATGGCTTTTTGGTACTATGGATGACAATGATAGGCAAGAAATATTAGAACACTTGAAAATTAACGAAGAAAATAATCACAACGCAATTTTCAATTCGAACAAACAAATTTCAATTAATAGGCATTTCGATGATACTTTCAATATTCTCAGAAAAGCAGTAGAACAAGATAGAAATAAGACAACTGAATTTCTTAATTCAATTTCGGAACTAAATAACGATATGAGAAAACAATCACTGTACTTAGATCAAATGCTTAAGTTGAGATATTTAGAGAGTAAAGTAGATCAAATACAGGATAGTATAGCTTCCGCTAAAAATAATGTCTTTCATCCAAGTATTTTAACGTCAGAGGAAATTAAAATGTACAATATTGATTTTTATATGTTAAAATTAGTAAAGATTGGTATATTAAAATATGCTAACCAATCATTAGTTATAGCAATTAAAATTCCTAAGAATTATATTAAAGTAGATCTTAAGCTAATTTTTCCTCTACCAAACTCGGAATTCTTTGAGATTGATGAAAAAGAAACATATTTTGTAACAATTAATAACAAGAACTTTGAATTCCAAGAAAACAAACTGTTAAAAGAATTAAAAGTAAGTAAGAACTGCATTTGGAAAAATGAATGTAGACTTAAGTTTAATAATAAAACAGTTGTTAAAAATATCGATGACGATATAGTAGTAATTTTGAATGCAGTTCAAGAAAAACTATTTCAAAATTGTGATGATCGAACTATAATATTAAGCAAAAATAATTTAATAAATTTTTATAACTGCAGTATTGAAATTTGTCAAGAACAATTTAACAATCAAGTAATTAAAATTCAATCTAAGTATTTTTATCCTAGTAATAATGTAAATAAAACAATACCGAAAGCTGTAAACTTTGAAAATATTATGATAAAACATTTTGAAAACATTAAGGAAATCAAAGAATTGAAATTCCATAAAAATGTATCTTATGCTTTGAACGTAACCATTATATTAATTGCTGGAATATTTCTAATCATTTTAATCTTATGGTTCAAAAGAAATAATGCAAATGTAAAAATTGTAAATATAGATTTAAATAAAAGAATTCAGGAGAATTCAAAGTCTGGCGGTGAAGGTGTTATGAATGTGGTCAATGACACCACCAATTTAAAAACTAAGAGTGACATTAACATCGTTACACCTTGTGTAATACCAAAAACCAGCCGATTTTAAATAAATGTTACAATGGGAACGGAAACGAATCAAATAACATTTCATTTCCTTTCCCATCAAATTGCTGATTTTGTATAAAGTAGTTATTAAGCGAAATCAATAAAAAAAAAGATCATTCATTGATTGACCAGCAAAAAGCAAAGTGTTTCATTTTTATTGAAGAACCTTGATTGCGAATTGATCGAGAATCGACAAAAGTATAAGAACTTAACTCGCGCGCAAATTATTAAAAAAAAAATTCGTTTCCTTATATTCTCCCTTATTCACTCCTACTCTCCTAAATACTCAATATACCTTCTCTTTCTTAAAATATTCCCATCTCTCTCTCACTCTCCACGCTGGCAAAAAAAATGTCTACAAAATATCCCCTCCTTGAATTTGAGTAAGGGTTGCCCAGACACTTAAGATGTCGTCCCATTCGACTTCCACCATGATAGTACTATAGTTTTCATCTTTGTATATGAAAACTATAGTACTATCATGGTGGAAGTCGAATGGGGCGACATCTAATGTATGCCTGCAACCCTTACTCTTACTTACTTACTAATCCAAAAAATAGTCTCCTCTTGCTCCTACCACCAATTTTCGACGCTTAAAGACTCCCCAAATCGGATTTTACACCTCAAGTTTTGCAGCATACCTTAGATGTCGCCCCATTCGACTTCCACCATGAGAGTACTATAGTTTTCATATACAAAGTAGCTTTGTATATAAAAACTATAGTACCTACCCATAAATTCACTGTTTTGTAAAAAATAAAAATAAAAGGATCATATAATTTTTATTAATCAATTATTGGCGTTATTATTATTTTTATTAGTATTTTCAGTAAGAATAAATATTTTATTTATAATATAACCCTAAATAATGATTGAAACAAGTTAAGAAGTTAAGTTATTGATTTTATGTTATCGATTTAGGTTTTATATGTACCTGTGTAGGTATTTTCTATATCATAAATATAACTATATAATTTTCTATATTTAAATCTTAAATGTATTCTTAAACTTACATGATTTCAGTCAATATTTGTTTTGTTATTTTACGTTTTATTTATGTACATAAAATCAATTTACTATTAATAGATTTGAGAATAGCCAGTTGAATTTCTGTTTCACCTACATTTATATATTTTTTACTATAATATATTTTAAAAATAAAAAATTGTTTAAAGATATGTTAAACGCATGAAATATTTTTCTTAAATTTTATAATATTTTTCTTATAATAAATTTTTTTAACCTACTGATTTGGTGATATTCTCATAAAAGTATAAAATTGTTTTCCAAAACAGATAAATAAAATAAAAATGCTTTGAACTTGAATGGATAGCTATTTACATTTTTGAAATTCGTTTTTTTTTTAATTAGTTCTTCTTTTTCTTTTGATGGAAGATTTTTTTTGTGGAAAATGCAATAATAATGTACAAAATTTAATATAAATGATATTCTTCTTATATATTGTGTATAGGCAATTAGATTATTAGGTACATACATAAAACTCGACATTTTGGCAGGAAAATTAAAATTGATGTTACTAAATCTTACATTTTATTTCAGCATTTCAAAATTCAAAAAAATATGCAGGGTTATAAGTAGGCTTTTCAGTATTAGATAAGTAAGAGTACCCGGTTGCTTAAAACGAGTTTATAAACAAGGCTGAGAGTTGTGGTTAGTTTTTAAAGCGTAAGAGGACGTCAGGGAGAGAGCTTCTGGAACAAACGAATTTTTAAACCTATAAAGCCTAGCAAATTTTTAAAAGGGTTTCATGAAATCGGATACAGAAAAAATTAAAATTAAACAAACTTTTTTCAGAGAGGTATCTAGTGCCTGTCTTCATTTAAAATTGTTTAAACTATCTAAAATGGTTTCTAGGACTTTAGGTCTAATACTTGCAAACACACACATTTGTATTTGAACTTTAAGATGCGTTTTTGAGAAATTTCAAATTTGTAAAGTTATTTTTAAAACCGTAATATTTATGATCGTTTTAAAAAACTTTCAAGTGCCAAATATAAAAAAAAATCCAATTTTCAAAAAAAAAAAATATTTTTTAAATATACTATTGACAATTTTTAAATGCTTTTGTATAAACAAATAAAATGCACATGCTAAAAATATGAAAAACCCTATAGTTCATTATTTGAATTGAAAAAATAAGCCATATAAAAAAAAGTTGGTATGCACATTTTTAGTATTTGATAACATACACTTGAAACCAAATTAAAAAAAAAATATTTATTAGTTTTTAAAATATTGAGTTTGATTTTTTTTAATACAAAAAATTTTTTTTGAAAATTTTGATATGCACTATTATTAAGAATACATGGGACCTCCTTTAGAAAAATTTTCATCGAAATTCGTCCAATAGCTTACGAGGAAACCGAAAAACAAAAATCCGGTTCTATGGCAAGTGCCGTAATAACGGTTTTCCAAAAATATTTTTTGACTAAATTATTAAGGTTACTTGACAAACCCGATGTAAAAAATTTCATCGAAATCGTTAGAGCCGTTTTCGAGATAAAAATGTTTTGTCTAAACGGTACTATGACAGGTACATAGGTACCGTTATTTTTGGAGCTAAAAAAAAATCGATTTTCGCTCTAGGCAATCTCCCCAAAACCTTATGTCCAAAGTTTGAAGAAAATCGCTTCAGTAGTTTAGGCTGTAGGTCGAGGTACAGACAGACAGACTATAGTACCGACAGTCGCAAGTAAAAAATTAACCAAGTTGAATCCACCTGGATTTTTCTAAGAATGCAAGACTTGCCCTATAGTCTTTTGTAAGAATTGTTTGTTTGCCTAAACAAGGTCAATTTGAAAAGAAAATCATGTTTCAATTTAACTTTTTATGTGCCTTTTATGTATAAATGAAGAACATTTTCCTCCCATGTTCGTTTCTCACCAAGAAATAAAGTAATTAACATAGATTGTTTTTTTATAATAGATTCAATGAAAACATGTAGCTGTCTCTTAAATCTGCGTTGTAGATGTTTTTCTATCTCAGGCGCGAAAAATTGAGATATAGGAGAGGAGTAGAGGTAATTTTCTCCTCTTTCAACTTTCATTGCCGACATTTTTTTAAAATACATGACTAAAGAGATACTTTGTATATAAACTATAGTACTCTCATGGTGGAAGTCGAATGGGGCGACATCTAAAGTATGCCGGCAACCCTTACTCTTTTTTTTTTGCGGAGAGCTTATGGAGGTTTTAATTGATATTTTTTGGATGCAATAATCCAAAAAATAGTCCCCTCTTGCCCCTACCACCAATTTCCGACTCTTAAAGACTCCCAAAATCGAATTTTACACCTCACATTTTGCAACGCCACCACAAGGGTCAGAGCAACCCTAAAAAAAACTCGCCATGATAGTACTATAGTTTTCATATACAAAGAGAGATGTATATTAGGAGCTATTGCGAAAAAAAAAACATAAATTGAACAGTTGGGACTTCAAAATTCCAGAATAAATTAGAAGTTCTATACATAAATGTTTTTTAAGGTGGTAGCTAGCGGGCGGGGGATGTTCGTTGTTTGCCTGTGGTTACTTCCTCTTCTTCTCTTCGTGGATGCTAGTTTAAAAGGATGGATGCGGGTAAAAAGATACAATTGTGCTCAAGGGATAAACTGAAATATATTCGGTAATTTATATTGTGAATCGATTGACTGATATCAATGGATATTTGGTTTTAAAGGATATACGATATACCTTAACAGTTGGATGGCTCTGAGCACCACAATATTTGTTTAGAAAATATAACATGTATTTATATAGGTATTGTGGATACGTGCAGACGTACATACACATATTATTTCAATCTTTTTTTTCACAGCCACACCACTTAAAAAATATTATATATTTTCAAAGAGTTAGTATGCTTACGAGTACCTACATTTGCATATATGTATAGAGCCTGGATCGATTGACTGGCTGCAGACATATATTTGCTTCCAAGGTATACATAACCTATTTTAAAATCCATATATGGTTTCTTGATTTTTATTTCAAAATTACTCACACCATAATCAGTAAGGGTATTCATGCAACGGTGGAAAACTTTGATAAACCTCTGAAACCAGATAATTTTATCTCCGCAGAAACGAGCTGTCAAAATTTGTATGGGAAAAATATTCTGCAAACCAGATAAATTTATCTCACAGATTTGATGCAGAAAGCGAAGAAATAAACCTCATAAAGTTTCGAAAAGTAATTTGTGATGTTTAGCTTTGTATATGAAAAATATAGTACTTCATGGTGGAAGTCGAATGGGGACATCTAAAGTGTCTGCGCAACCCTTACTCTTTTTTTTTTGCGGAGAGCTTATGGAGATTTTAAATGATATTTATTGATATTTTTTGGATGCAATAATCCAAAAAATAGTCTCCTCTTGCCCCTACTACCAATTTTCGACGCTTAAGGACTCCCCAAATCCAATTTTACACCTCAAATTTTGCAGCGCCACCTCAAGGGTCCGCGCAACCCTAAAAAAAACTCGCCATGATAGTATGTACTATAATTTATATATACAAAGCGTTTAGTTGTAACAGCTGATTATTTCTCACATTTATGCAAGAATTTTTATGGGGTGGTCATGCAAACATCAAGCGGAAAATTATATCTTTCTGCAAAGCGGAAAATTATCTCGTCGCATGAATACCCTTGGTATAGAATACGTTTATGCACCTTTGTTTGAATACGTTTAAATACAACCTTTGTATACATATATAAACTATAGTACTCTCATGGTGGAAGTCGAATGGGGTGACATATAAAGTATGCCGGCAACCCTTACTTTTTTTTTTTGCGGAGAGCTTATGGAGGTTTTAATCGATATTTATTGATATTTTTTGGATACAATCATTGAAAAAATATAAATAGAAGGTCTCACTCAGAAAATCACCACTATGGTTGGTCGGTGCCGCCACCATCGCTTGAAAAAATATAATAGTTCTGGATATTCAATAAGAAAATTTTTCCTTAATTATAAATGAGTTGTGTATTCGAAAGGGATTTTTTCTCAATTTGAAAATTTGTTGTTTATCTACGTTTCTACGGCAACGATTGTTCTATTTGTTTTCTATTATTCAAATTATTTGTTTCTTTCAAAATAATTTGTTTTCAAATATGTACTTACATATGAATGTAGTTATGTGTGTACAAATGTATGTATGTATTTGAATATGTGCCTATGAAAATTTTCGTTATTTTTAATTCTAAATTAAAAATCAAAACAGGGGTTGCATTTGTGTTTTTTTTTTTGATACGAAAGTTACATTAGTCAGGTAGGGACATAATGGGCCCTACCAATAATCAAATTTAGCAACGACGATTTCTTAGAATAGATTTATTTAAAAACAGAATGAAAGAAAAAGTTATTGGCTTTTTAAAAACGTATCGCACAGCATTGTGAATGAAGCCGTTGACTTCAAATAATTTTTTTTCTATTTTAAGTCAGTTTTTTTTCGAAAATTGCTCCTCTCGTCTAAACGGAGGGGAATAGACCCCCTCCCATATGATTTTTTTCTTGTCTCAACGCAACCTACACGCACTAGCGTGTATATAGTATAGTCATCGTGACAAGTAAAAGAAAACTGGCGATCCAAAACAACCCCTAGATCTTTTTTTTGTGAAACTTTTTTCAAAGTAATATTATTTATAGTATAATCAAAAACTATAAAAGACTTTTTTCTTGAACATATAAAACTTTGACATTGAGAAAATTTCTTTCGCACCATAAAGCTAGTTTAAATAAATCAACTTGAAGCAGGTGACAATCGTTTAAAGATTTAACTATTTTGAAAATTTTTATATCAGCATATAACAGGTTCCTGGAAAACTGAAGAATATCAGGTATATCATTAATGAATAAATTAAAGAATAAAGGACCGATGTGGCTTCCTTGCGGGACGCCTGAGGTCACAGTTATGCATTTTAAAAGAAATGTGTCCATCTTTACATATTGGGTTCGATTGGTTAGGTAAGAAGAGATCCATTTCAAAAATATAGAATGGAATCCGAGCTTTGACAATTTATAAATAAGGATTTCGTGGCTAACCCTGTCAAATGCTTCCGCAAGATCTGTAAATATTTTATCAGTCTGAAAACCACCTCGGAACCTTTGACGGAGGAAAAGCAGGGATCGCTTGGAGACGTAATTGAGTATGTCGTTTCAAAGAAATCTGCAAAAAGATTACAAATGGTAGGTAAATCACTAGATGTGGATCCATTAAATTCCATACTATTAGGTAGACCTGTATTTTGTATTTCTTTAGGAGTTTATAAAATTCCAAATTTATTTGTGATTCGGCTGTTAACACATATTGACTATAAAGAAATTTGTTCAAAACATCAAAAAATTTCTGAATTTCATGGTATATGCCTTATTTTTTATATTTTTGAGATTAGACAATCTTTTATTGAACCAAGGTGGGTTTGAATTCTGTTTACTATTTTTTTGCGGAATAAAGCTATTAGATGCCTGCTTTAAATAAAATTTAAAAGTTGCGAAGGCTTGATTCAGATCTTGGTTGCCCACAATTAAGTTCCACGGCATTGAGTTTAAGTACACATTCATTGCATCAAAGTTTCCATGCATGTAGTCATACAATTTTTAATTTTTTCATTTATGGTTTCAATAAAAACTAAAACCTTACAGTTGATTACTAGACAAACATGATGCTGTGAATTTTTTACTACGGGATAATCAACCCTATCAATTTTTACTTCCAATTCACTATCAATGAAAACTATATCCAAGATACGATTTAATAAATTCGGCATATTGTTCAGTTGCAATAAGTTGAACTGGCTATAAAAATTAATTACTGATATTTCAATTTCTGTTTTTACATCGAAAGGAATCAAAAATTTTTCATCAGCATCAAGTTTCCAATATTAACATCACCAATATTGAAATCACCTAGACAAATAACATGATCAGATGGATCCAAAGAACTTAACAATGATCAGCAATTTTCTAAGTGCAAATTATATAATTCTAAGGGACTTCCTGGAGGAATATAACTGGCAGAGATATACAGATTAACATTTTTTCTTAGATTAAAATTGTGTTTCTTCTTTAGCTTTTTAGAGCTTAAATTGTGTTTCTTTCTTCAATCAATTTGAAGTTAAAGACCAACGAATTACTGATTTAAGGACTTCTTCTTTTCAATATAAAAATAGCAATAAAATCACATTATCACATGAACGACTGGGTGCCGAAATTAATAACTTTTTCAGGTTCTTATTTATTTTATGATGAAGTTGGTATTGTTATTTTATTATAGTTACATTGAAAGTAAAGATCATAAAAACAACAAATTATTGTTTTTTAACTTCCAATTGAATACTTATTTTGACTCAGCCTACAACCTTTGTAACATTATATCATTATATTATCATTTTGGTTTCGGTATCAAGAGATTTTTTTAATAAGCATCATACTTCCAAAATCAAAATAATTTGCAATAACATTGAAAACGTACAAATTTTTTTTTTTCATTTTCATCATTTCAATAAAAACTCAACAAAACATAACTACATAGGTGCATATATGTATATACTAAAATGTTCATATATTTTTTCGTTTTCATAGAAATTGAAACACATTTTGAATATCATACAAAACAAACATAATATTTCCATATTAAATAATAGAAATATCAAATATAAAATAACTAACCTCCACAATGAGAAGAATTTGCTTTCGGATTGAGTAAATTTAGTTGTGGCGTTTCTTAAGTTTCTTTAGTAACTGATAGAAATATAAAAACGAAGAAACAGCCAATGAGAAAAGTTTCATTTTAAATTGAGGAAATATTTAAAGCGTTTTTTGGGCCGTTTTTCCAATTTTTTTTTTATTTTTTTTAAAGACTAAAAGTAGTGGTAAGTATCTGCCAATGGTACCCAAGCTCAAAATGTGGAAGGTACCGTGACCTCTGTGATTGTAATCAAAACTTTTATGCAAAAGCATTTAAAATTTTTAAAAAACTATTCAATACTTAAGTTTTCAAAAAAAAAATATTTTTGGGAAATTAAATCTTCGAAAAATTACTCAATATGTATTGTATATATTTTTGAAAACTTTGCAGACAAACGGTTTTTTAATATTGTCTCTAATAATTTTAACAAATGCTAGTTTTAGTTTCAAAAATAATGGTACGTCTTGATAAAAAATATCTGTTAACAGTTGATCTTGTGCTCTCCCAGCAAACGGACGTGTCTCAGCAAATCAACTATATCAAAAAGTTTGTAATATACAGTGATTATCATAAGTGGCAAGTTGGCCAGTATTTTCCTAACAAGTTTAGTGGCCTAGTGGTAGAGCATCCGCTGCCAGTCGATCTTTAACTGTGGAAGTGAGCAGACGTTAAGCGACTTTTCCAGTGTTTACAAATTAAAAAACGCGAAACTTATTCAAGTAAAAGCTAAAAGTAGCTATTTCATATAGTGTGATAGCGCAGTGGTAGTGGTGGCAGACCGAGAGGCGAGAGGTCCCCAGCTTAAGCCCCGGCCGGGCACAAAAAATTTAGAAGCTTTTTTTCACAACCGAGAAGTGGAAAATTTTATTGAGTGGGAAGATTCCCAAATAGACGGTAAAAAACTTGCTGGGGCATCGAAAGGTGTCCCAAAAAAAGCAAGTAGGTCACCAACGGCATCAGCCACAGCTATAGTAGCGGGATCATCGAAAGATGCCCAGCCAGCAGCAACAACAACAGCAATGAAGCCACCAACGGCAACAGCTACGGTGACATCGGAAGATGCCCACAGAGCAACGACATCAATAAGAGCAGCAACGACATCAACTGTCGATGCTATAATGAAGAGGAGGAAGAGCATGCGGAGTGCGCCGCCGAACTTGATCAAGCGTCGCCCTAAGATCACCTCAGCTGAGCTGCCAGCTGCAGGCAAGGAGACGGCGCGCGAGGCCAAAACAATAGCAGCGGAACAAATTCAAAGGCAATTGAATACCTCGCCATCTGATGACGAGGAAATAATTTACGTGTCCGAAGAAGGGGAGGGAATGTACAATACGGGTGAGAGTAGCTTCCCGACCTCACCTCGTCGGAGTCGTCATCAGATGACGAAATAATCGAGGAGCAGTGCATAGCAGCGTAAACCGGCGTAGTACAGGGGCAGATTCATAAGCTCGAATCACAGCTTGCACCCCTGATAGAGGCGCTAAAGAAAAAACAGGAGGCCCGTCGGGAAAAAGAGCGACAGGAGCGGCAGAAGGCGCTATCAAAGCAGGCGCCGCCGCAATCCGAGGCGTCAGCCCAGAAGAAAGATGAGGAGCTGCTACCGACAACCAAGCAGCCCCATCCAGCGCAACAAGAATCAGCGGAGCCAAAAGTGCTGCCGCCAAAAATCCAGCGGCAAAAACAACAGCCGCAGCAACAGCAACAGCAGCAACAACAACAGCCGCAACAACAACAGCAGCAGAGACAACAGCAGCAGAGACAACAGCAGCAGAGTCAACAGCAGCAGAGTCAACAGCAGCAGCCATAGCCGCAGCCACAAAGAACCAAAAAAGAGAAGGTGCCACCCATCAACACATACAAGATGGAATTAAACGATACCATAAATCTATTTAAGTCGGCCATAGGTCAAAATTTTACTATTAAGCGTAGAACATGCTCCAATGCATGCGCTGCCAAAGTTTTGGACACGTTGCAGCAAACTGCGAAATGCAGTCTCGCTGCGTAAAGTGTGGCGAGAACCACAATGTAGATGAGTGCAAACTCGGAAAAGAGAGGGTCGAAGACAAGACATTACTTAAATGCGTAGTTTGCCGAGGGGAAGGGCATCCCGCTAACTATCGGGGATGCCCGGCGTTTCAGCAACTGAAACATCAAAAAACGAAGCAACCAGTGGTGGAAGTCCGCAAAACGACGCGTGCTCCCACAACAATGCTAGTAAACCCCCAAATGTCCTAAGCCCAAATGGCGGCGGGAAGGGTAAATACGGTACAGCCTGCGCCAAAAGCAGCCCAACCGGCCCTAGTGCCGAGGGCTCCAGATGCACAGGCCGAGATAAGAAGCATGCTGCTGGCCATTCGTGGCCAGTTAACAGGACTTCAAAATCAGATAATGGAGCAGGCGTCGAGGATGGACTATCTCTACACTCGGTTGCCGAGCTTAACGCACATAGGTTAAAGGCGCGCTGCCGGAGAGGCCCTTTAGGATCCTAGCTGTGCATGTAAATTCACTGATTAGGACAGAACGTAGAGCGAATCTCTTCCAATTGTTGAAAGACCAAAGTCCAGATGTGCTTTTGGCCAGCGAAATTAAGCTGAACCAGAAACACAAATTGACGCATAATAAATACAATATCGTACGAAAAGACCGGCCCAACTCAATTCAAGGAGGTGGTGTCGCTATCTTCGTACGAAAAGGCATCAGCTATAGAGTTATATGCAACAGTGACATACGCCGATTTCGGTTGCTTGAGACGTGCATCATATGCATCCCTCTCCAACAGGGAAAGCGGATGTATGTGGTCGCGGCTTACGCACCGGAATCACCTCAGCCAACTGACTTTACAACAGAGCTCAAAAAACTTTTTCAGTCCTTGCAACTGAACCCGCCAGAGAACTATTATCTCATGGCCGGTGATCTCAATGCCAAACATCCCGATTGGGGAAATCAAATCCAAAACCCGAGAGGTAACCATCTGTTTACCTGGATGGGTCAATACAATGTTGAGTATATGCTCGACCTTCTGGCTACTGATAGGCCATCGTTCCCAAGAAGCAGTTCCTATCTGGATCTATTGCTTATGGACTCAAGACTGACTATAACTGACACAGTGGGTTCAAGACCAAGAAATTGTTTACGGACGATCGAGTACGACAGTGACCACTGCGGACTCGCCGCCGTAGTACAACTACCGAACGAGCTAGTGGAGTTGCAGGAGTATGTGCCGGTGCACTCTTACAACTACGGTAAGATGCGCTGGCCACGCTTCACCAACGCTCTGGCAAACGAACTTCATTCGAATAATATATTCCCACCAAATAACAGGAATCTGACAAATAACGAAATCGACGGATACCTACAGCAAATGGACGAGACAATACAACGAACGATGGAAAGAACAATACCGAAATACAAAGAACGAGACGCTACTAACATGTACTAACATGTAAAAACAGAGCCCTGCTTAACCACTTCTACCTTCGGAACGAAATAACGCAATGGCGATCGGAGAATCTCGGTTTCACCGGATTCAATGAAGACAATCTGGCAAATGCCACAGTCGCCGAGCTAAAAAGGTCAAATTCCCTGCTAATATCGAAGGTGGAGTTGCAGCTCATTTTCGAATCGATAAAGAAAAAGAAGTCAGCGGGTGTCGATGGTATATCCAACATTGTGTTACGACATTTACCTCCGGAAGCCATCGACATTTTCACCACACTGTTCAACAACGCGCTGAATAATGCATATTAATCAGTGCGCTGGAAGACAGCTGTGGTACATCCTCTCCCGAAAAAGGGAAAGGAAGCCTCCAATCCAGCAAATCTTCGGTCGATAAGTCTTCTTCCGAGTATCAGCAAGGTATTCGAGAAAGTTGTCAATAGAGCTCTGTCCAAGTAGGCTGAGGACAGTAATATTATACCAGATAATGAGTTCGGGTTCAAGGCAGGACATGACACCATTCATGCCGCGTCTAAGCTTGTTTCTGATATCCAATGGAACAAATCTAAGAGACAGTGTACGGGCGCCTGTCTGGTTGATCTGGAGAAAGCCTTCGACATCGTATGGTTAGAAGGCCTGTACCTGAAGCAGACTTGGCATAAGCAAACAACTGTTGTATATACTCTATAATATGTTAAATGGCAGAAAGTTTGTTGTCAAAAGTGGAAATGTAACTTCTACCACAGTCTTCGAAATTAAAAATGATCGGGTGTTTGAGAGGCAGTGTCTGAGACGCTGCCTTGGATTACACAGAACACCAGAGTCGGAGTACAAACATTATTATTCCAACCAGGCTCTATACAACGGAGCCAACATGAACAGGATAGATAATTTCATAATAAAGCTGATTCGGGGTCACATTGCAAGAGCTATGTCCTCGACCAACAGCTTAATTTTTGGGGCCTATTACCTCAATGATCAATACTACGAGAATGTGCGTTTAAGCGGCTTTATTCCGCCAGATGCATTCGTCTATCTAGACAGTCGAGGGCTGATACAGGATAGAGAAGCAGTTCCACTTATCTACCACGTCAGCCGGAGAGCTGTAGATAGGCGACTCCTTTACGGTCGAGACGTCCTCGCACGAGACGGAGCTGAGCGCTTTCGGTTCAGTAGGACTGTGTCCGATCGGGACCGAAGAGATATAGCTGATAGCTGAATATGATATAATGATAGTTGGCCTTGGCCGGCTTACATAGGTTTAGATTAGATTTAAGTAGGGACAGTTGGGTGGCACCAAAAAAAAAAAAAAAAAAAAATATATAAACATATGTATGTATAATAAAAAAAAAAATATATAAATATATAACATCAAAAATCGCTGCTGTGACTGTTCTAGTTTTAAGTATTTTTAGGTAATCTTAAGTTATTGTAGGTATTTTTAAGTAGTTGTAAGTAGTTTAATATTAGTCTTAAGTAGTTTTATTTAGAATAATTTAGTTATAAGTTTAAAAAAAAAAAGATCTGAAACCAAGTTCTTGGTGAAAAATAAAAACCAGAGATCTCTAGTTATAAGTTAGTTCGTAGGCCGAAAGGCATCATGTAATTAAGAATAATGGATTAATTTAGAGTGCCCGCTTAGGGCAAGTAAGTTAGATTTAAGTTATATGATAATTAAACTAGTTTTTATGAATTTTTGTCTAGTTTTAACATAGTTTTAAGATGAATAGAAAATAAAAATGAATTGCAAAAAAAAAAGAGCATCCGCTGCTTATCAGGAGGTCGTAGGTTCAAATCCCGTGTGTGCCAGACATTTTTTTTCCGCAGAATTAATTTTCAATTCTGAGTAGTTGAGTTGAGAGTTCTCCGTTGTCGTCAACTTCGACAACAACAAAGCGGAGGAGATCGGTGAAAGCCGTTCCGGAACAAGTAAAGCGGTACATCACCAAGGGAACCACCTCAGAGAAGCTGCAAGCTGAGGTGGTTCATACCGCAGGAATGGCTAAGGCCAAGGCAACACAACAAATCTTCCAACAACTGCAGCAGTCCTCCCCCGCCGACGAAATCCACGAACATGAAGAATACATGTCATCGGATGATGAAGAAGTAGTGTACAGCTCGCAAAATAGTAAAGAGCTAATCTCAGAGCCGTCATCGTAGAAGGAAGTGGAGTAAGTCCAGCAAAATCGATGAAAATGAGGCACAAGTCCAGAAGTTGCTTGAGGACAGGGAAGCCCTGTGCGCCCTCCTCTGAAAAAAACAAGAGGTGCGCCGCCAGAAAGAACAGACAGAGCGGCAAAGAACTAAGCAACTGGTTGAGCAACAACAACAACCCCAGCCAGAAAGTGTGGAGCAGCAGCGAGTCGCTGCAAAAAAGACTCCTCTGCCTCCACGAAAACAAATTAACACAGGAGCGGACCAAGTAGCTCCAAGAGCAGCAACAGTAGCAGGCCCAACAGAAGGCCCAATGAGATCATCAACATTGTCAGCAGCGAAGAAGCAGCGACAACAGAGGCAGTGTGTCCAGCAACACCAGCAATAGCCACAGCCTATTAGGAAGAGAGACCATGTGCCACCAATAATGACCCATAAACTGGACCTGAATGACACAAAACAGGTATGTAAGTCGGCCACTAATGGTAATTTCTCAATTAAAATTCTTAACGAAAAAGATCAAAAGTATTCGGTTCAATGCCTCACATTGGCCGAATACCATACAGTAAAAGAGTGTCTAGAAAAGGTAACAGCTGAATTCTTCAGTTTCACCCCAAGAAGTGAAAAAATGACAACGGTCCTCCTGAAGGGCATCAGTTCCTGCACGGAACCTCAGGCGCTCTTAGATGAGCTCCGCGAAAAAGCGAGCGACGATCTTGACTTTAAATCAGTCAAGCTGTTCTCAACGGTCAAGTCTAGGCGGGGGGGTTACAAGTTGCCAATGTTCTTGGTAACATTATCGCCCCAAAGTAAATTGGATAGTCTGAGGAGTATTTCCATCCTCGACTTCCAAGTTATCCATTGGGAAAAATTAAAGCGGCACGACGATATGCTTCAATGCATACGGTGCCAAAGGTTCGGGCACGCCGCAGCCAACTGCGAAATGCAGTTGCGCTGCGTAAGTGTGCAGAAAGCCACAACAGAGGCGAGTGCCCGTTAGGAACTCAGCCAGTTGAAGATTTGGCTAAAATCAATTGTGTCATCTGCGGAAACGAGGGGCACCCCGCTAATTATCGGGGCTGTCCTAAGGTTCAGCAAATTAAAGAAAAACAGGACATGCAAAAAACCGCCGTTATTAAACGATCTGATCCGACACCCAAATTCGTCACTCCCGAATTTTCTTTCGCCCGTATGGCAAAAGGAATGGGAACGACGAGGCAGGCTGCACCAATGGTGGCCCCACAGGCCCTCGTGCCTCAGGCGCCAGCGGTACAGCCAGACATTGTAGCCTTGTTGATGACTATTCAAGGCCAACTAACAGGACTGCAAAGTCAGATAAAGGAGCAAGGTGAAAGAGTGGACTACCTCTACTCTTTGTTGCCTGGCCAGGCGCAACTTAACGGTTAATGAGCACGCTGCCGGAGACGCGCCTCAAGATCCTAGCTGTGAATGTAAATTCTCTGGTTAGGATTGAACGAAGAGCCAATATGTTCCAGTTGTTGAAAGATCTCAGTCCAGATGTGTTTTTGGCTAGTAAAACCAAGCTAAACCAGAAGCACACATTGCCTCATAAAAATTACAATATCGTAAGAAGAGATCGGCCCAACTCCACTCGAGGAGGCGGGGTCGCTATCTTCATACGAAAAGGCATTAATTTTAAAGTCATATACAACAATGAACTTCGAAAGCTGAAGACGCTTGAAGTTTGCGTTATATGCATCTCTCTCAATGGTGGGAATCGGATGTATGTAATTGCGGCTTATGCGCCTGATGCTCCACAGGCCACTACTATTGTCTCAGAACTCGAGATTCTCTTAGGGGTACTGAACCTGAGACTGGAAGGAAACTATTTTTTGTTGGCTGGGGATTTGAATGCAAACATGAGGAGTGGGGTAATAGTGTCAATAACATGAGAGGCTATAGTCTTTTCAATTTATTGAATCTTTACGGCGTTGAGTATGGTATCGACCTGCTTGCTACTGATAGGCCATCGTTTCCAAGAAGCGGTTCCTTCTTGGATGTTTTGCTTTACGATACAAGACTAACGATAACGGACGAAGTAGGTAACCACCCTCGAAACTGTTTACAAACAGTCGAGTACGACAGTGATCACTGCGGACTGGCTGCTGTAATACAGGTTCCGAACGAGCTCTGAAGTCGTCAATTAAGAACATAAACGTTTTAATTAAACAAAATTATAGATTGTCAATAAATTCGTTTTGGGACAACAAAATTCGGGCCGTAAATTCCAGCGACCCGAGCATGTTTCCTCAAATCAACAAAATCTTTAGAAAAAACAATCAAAATGACCTTCCGTGTTTGAAACTCCAAAGAACGGATGAAAACAGAGACGTACTTCTGACAGCGCAAATCGTTCCCGAAAAAGCCATCTTGGACGATGACTTCTTTACTATCGAAAATCCGCAGCAGAAAGTGGAGACAGTGGGAGCTGCGTTTCAGCAAGTGTATAGGGTGAATGCTTGCACTCGCCCGAACCACGACCTGGAAAACAGAGCCTTACTTCACCACTTCTACCTCCGTAACGAAATTGTGCAATGGCGATCCGATAACTGTGATTTCACCCGGTTCAATGACGAATTTTTAGCAAACGCTATAATCGCCGAGCCAATGGGTTCGAGTCCCCTGTTAGTTACGAAAGTGGACCTTCAGCTCATTTTCGATTCAATTAAGAATAAGAAGTCTAGACGTGTCGATGGTATATCCAACGTTGTACTGAAACATTTACCGATAGAAGCCATAGACATTTATACCACACTCTTCAACAACGCGCTGAATAATGCCTATTATCCAGAACGTTGGAAGACAGCTGTGGTGCATCCTCTCCCGAAAAAGGGTAAGGATAGCTCCAATCCGGCTAATCTCCGGTCAATAAGTCTCCTTCCAAGTATCAGCAAGTTATTCGAGAAGGTAATCAATAGGGTCCTGATACAATGGTCTGCGGACAACAATGTAATCCCGGATAACCAGTTCGGGTTCAATGTGGGACATGATACCTTACATGCCGCGTCTAAGCTCGTTTCTGATATCCAATGGAACAAGTCAAAAAAACAATGTACTGGAGCGGTCCTGGTGGATTTGGAGAAAGCCTTGGACACCGTATGGTTAGAAGGTCTGTACCTAAAGCTATCCAGACTCGGCATCAGAAAACCATTGTTGTGTATGCTTTATGATATGCTTAACGGTAGGAAGTTTGTTGCGAAAAATGGCAACATAACTTCCGCCACAACGTTTGAAATTAATAGGTCTTCAACAAGGAGCGGTGAACTCGCCAATCCTCTTCAGTATTTACACCAGCGATCTGATAGGTAGTTTAACTTAGGCGTACTAGTTGCGTACAGAACGGCTCCAAAGGTTGAGGTTATTAGAATTCTTTTACAGCGTGACTGGAAGTTAAAAATCAATTTCCAGAAGTCGGAGATAATGCTGTTCTGGACCCCTTTGGCTGGGGCTCCGAGAGACACGTGCAAGAATTGGCGCAAGATGGTCATCGTTGGGCCTCACGGTCAGCGATTAACGAGCAAATGTGAAGTGAAGTACCTCGGGATCTGGCTGGATCAGTATCTGTATTTCAATAGATACATAGATGCTGCGCTGGCCAGAGCCAGAGGAGCTTTCGCTCAGACGCAATGGCTTTCTTATAGCAGGCAGTCGGCTAGACTCTCGAGTGAAGGTAATTTGCTACACAGCAAATTAAACAATGATCGTTTATGGCTAAATTTATCGTTTATGGTTAAATCTAGAAGATTCGGGTTTTCTAGAGGCAGTGTCTTCGGCGCTGTCTCTGTTTGAATCGAACACCCGAATCCGATTACATTAAATATTACTCGAACGAAGTCCTATACAACAGGGCCCGGGTCAACAGAATTGATAATTTCGTCACATTGCCAGAGCTATGACCTACACAAATAATTTAATCTTTGGAGGCTTCTATCCAAACGAACAATATTTTGAAAGTGCACGTGGGTTCATTCCTCCTGAGGCATTCCTCTATTTAAATAGCTCCTTTACAGTCGAGACGTCCTCGCACAAGACGGAGCCGAGCTCCTTCGGTTCAGTAGGGCTGTGTCCGAACGGGACCGAAGAGATAGGGTGAAGCAGGAGAACCAGTTTTGGTGGCTTCAAGCTGCATTTGATGATGGGTAGTCGGGTTGGGTTGTTTTTGAGCCTTGGCCGGCTTGCATACTAGTTTTATGTTTTAGGGTTTAGGCTTTAGTTTTAAGTAGATTAGGTGGTGGCACAAAAAAAAAATACAATTAAAAAAAAACTACATACAAAAAAAAAAAAAATAATGAGTTAAAAAAAAAAGTAATAAACATTAAAAAAAATACAAAATCATAGACATAGATTAGATAAAAATTGATGGTTTATTTTTTTCCGCTGTGGCTAGAACACCCACAGCGTAAGTAGTTTTTTTTTAGGTAGATTAGGTTAGTTTTAAGTAGTATTAAAAAAAAAGTCAGAAAATCAAACAAACTATTGGTAAATGGCTCTCAGAATTTTGGGCGAAAGTAGAACGAAAGAGGCGAAAGCGAAGGCAGTAATACCGAACCTTATTTTTCGGCAAATGAAACGATTCGCAATATCAGGCGAAAGATTGTTCCCAGGGTTCAATAAAAAAAACTCTAACCTCGCTTGAAAATGAAAAGAAATACTATTGTACCTACGTTTAATAGTATTAACGGAAACAACGTTAATGAAGAAGAAGCAAAATTGGATACCTTTTCATCCTGTCCTTCTTGTTAATTAGTTAATGTTCAAGCAGTGATCGGCAGTATGAATTTTTGTTTGCCAATAATAATAATAATTACATACTTCAAAAATAAATAGTTAGAGCAATTAATTAATTATAAAACCTAAATTACTAATACTACATATTTTTATCATATTTGATAATTCGTTCGCAGGATATAACTGGTTACGCAGATAGCTCTTTGTATGTACAGACAAAACATTGTGCTATCATGGCGAGTATTTCTACATGTTGCCCCGACCCTTGTGATGGCGCTTAATTTTTCAGGTGTAGAATTTAATATAAGGAATCTTTCAATCACGGAAATTGGGAGTAGGAGAAAGAGCATGAGGAGAGTATTATTTCGATTGCCATAACCAAAAAAACATCAATAAATTTTTATTAAAACCTCCACAAGCTCTCCGCAATAAAGTTTGAGAAGGGGTTGCCCCCTACATACTTTATCCATTCGACTGTAACCATGATTGCAGGTAATTAGTTCGGTGCAATGGATAGAGATATTTTTGTTTTGCCGCTTACTGGTTGAAGCACATACCAACAAAATATACAACACAATATTTTTGAATAGTTAACATTGAAAAAATACACATGCTTCAATAAAAGACGAAAGTCACTAAGTACCTACATAAATACCCTATTGCAAAAAAAAAAAAACACAGAATAAATTGAATCAACAACAACTTATACGTACATACATTGTAGGTAGCCATATTTATACATACATATGTATATGTACATATAAGGAAAATAGATTTAATTTTTAAAGCATAAATCATTTGATTTTTGTGTACCTACCTACATACATATGTATGTATTGTATGTATGTAATTACAAAAAGCAAAAATCTTTACAAAATCTTGGTTCAACTGTCGAAACTTCATCGTTTTACGCACTAAAATCTATTGAGATTAAGGATACCTAGACTATTAGGTACCTCTGATTGACTCAAATCCCAAACTCTTGTAACATTTAAGTTGCTTCATCTTGATCCTGCCCATCGACTTCCTCTTCAGCCTCCAGCTCTGGGTCTTCAGCTAACGTATATACTCCAGTAAGAGTTAATTGCACCTGTTTTTGCTGTTGTTGCTGCTGCTGCTGGTGTTTTTGCTGAGGCTGCAAGGGTTCTGTCGATGTTTGTGATGGTGGTGGCACACTGTCCATCAGTTGTGAACTTTGTTGTGCACCACCACCTGCACCCATCCCCACAGACATTGGTGTTTGTGAGATAAGATTGTTCAGGGGTAACGAGACAACATTACTCTTGAGCAGATGTGTTGTATTGTTGGGCGCACTATTAGGGTCCATTGTCATAATTGGCACTAACTCGTGATTAACATAGTCCTTGAGACTATGCATTTGCCCCATGTCTGGATCTTGGCTGAACACAATTGAGGTTGGTGTACCTAAAACGGGAATAAAAAATTTTATAAGACTCAACATTATGATATAATAGAGGAAAATGTTCATATATGTACAACCTGACAAGAGGGTCTCCTCGGTGGGATTTCTATGATAAAGATTCGTGTTTTTTGCATACTGTCAGGGTGGCATGTAAAATCTCTGCGTCATCATTCCGTCTTCGTTTTCTAGTGCAGAGTTCTTGTTAAACTCAACAACCACCTTGATTCTGTGCACAATCTCCTCGTGCAACACATTAAAGCACATCGCCGTCAAAGCCATCCCTGACATTATGTACACTGAACAGAACCACGTTGTTGCTGTCGACTCCTTCTTGAGACCAGGTACCAAGTCACCAAATCCAATTGTCGATAAGCTCATAAAACAAAAGTAAACCCCATCAAGAATGGGCCAATTCTCCAACCGGTATAGTATTACCGCCCCAAACATTATGTAAATGATCATCATGCACAGGCAGAGCAGGATAGGAGCCAATATGCTAAGACCATGCATTGAACCTCTAGAACCAGAAGCACTCAGTGAGTCAACGTCTGGTAGCATGTTGTTATGATGACCAACCAGGTTCTGTTGTTTTTCTGGCGTGTGGAAATTGTTGTGCAGCAAACCGGGTCGCACGTAGAATGGTTCATTCATGGCACTTTGCTGGGTACGCATTTCCTCTTGCTGGCGCTTCCGTTTCATGCGACGCTCCTTTTCGGCCATCCGTTTCTCGTCGTAGCAGCAGTAGCCACAATTTGAACACAAGCAGCAGCATAGGGCCCTTGAAAACACTTCTCTAGCTACTTTTGCCAATACACCACCCGTACTTGAGAGGTATACCAGAGTCAGAGGTATGCCCAGGATAGCGTATGCTAATGTTACCAATCTACCCAGCGTTGTTTTCGGAGCGATGTTACCATATCCTGGAATATGAGGAAAGAAAGAAAAGAGGAAAAGTACAATAGCGGCTAATGGGATTTGCAGGAAAAACACACACATTTTCAAAATAGAGGTGGAGACGCGAACGACATCGCTTACGCCTCCACCTCTCTTTTAAGAAAAGTATAAAATTTATTTTTGAAATATTTAAGTTGTTGTTGGCATGGAAATTCACTTTGTCTCTTTTAAATCTCGGTTCCTGTGTTTTGTGTATGTGAAGCAATGTGTGAGCCCTGAATCCCGGATTGAATGGAATTTATTTCAGCTAATTTTATTGGCTTCCACGGTAATGGAAGGTAATAAATATAAAAATGGTTGGTGGATTTTGAGTTTCGCTTGGAATTCCTAAAGTAAAATTCGATTAGTGGGTCGATTCTAATGGATTTTCAAACTCTCTGCATGTGCTCAATAGAGCAACTTTATGGCAGCAGTAGATCGTTGGTATAGGATAGGACAACGACATGAAGAACATTAAAAAAGTACTTCTTCTTTTTTGTACTTAATTTAACTGTAGGTGGGCAATGATGTCAATTTATTATTTGTTTAAGAGAATATGGTAATGTTGGTTTTCCTTTTTGTTATTTAGCAAGGACATCTTTAAGCACTTATATAAGCTAATTCAATTGTTTAAACTTCAGAAATTTCTTGTTGCAAGACAATATAAACTTACTTGTATAACGGTAATTGTTTACATAAAAAAGAGGATAAAAAAACTTAGCAACTGACTTATACTTCTAATTGGCTCTGAAGCTTGAATGAATGATGTCAAGAGCAAATGATGTTCAGAGAATCGGGTTTCGAGAATATGTAGTTGTGGCTGTGGGGTCACAACATTTTCCCCCTCTTGAAAAAAGAAAATTCGTAGTCTAAGAAAAAAAGGAATTTTAGCAAAAACGCTTAGGGTTGAACCAAGTGAAAAGAAGTCGAAGTTTTACATTTTTTTCTTGTAATGCTATAAACGATTGTTCTTACTGTTTTATAATTAAGTATTAAATGAACATATTTTATTTATACTTTTAGATCTATTTATTATATTTATACATTACAAAGTCCAAATAAAATTACAATCCAGACAAAAGTTAACGAAGAAATATAGTTTATTTTGAAACAATAATCTATGTATATATATCTATTAATATCTATATGATATTCAATTCGGTAATAATAATTTTCAATGAATATATCAGATCATAATTTTCAATTGCCATTGCAGATAATTTGATAAGGTACAAAATTTAAAATACTACAACAAGTTAAATATATTAAAGTTATTACATTATAAAGGATATTACAGTTCGGCCATCCTGATTTTACAATCGACCTCGATTTAGTTATATAGTATGCACTTTTAGAAAATTAATGTATGTATGTATGTAAGTAATAACTGATAAAAAAGACAAACGTATATTTTAAGACTCATACGTTTTTAAACAAAGAAATGATAACCCATCCATATTACAATAAACTGCATCCCGTAAACAAATCATAAGAAACAAAGAAATTTGCTGACACAAGTCAGAAGAAACAAAGAAATGTACATTGACAAAAGTCATGTATTGCATTTCAATAGAAGAGTTCAAACACGGGTCGTCTCCGACGTTCCAGTCAGATCTTAATTATCAATTACAGAATAAAGAACTCATTATTCAGAGCTCCGTCTCTGAAAATAATTTTTAAAAAGTGTTTTTATTAAAAGACTTCTAAAATTGGCGCAGTCGGTAGGATACTCTTTTACATATGAGTATCCTTTGCAAATAACAACCTACAAAGTATTTAAAAATCGGTCAACCCACGCAAGAGAAAAGTTAGTATCGGTAACAAAAATACTTAAAAAGCCGCTATAGTGAAACTAAATTAGTTTGTAATAACTCAACGCAAAAGAGTAATAATACACGTGCGAAACAATAACTAACGACGGTATATTTTATCAATAGTTAAAAGTGAATAACGATACAAACATCGATCTAAAAAAAAAAAAAAATACTCAAAGCTATTGCAAATATAATTCAGTGAAAACTAAGAAATCTTTAACGAAAATAAAGACTCTTAAGATTACTTCAGTTTAATCAGACCATACTACGAATTCCATAGAGGAAACTGATTTTTAAATAAAAAAATGATGAGCTTCATCAAAAAATTTAGGAAAACCCCAAGTATATGGACGAAGAGTCATCTACCGAAGAAGAAGATACACACTTAATTAAAATAAGAAGCACCCCCATACCCGAGTACTGTAAGTCTAACTTAGAATTTAAAAACAGCTACATAAATAAAAATATTGTAGAACCAAATTTAACAAATAAAAATATTACAAGTGAAAATATTGTAAATAGTTTGCCAAACCTTAAATCAAAAAAAAAAACCAAATAAAAAAATGTCTCTAACACTAATTGAATACTTTTGATGGACGAAGAAAGGACTTGTATACATTTATAGTAAATAGAGATGACATTCAATCAACATTGGAAAAATATGACGACCAAAGTCAACAAATGTGTATTAATATCCTGAAGTCTAAACTAATTGGTAAAGCCAAAAGATGCATAGAGATTCATTCCATTTTACCAGATGGAGTTCAAGAAGGAAAACAATCTGAAATCCCTCACAATACTGAAACAGCCCTGAGCATTTTCAAAGAACGTTTACCTGTTCATATGAGAACAGTTCTATTTGCCTCAAAGCCACAAAATTTACAAGCAGCTTTACACGAGCTCACACAAGCAGGTTTTATAGACGATAAATCTGAAGTGACTCCTAAAAAATTATTAGAAACCATTAAAGTTACAACACACCCAAATCAAAAACCACAAAATAACCTTAAACATTATCAAAACCAAAATAGTTTTATTCCCAAAAATCCAATACACATTAAACCCCCATTTACAATCACAATCCCAATCCAAATTACAAAGGAAATAACTATATCCCAAATTACAAACCCCCATCTAGGCAATACAAACCGATGGATATAGATCCAACGTCTAGTCAACTCAAGAAAGTAGCCGTAAATTATAATGAAAAATATAAAAATAATCAGGATTTTTCCGTAACAGCCTCGGAAACCTATCTATCAGAGGAGACAACAAACTCCCCTTTGTTAAGTCAGAAAAAAATAACCAAATACTTGACTATTAAATATTAATAGACACAGGTGCAACCAATAGTCTAATTAACAAAGAGAAAGCACCAACTCAGTTTATAAAAACCAGAAGTTCCCCATTAAAAATAAAAACAGTAGGAACTCCTATCTTTATAGATCAAGAACTAATAATTCCAAGAAAAAAATTTATTTTCCACACAAAGGAAGACTGGATCTTCCAAATACAGAATTTCAATGATCACTTTGACGGTCTAATAGGAAATAACATACTATTTCCAAATAATGCAGAAATAAATTCCAAAAGAAAAATTTTGAAGTTAAACAACCAAGAGATTCCACTCTTCTTTTCCAAAGAAGAAGAATTGGAATACCAAAACGAAATTAGTCATTTAGAAAAATTGATCCCAGATTCAACGCTGTTCGAAAATTTGGAACAACAGAGAATCGATCATCTAAACCATGAAGAACGTGAAAGCTTAATGAAACTTCTAAAAGAAAACAAAAATGTGTTTTACCACAAAGGAGACGATCTCAGTTTCACGAGTCATGTTAAGCATAAGATCTCCACCACAAACGAGGAACCGATATTTACCCGAATATATCGTTACCCAGAAGCTCACAAGCTAGAAGTAGACAAGCAAATAAAAGATCTGTTGGATCAAAAAATAATAAAAACAAGTACTTCACCATATAACGCTCCTATATGGGTTGTACCGAAGAAACAGGATAAAGAAGGCAATAAAGAGTGGCAAATAGTCATTGGCTATCGGAAGCTCAATAACGCCACAAAAGAGGATAAGTTCCCAATACCTCTTGGAAAAATATGTTACGTCTATTTAGACGATATAATTATTTTTTCTACATCACTCGAAGAACATATTAACTCGCTAAAAATGATATTCAAACAATTACAAAAAGTACATTTGAAAGTTTCACTTAATAAAAGTGACTTCCTCAAAAAAGAATCTGAATTTTTAGGTCACGTTGTGACGCAAGACGGAATCAAACCTAATCCGAACAAAATTCAAGCAATAAAGAATTTTCCAATTCCAAGAACAGTAAAAGAAATCCAATCATTCCTTGGACTGACTGGATACTATAGAAAGTTCATCCAGGACTATGCAAAGATCATTAAACCCATGACTCTGTGAAAAAAAGGATTCAAAAATAAACACCGAAGACTTAGAATATAAAGAAGCCTTCGAAAAACTGAAGTTGGTAATGACTGATAATCTATTGAATCGGCACATAGACTTCAATAAAGAATTTACCCTGACAACGGACGCATCGAATTACGTGATCGGCGCGGTCATCAGCCAATCACATGGACCTCTGTGCTTTGCATCAAGGACCCTAAATAATCATGAACAAAACTATAGTACCATTGAAAAAGAACTTCTCGCAATTGTTTGGCAACCAAACAATTCCGTCATTACCTTTACGGTAGGAAATTTAAAATCCTCACTGACCATAGGCCTTTAGCCTGGTTACAGAATTTACGAGAGCCTAATTCCAAGCTCCAACGTTGGAAATGACAAACTCGAAGAGTACGATTTTCAAATTGAGTATCTCCCCGGAAAAGAGAACAAAGTGACAGACGCCCTTTCCAGAATCAAGCTAAATGAAGTAAACGCTATAGGGTTAGCTTCAACTCAACACTCAAACGAGTCAGATAGCTCAAATTTAATCCCAATTACAAAAAAACCATTAAATGTTTTTATCAGACAAATAATCGTAGAAAAAGGAGAACAAGATGATGAAACTATCACATTTCCTTTCAATAAACGAAGGATACAAATTATTAGGAAAAATGTTTTAAACAAGAAAGACTTCGACAAAATAATTTCGGAATCAGATATCAATCACAAAAATGCCATTTTTATGAAAGACGACAAATCATTCCTCGACTTTCAAAATTATTGGAAAAATAATAATAACAACCAAAATCTAGTTAGAACTAAAACATTCCTAGAATACATATATATACAAAGTACACAACCAGTTTAATCATATAGGTATAGAGAAACTTTACCTTGAACTCAAAAGAAAGTATTATTATCCAAATTTGAAAACAATCATAACCGAGGTAACAAACAACTGCGATCTATGCAACTTAAAAATAGAACGCAACCCCATCAAATTACCATACCAAAAAACTGAGACCCCAAACGGTCCTCACATTCACTATCATATTGACATCTGAATTTTATCCTATAATAATAAGTATCAGAGCAGTTAAAAAGCAAAAATCAGAAAGACATCTTAAACGCGTTAGAAAAACATTTAGTTATATGTCCCATCCAGATAGAATAACATTAGATAATGATCCCACTTTCAAAACCTATTCTATTGAGAATTATTTTCAAGAGAAACAGATTCTAACTCATTTCTCAACTCCTTATAGGCACACTGGTAACTCAGACGTCGAAAGACTCCACAGTACTCTCAATGAAAATATAAGATTGCTGGAAAAAACTGAAAATATATTCGACTTAGTCGTAAAAACTATAAATATTTTTAACAAAACTATTCATTTAACAACCAAGGAAAAACCAATCGATATACACCTAGGCAAAATATATAACAAAATAGTATTCAGTAGAATTGAAAAAACAAAAATAAAAATTTTAGAAAAACTAAATAAAAACAGAATAGACACAGAAATAAATCCAAATTTTACAAAAATAAATAACCCAGAAAATTTTAATAAACTGAAAACGAAACACAAGAAAGTAAAGGTAATAAAAGTAAGAGAAAAGAAAATAGTAATCAAGCCACATCTTAGAAAGCAAACTTTGCACAAGGATCACTTTCGAAAAAGAAAGATACATACATAACCCCACAATGAAGATAACAGTAGCGATTCTCTCTTTAATAACCCTAGTGAAATCTAATATTGAAATATCAAAGAAAGATAGAGAATTCCTCCTTCTACAGGAAGAACAAGTAAAACTAATCAATAATTACGAAATAATCTTACATTAATAAACCTGACAGAATGTCAAATACCAATAAATGAACTAAAAACCAATATCAAATTCTACACGATAGATACCTTAGAAATTAAACTATAAACAATAGTTCCCCACCATGTTATACACAAAAGAGGTTTAATTAATATAATAGGAAAAGGAATGAAATTTGTCTATGGAACAATGGACGATCACGATAGGGAAAGCATAGAACAAAGCCTAAAAGCACTTGAAGAAAATAACGAAGAACTATTAAAAAACAACAAAAAACAAGTGAAAATTAATCAACAATTTAATGAACAGTTCTTACAACTTAAGACATATTCAAACAAAGTTACAAGACATTAAATAGATGGAAAAAGGTCCAAAATGACATTAATGCTTTACGCATGGAAATTGAATTCAACAAAAATTTAGTAGAAGTACAGGAAATAATAGAAAAAATTAATGATATCATTCTGACTAGTTGAACTGGTGTTTTAAGACAAGACATACTGACTGTTCAAGAGATATTTGACTATGAAATAAATTTTGAAAAACTTAAGGAACTGAAAATAGCTTTGTCAACCTATAATGAGAATTTACTAGTTATCCTTAATATCCCTAAATTTTATGATAAATTATTCAATAAACTATATCTACAAACCTTCCCAGTAAAAAAAAGAATAATTAAAATACCTAATAAAGAATTATTAGAATTTAATAAAACCTTATATGCTATGACTTAAGAAATTAAACATCTTCATCAAATTATTTTAATTATTGAAAATCTATTAAAAGATAGCATAAATTTAGATTGTGAAACGGAAACGTTTACAGGAGAAAATTCAATCATAGAAAATGAAAAATATTTAATAATAAGGAACTTACAAAAAGAAAAAGTAAAACAAAATTGTAACAATCTAGATTATGTTCTAGAAGGAAATTATATAATAAAACTAGAAAACTGTAAAATAGAAATAAAAAACAAATTTATAACAAAAAAAAAGTACCAGAGTAATTATAAAATAATACCATTATTAAATTATAACTTTTCAGAATTGTATTATAAATATCCGAAATCAGTTGAAAACATTGAAACATTAGAATCTAGAATACACAAAAAACATGTAACCTTTAACATTGTAACGTTTGCAATTGTAATAATTATTATAACTTTTGTAATTATATATTTAAAAATAAAATTGAAAAATAAAAAATCTATTACAAATATAAACCTTCCATCGGTCACTTTCAAACCGATAAAAGATTCTAAAGAGGGAGGAGTAATAACTGATAAAAAGACAAACGTGTATTTAAGGACCCACATGTTACAATAAACTGCATCCCGTAAACAAATCATAAGAAACAAAGAAATTCGCTGACACAAGTCAGAAGAAACAAAGACATGTACATTGACAAAAGTCATGTATTGCATTTCAATAGAAGACTTCAAACACTGGTCGTCTCCGACGTTCCAGTCAGATCTTAATTATCAATTACAGAATAAAGAACTCATTATTCAGAGCTCCGTCTCTGAAAATAATTTTAAAAAGTGTTTTTATTAAAAGACTTCTAAAATTTGTATATGTAGCATGTACTTAAAATAAATAAAATAAAGTCATCATCATCATCATCGGCTCGACAACCGGGGTCCGGTCCTGGCATCCTTCAACAAGTCTCTCCACCTATCCCGGTCTTGAGCCGACGCCATCCAGTTGCGCACCCCAAGGCTTCGGGCGTCCTGGTCTACGCCATCTCTCCAGCGCAAGCATGGTCTACCACGCTGCCGTCTACCATAGAATGTACCACAAAGGACTTTCCGAGCAGGCTCCTCTTCACTCATGCGAGCTAGGTGCCCTGCCCACCGGAGTCTACCGAGCCTAATTTTTGTCACTATGTCTGCTTCAAGGTAGATTGCGTACAATTCATGATTGTACCGTCTCCGGAATCGTCTTTCCTCACATATGGGGCCAACAATTCTCCTTAAGACTTTTCTCTCGAACGCGGCTAAGAGGTCGGAGTGTCTTTTGCTAAGCACCCAAGTCTCGGATCCATACGTGAGTACTGGCAGGACCATGGTCCTGTACAGCAGCAGTTTTGAAGTTATGGTGAGATTTCTGGATTTGAAGAGCTTTGACAGACTGTAGTAGGCTCTGTTGGAATTGAGCAGCCGCCCGCGTATTTCTTCTTCTATATTGTTATCGGCTGCTACTATTGACCCAAGGTATTTAAAGGATTGCACCACTCCAAATTCGTGCTCCGCTACCTTGATTGTTTGACCAACTGTTCTTCTCGCATTCGACGCCACCATGTACTTTGTTTTACCTTCACCAATGTGCAGCCCCAGATTTTGTGCCGCCTGCTCGATCTGGATGAAGGAATCGTGTACAGCTTGTTCGGTTCTTCCGATGATGTCAATGTCGTCTGCGTAAGAAAGTATCTGGCTGGACCTGTTGACGATGGTCCCTCTTGTTGCCGTGCCAGAGTCACGGATTGCTTTCTCCAACGCCAGGTTGAAGAGGAGGCAGGCCAAACCATCCCCTTGTGGGAGTCCATTAAAGATGTTGATTGGTCTGGATAGCAATCCGGCTATTCTTACTTGGCTTGTTACGTTGGTCATGGTCAACCTACAAAGTCGTGTCAATTTATTTGGGATGCCGAATTCTTTAATGGCTTTGTAAAGTTCTACCCTGGCTATGCTATCATAGGCAGCCTTAAAGTCTATAAACAGATGGTATATTGGGATGTTAAATTCTAGACATTTTTCCATCGCCTGCCTAAGGGTAAAGATCTGATCAGTTGTTGATTTGCCTGGAATGAAACCACATTGATATTGGCCGATTATGGTTTTAGCGTATGGGGCTATCCGTTCTTGTAGGATAGAGGAGAGTATCTTATAGGCGGTACTCAACAACGTGATACCTCTATAATTGCTGCACGTTGTGATATCTCCTTTCTTATGTATAGGGCAAATTATACCTTTTCGCCAGTCTTCTGGCTTTTCTTCCTGCTCCCATACGTGCACTAGAATATCATGAATTGCTTGACGTAAGGCTGGCCCGCCGTGGTGAAATAGTTCGGCTGGTATGCCATCGGCTCCCGGGGCTTTCTTTTTCTTAAGCCGGGCTATAGCCTTCTCAACCTCTTCTATGCTTGGTGGCGGTAACATAGGGTATTCTTCTGGAAGTAGTGGAGCCTCCACTTCTGCCGTGAGCTGACCATTTAGCAATTCATTTAAGTAAACTTCCCATCGCTCCAGTATGCTTGGGACAGATTGGTAGAACTTTCGCGCCCGGTGCGGACCTCGCTCTCGGCTTCTTTCTAACTCACAGACCATGTTCTTCTCCCAGGCTGATTTTTTTCTGTCTGTGAAGCCGTTTTTCTATTCTTCTGAGCTCTTTATATTCATCTTCGCGTGCCCGCGTACTATGAGATTGTTGCATTGCTCGGTACGCAACATTCTTACGTTCAGTCGCTAGCTTGCATTCATCATCAAACCAGTCGTTCCGACTTCTCCGACTGCTGCCTAAGATGGAGTTGGCAGTACTAATGACAGTGTTCTTGAGGCGTGTCCACTTCTCATCTACGCCCAGCATACTGGTTCCAGAACTTACTCTCCCTGGATCGAGTGGTTCCAGGGCGAGTCCTAACGCATGTCCAAAGGTGTTACTAGTGTTTTCATTGCGTAGTGCAGCCGTGTTGATTCGAACCTGATAGGCGGATGCAATACGTCTTCGCAAGGCAATCCGCTCTTGGAAAACCATACCAACAAGATAGTGATCCGAGTCGATATTGGCACCTCGGTACGTTCGTACCGTCATCAAGTTTGAGTAGTGGCGACGGTATATCAACACGTGGTCAATTTGGTTACGAGTGACTCCATCAGGTGATACCCAGGTGGCTTTGTAGATATCATTTAGCGGGTACCTGGTACTCGCAACGACCATGTTTTTCGATGCTGCTAATTCTAGGACACGAAGTCCATTGTCATTAGTGTTCTCATGCAAACTATGGGTGCCTGCGTAATGCCTGAATACCGGCTCCCGACCTATTTTAGCGTTCAAATCCCCAAGGATGATTTTAACATCATGCCTTGGGCAGGCATGGAGGGCCCTCTCGACTTGTTCATAATAAGTCTCTTTTTCTTCGTCTGAGGACTCCTCCGTAGGTCCGTGAACGTTAATGAGGCTGATGTTCTTGAATTTGCCTCGCACGACTTATATTTAATGTGGTGACCGAATAAAAAAAAAAAACAAATTATTAATTTTTCGGTTGTCCACAGGCCTAGAGTTCTTTATTGAATATATGAATATATATAATTACTAAATCTAGAGTAACCCGCCGTCTTCAGCGTCGCTGCAGTTACTGTTCGATTATATGCGTATAACTAAGCCCTGATTGTTTGTCGTTGTGCTGCTTTTATATGTTTTATTTGCTGATGTTGCATTCTGGTCATTGGTACGACTTAGTTCAATGGCTTTGATATTATTTGATGATTGTTGGGCATTGCATATATTGATGATGTTGCATATGTTGATTGTTGTTTAGCATTATCATATGTTACTCCTCCTCGGTTTAGGTCTAAATTCTCCTGAATTTTATAATCTAATTGTTTTACATTGTACGAGTATGTTTTATTATATATTTTATTGCAAAAATAACTTAAAACTATTGTTGTACAAATAATCATTATAATCATGCTTAAGTTTACAATATATGATATATTTTTATGAAATTTCAATTCTTTTATTTCTTTCATATTTTCAAAATTGTTTAAAACAATGTCATCACAAGTGATAGCTTTTTCAAATAAAGGTTTAAGATTGTTTTCGGGGTAAAAATATATTCTTAAACAATTTTTTGATTATTATAAAACATTTCGTTTAACAGATGTATGTGACAATTTTCCTGTAGAGTCACATCATTTTGGTACACATATGTTTTATTATTTATTTCTATAATGTATTCATTTTCATAATCTATTTCAAAATGTTCATCATTAGGTAATGGTATTATTAATTTTATTAATTTCTTGGAACTTTTATAGCAATTATAATGAATTTGTTTTTGTATTCTAGAATACCCATTTTAATTAATTTAAGTTTGTGCAAGTCAATTTCATAATCATTTAATTCTTCCAATGTTAATATACTGAGGTGCATAATGTTGTATTTTGCTGATACAATATTGTCTTGAATCTGATTTATTTTATTTTCTATAAATCTTAACTTGGTAATTTGATCTAAAAATAATTGTTGTTGTACAATTTTTGAAATTGAACTATCTACTTTATTAATCGTATTTAATATAGTTCTTCTATCATCTAAAATTATTGTTTTTAGTGCTTCCATCGACTCATTGAAGTGTTTATTGATTTTGATTTGGTGATTTATTGTTTTTATTGCATTGTGACTATTCTCTCCTGCTATTTTTAAATAATTCCAAATCTCTTCTCTATCTTTATTATCCATCGTTCCGAAGAGCCATCTTTCTATGTTTCCTACTACGTTTATTAATCCTCTTCTTGATCTTCTTTGTTCCTTAGGCGTAATTGACTTAATTTTTGCTACTAGTGTTTCTATTTCTTTAAATATTATTATCTTTGTTATCAATGTTTAAGTGTTTTATATTAGTTCGTACAAATGAGACTGTATTAAGTATTTCTTCTGGATTTATTACGTGTAATATATATAAGAAACCTGTTTGTTCGTTGATTAATGTTGTTTGGACTGTTCCGTGTACTGCCGGGGTTATTAGTGTTATAAATAGTAATGTTGTCTGAAAATTTATAAGGTCTTTTAATATTAGTTACGTGTACGTTATTAAGATTTTTAATCTTATATCTAGCTTGTTCCTTATGTCTAACGATTTTATAATTCTTTATTGGTCCTACTTGTCTTTTTTCTATGTACATTTCTCGTTTTTCATTAAGCTTGTTAATTTTCTTAAGTTTAGTTTGCTTGATTCTTTCACAAAGTACTGATTCATCAATTTCTTCCTTGGCTGCCCTGGGTGTAGTTTTTATTGTGGAGTGGTATCTGTTGTTGTAACTTTCTAAAACTAGTTGCAGTTTCATTTCTACTGATAGATCTTTCTCTTCAATGCCTGTTATTTTTTCTAGGATTGTCGAGTGTAATCTTTCGACATCTGAGTTTCCTGTGTGGCTATTGGGTTTTGTCAAATGTATTTCGACATCACTTTTGTTGAGAAAATCTAAAATGTGTTCGGATTTGAACTCATTGTCCGTTATTATTTTCTTTGGTTTTCCAAATTTTGAGAAATGTTCTATTAAAATAGCTTTTATGCTTCTCCAATCTCTATCAGTTATTATATATCCTACGGCAAATTTAGTCAGTTTGTCTATTATTGTTACGAATGCTTTTTTTCAATATGAAATATATCTAAATGTATGATTTGATTTTTATGTTCTGGGGTTTCTGTTAACTGGTATTTTGGTTTGATGGGTTTCCTATCATATTTGATTTCCTGACACTTTTTGCAGTTATTGATTACTAATTGTATTTGCTCAGGAAGTTTAGGAAAAAAAAAATTGTTTTTCAGTGTGTAGTATGTTTTGTTTATTCCACTATGCATGGACTCTTTTGTGTGATATAGAGAAATCTGTTTATGGACTTCCTCCTCGGTTTTGATTTCGGTTACCCTATTAGTGCATTTTATGAATTTTATATTTCTGTTCATAGAAAATAATTGAATTATAACTTGTTGAACCTTTTTATAATCATGATCTACCACATCGGAATATATTCCTGTTGTTCCTTTCTTAATGAATCTAATTAATACATCTTTGATTTTGTCTACTTCGTCCAGAGGATTAAGATATATAATTCTACGTCTGTGCAGTATTTCTATTTCGTCTGTTACTAAACTATATGTTAATATTAATTGGGTTTTATATTTGTTTACAATTTCTTCCTTTATAATTATGTATATGATCTAGGTGTTGTTCCTCGACTGAGTGAATTGTTTCTGTCAATTCCATATTGGATTCTGAGTTATTATTATTATCTTCGTTAATCTTAGGTGTATTTTCTAGTCTGCTAAGGAAATCTGCTACCTTATTCTCTTTCCCTTTTAAGTATTCTATTTCAAATGTATACTCTTGAAGTTTCAAAAGCCATCTTTGATTCCGTTGCGAAAATTCTTTACCTTTATATTTGTTATTTAGATATTTAATAGGGATATGGTCAGTTATAATTTTAAAATGATTTCCATACAAGTATGGCCGAAAATAGTTAACTGTATAGACAATGGCAAGAAATTCTTTGTCAGTTACACTATACTTTTGTTCGTGCTTATTTAAAGTTCTGGATACAAAACAGATCGGGTGTCCGTTTTGTGAAAGGACTGCACCAATGGCATAATTGCTTGCATCAGTTGTAACTATAAATGGTTTGTCATATTCCGGATACTTTAATATTGGGTGTGAGCTTACTAAAGTTTTAAGGTTTTCAAAGGCTGATATATATTGTGGGTCTCTAATATTAATTTTTTCGTCTTTCTTTAAATATTTTATCATCGGATAAGCAATTTTAGCGTAATCCCTGATGAATTTTCTGTAATACCCTGTCATTCCTAAAAATCCCTTGAGTTGTTTTTCCGTTTTGGGTATGCTTAGATTTTCAATATCTTTTATTTTATTGGGATTTGGTTTTATCACTTCTTTTGTTAAAATATGCCCTAAGAACTCCGTATCATGCTTCATAAAACTGCATTTATCAGTTTGGATTTTCAAATTATGCTCTTGCAATTTCTTAAATATTTTGTCCAATGACGCTATGTGCTCTTCTAGACTTGTAGAAAATATTAGAATGTCATCTAGGTAGACAACACAAATTTTGTTTATATATTCACGGAGAATATTATTCATCAGTCTTTGAAACGTGGCAGGAGCGTTCTTAAGTCCGAACGGCATCCTGACATATTCATATAAACCTGATGGTGTCCCAAAGGCAGTTTTTTGAATATCTTGCTCTGCTACCAGGATTTGATGATAGCCTTTGGCTAAATCTAATGTACCTACTGAAATATTGAGCCTTGCCCAATTTGTCTAAAATACTGTCAATGTTCGGAATCGGGTACTTGTCATCTATTGTGACCTGATTTAATTTTCTATAGTCGACTACAATTCTATATTTTTGTTCTCCTGAATTATCTCTCTTTTTTGGAATAACTATAATAGGTGAGCTGTATCGACTACTGCTTTTTCTAATAATCCCTTGTTTTTCCATTTCTTCCATCTGTGTACGCAAACAGAAGATGGAAGATGCCTCATGTTTAGGTGGGTACCTATATAGCTTTGAGTTAATTTGCTGCTCTGTTGTGGTTTTTATTTCATGAACCACTGTGTTTGTGTTTGTCAATTGATCTCCTTCTTTGAAAATCAATTTTTTATATTTACTTAAAAGCTTTTCTATAGCTTCCAGTTCTAATTTGTTGAGATGATTTGTTTGGATATTGCAAACTTCACTTAATTCTAACACATTCACTTCTTTGAGTGATATGGTTAAGAACGGAAGATGCGTACCATTCAATAAAATTATCTCTTCATTTTTTAGATCTATTGCTTTCGTATTATTCTTTATCCAATCCATTCCGATAAGGAAATCGTATGGTTTATCTAATGCTATCTTTGTCCATTTCATTCTTGCGTTACAAGATTGAACAAACTGGTTTGGGTATTTTGTTTTGAATTGTGACGTATTACTCTTGACAGTACCTTAAATAGTGTTTATTTGAATTGGAGTGTCTTTCATGTCTTCATAAAGATAGGATGGACCTCTATTTGAATTTAACAGACTCAAATGGCTTATATTCAACGCCAAGCCCTGATTGAAGCTTTGACAGCGGCGATCATAATGATGATGATGAGCAACTTGAAGTGAACGAAGTTAGTGGTCTCGATGATGAGATAAAGAACTAAAAGATTTGAAGGACGAGTTGGGTGCAGTCGAAGCTAAGAAATTCGATTTCTTGAATTTGAAGCCATTTACGATATTCGTAAATGGTTTGACGACATAGGACACGTTTTTGTGGTTTTCCGATACTATGATCAGATCACGATAAATTCGTAAGCGTACGACGAGGAACCGCAAAACTGTTCTTACGTACGACTTCGTTTCATACATATACAGATCTCAAGGCAGCTCTGATGGAAGAATTTGGCCATCTGTATACCTTCCATGAAGTTTTCCAACAGATGAAATCACGGACTTTAAAGCCAAATTAATCTGTTAAGAGATAGGTACATATGTTTGTATAATTGAAATGCAAGAAATTGTCTTTCAGGCAAAAATTCCTGAGACCAAGTACTTATGTATGTACTTATATGAAAACTTATGTTTCTGATGCTAAAACCGCTTTTACTGCTGGAACGTCAAAGAAACCTTTTGTACCCGATATTAACAACAAAATCTCAAGACAAAACATTGAACAGATGCTTCAATTGTTCAAAGTATGGTCATTATCAAACCCAATGTCCAAAACCAAAACGCTCAGCGAGCATATGTTTCTTGTCATGAAACTGGACATATCAGTTGTCGTTTGCATGTGGACCACAAAGGGTCCCTTTCGTGTGTGCTGCTGTTCTGTTCGTGCGTTTTTTTTTGTCGCCTCTCGTCCCCCACCGATTGTCTTGTTTATAATTGTCGCGTAGTGTCCCCATCACTTAAAAAAAAAGAGCAATAGAAAACAACAATTAATTTAAAAAAAAAAAAAAAACACACTTAAAATTATACAAAATCAACACAAAAAAAAATCAACTAAAAGAAAAAAATTATACATAAATAGTGCCGCAAAAAATAACAACAACATAATAACCCAAAAAAAATGAGTACCTACAGAGCACAGTGAGTATTCCTTCCCTTTCCTCCCCAACCTGCAGCTGTTTGGCTTAGCAAGTGCATGAATTGTATTGAGCTTATCTAAGCTCTCTCAATTTATGTACTTGCTGAGCGAATAACGACAGACGCATAGCGAAATACTGTTTGATTTTTAGGGTTCGCATCGATTCACATCACTGCTAAGGCATAACACTAGTAGTGTTGTGTATTTAAAAGAATTTTATAATCATATTCAGTTTTTCTTTTAGGTTTCGTCTGTTTTAGTCTTTTTCATTTCTTTTTTATCAAAATGATTTTAAATATCAGAGTTGACTATTGTAATAT
Source organism: Syrphus vitripennis (assembly GCA_958431115.1). NCBI lineage: Eukaryota > Metazoa > Arthropoda > Insecta > Diptera > Syrphidae > Syrphus > Syrphus vitripennis. Next base: position 59,464,751 of record OY288110.1, on the reverse strand, counting down.
TCGTGGGCTTAGAGCAAATTTGTACGCCTATTCTGTTATGAACAGGCCAGCTGTTTTGACACTAAGTGAAACTCAAGTAGAAGAAACTACTGATCCTGCTGAATTTCAAATTCATGGGTATAAGTTAGTGCCATTATTCCTTCACCACCATGGTCTCGCCGTCTACGTAAGAAATGATGTTGCTTACCAATTTCAACCACAATATGGTCCTAGCAACCCCTCGTTTAACTTCTTGTGGTTTAAATTCTCGGTAAACATCCTAACACTGAAATCGTTATTACGGGCGATTTCAATGTACACAATTCTTCTTGGCTTCAACATTCGGGCCAGACAACACCCGAAGGTATGTGCGCCGAGATCTTTGCTGAGTTTAATCACCTTACTCTGCTTGTCAGCGAGCCAACCCGAATATAGGACGTTAATGGTCGAGCCGAAAATACTCTTGACTTGTTTCTAACCTCTGACCCAGATAAATACACAATCAATGAACTAAAGCCTCTAGGCACATCTGACCATAGTATCATTTCCATATTCGAAGGACCAAATTTTTGCGTGACCAAAAATTAAGGCAAAAAATACTACAATGTCCCACAGGTAGTAAAATTTTTTGGTCATTTGTAAAAAACATAAGGAACAAACCATCTTCCTCGGTCCCAACACTCGTTGTCAATGACACTCCATTCGTTAGCTCTCTTGAAAAAGCTGACTTATTCGTTAGGCAGTTCGCCGCCAACTCTACGCTGTCTGATAGTGTCATGACTCCCCTAGTTCTTGAGCGCGTCAATGATTCTATGGGGCAAATCTTCATTCGTACTCGAGCTGTGGCGAGAGTCCTCAAGGATCTTAACACACATAAATCCGCTGGTCCGGATGGTATCCCCGCCATTGTTCTGAAGAGGTGATCTTCCACGCTGGCAAAACCCCTGCGTAAGTTTTTCATGTATCCTATTCTTCTAGGCTTGTTCCGAGCAGTTGGAAAACAGCATTTGTCCAGCCTATACCAAAAAAAGGCGAATCTTCTTCACCCTCTAATTACTGACCAATTGCACTTACGCCCCTTCTTTCCAAGGTCATGGAAACGCTGATAAATTATCAGCTCAAGAAATATCTCGAAGATCGAAAGCTTCTTAATGACCGGCAATACGGCTTTCGCAGCAATAGGTCCTCTGGTGACTTGATGGTTTATCTCACCGAACAGTGGAACAAATCTTTACATCGTTTTGGAGAAAGTAAGATTATTGCACTTGATATTTCTAAAGCATTTGATAAATTTGGCATCCTGCTCTTTTATCGAAAATGCGTGCTTTTGGTATCGATGAAACCCTTCTTCGTTGGATTAGTAACATTCTTTCAAATCGCTCTATGTATACAAGTAGTATTAGACGGATTCAAGTCTGAAACCCACAACATAAACGCTGGTGTGCCACAGGGTTCTGTTTTGTCTCCGACCCTCCTTCTCATTTTTATTAATGATCTCCTGTCTGCAACTACTAATCCATTAAATTTCTTCGCTGAAGATAGCACCCTAAGCTTTTCATATTCGTTTCCAGACTCCAGACAGGGATGTCCCTGTTCTTCGGACGTGGAACTGAAACGGCTAAATATGATAAGTACATTAAATTCTGACTTAGACAGCATTGTACAATGGGGATTAAAAAATCGTGTAGAATTTAATGTTTCGAAAACTCAATGCTGCTTTCTGTGGTTAAAGCGAGACGCACCCCCCCCCCCTGCCATTATCTATGAGTGGCACTTGCATCGAAGAAACTAATCAGCTTGCGATTTTAGGTATGTGTATCTCAAACCATCTTTTGTGGAATGATCACATACTTGGCGTTGCCAAAAATGCCGCAAGACGTTTAGGTGTCCTTTGGAGATGCAAGAAATTATTTTCCCCTTCTGATCTGGCTATTATCTACAAAAGTTACCCAGTTGAACCCAATTTCGGTCGTACTGTGAAGTACAGGGATTCGTTCTTTAGCCGTACTACGCTCTGTCTTTCCCACTTACATAACGTTCGCACTGTGTTTCTGACATATAAAGGGTACAAAAACAAAAACTTGAGTGCGCGCTAGTTATATAAAAAAAATATTCATCAAAAATCAAAATATTCATCAATATTCATTAAAAAAGGTCTTTGATGACTCTAATATATTGAATTTTAATTAAATTAAATAAAACACCCTTAATATTTGAGTCAACTTATAAATTTTATTATTAAATGCAAATGTATCCGTCATCTTCAGATTTTAATGGTGTTTTATTTGATTTAAGAGGCCTTCCCCTAGATTTGAGGAAAAAACGAGAAAATGGTGAAAAGGTGCGCAATTTCCTGAAGTCATTTGTGTGCATATGACAATAATTTAAACGCTATATGAAAGAACGATTCATTATCTTCAAATTGTTGGATTTACTTTTTTCGAAATCGACTCACAGCGGGTTATATTTGAAAAAATGTTTATCTATATTTTGAGAAATTAGCAAAAACTGCTAATTGGTGCGCAATTTTGTAGAAAAAGTACTGGACTGAGTGAATCAAATTTGATATTTTCTAAAAGGTAATAAACATATCTTTAAATTGTTGGAATTGATTTTTTGAAAAAAATTAAAAGTTTTGGAATTATATTGACTTAAAAAACACTTAAAATACTGTTTTTCAATTCGGTTTTTGACATATTTGTTTAATGAATTTTACTAAAATTATGATCCAAAATAACAAACCGACATTCTAAATTTAATTTTCAGAAAAAAAATATTGAATTTTCTTGTATTTTTATGTGAAACATCGAATTTTTAAAACGTCTGCGTAAAATAAAATCTCATTATTTTAGCTAAGACACAAATCATTGGATTCTATTCGTTCTCCAAATGACCGGTAGAGTTTTCATGTAAAATAAAACAAAAATTCAAACAGTGTGATGCACACAATTTGGCAGTAGATAAAGAGGTACCTAACAATACAAATGCAGTCTGTTTATATGGTATGGTGACTATTGCCTGATGTTTGTGTAGTGTAGAAGTTTTGTTGTTATTCTTTTTTGTTTTTTGTATTTACTGCTTGTTGGTTTTTTTTTCTCTTTATTTTGTGTATATTCTGTAACTATGATTTACGTTACTATAGGTCAGGTTGTTCTCAATCAAATCATAATAAGATTTTCATATTTGAATAATGAAAGTAAAAAGTTTGAAAGCATTTGGTTTGTTAGCGCAGAATTGCGTTTCGATTATCGAGTATACCTAGTTATATGTAGGGTCATAGCATTTTTATTTATTGATTTGCATAAGGTGTCATAAAAAGCTAGGGCATGTAGGTTGAACTTAGACAAAAGAAAAATTTATGGGAGAGGGTCTATTTCCCCCGTTTAGGTGCGTGGGGTAATTTAAAAAACCGGATGTCAAAATGTTTTGTAGTTTTCCAAAAATCAAAAATAACAAAAACTACTTTCTTCTAAGAATAACCTTTTAAAGAAAATTAATTTCAGTGTAAAAAAGCGTGGGGTGCTCGATATCGATTGTTGTAAATATATGATTAGTAGTTATTTGTAAACATAGAGTTAGTATAGGAATATGATATAAAAAACACCCCACTCTTTTTTACAATGAAATTAATTTTCTTTTCATGACTTTATTTTTATTTTAGAGTTTTTGAAAATTATTGAAACATATTGATGAGTTAGTATACTTCTTATAACCGTTGAATAAAATATTAATTAAAATTTATTTTCTGATTTTTAGTTCGATTTGCTAGTTTTTTTAGTTTTTTTAAACTATATTTTATTAGACATTTTTTGTAACGAAAAACCAACTTTTATCTTTAAATGCAATTTGGGGCTAATCTAAGCGTCGTAGACCCCCTAAACTTGACATCTTCAAACTTGATTTTTGGCTAAAGTAGGCATCCGACAAAAATAAAAATTATATATTCGTAATCTAGAGAATTCCACCTTTCAATCGACGTATCGCATGAAGCTAAAAACCAACTTTTATCTTCAAATGCATTTTGTGGCTAAACTAAGCGTCCTAGACCACCTAAACTTAACATCTTCAAACTTGATTTTTGGCTAAAGTAGGCATCCGACAAAAATAAAAATTATATATTCGTAATCTAAAGAATTCTACCTTTCAATCGACGTATCGCATCAAATGAAAAAAACTATTTTTATCTTAAAACGACGAAATAATCCAACCAACCAACAAAATAGTTCAACCAGCGACCACCCATTGAAAAACAAATTATATCCCTCTACAACCTTTTGCTTGGAGTTCTAATAAGAACTAAAATAATTTTCGGAACGACACTCCTATTTATACTTTTTGTTGGATGCTCATAATAGGCGCCAGCCAATCAGAGCTTTTTTATTTTCCATGATTCTCACCGAATCGAGTGACCTAAACAAATTATTTTATAGTTGTTGTAAATAACCCGTGAATTTTTTCCCCAATCTCGTTGCTTCTCAGATAATCGATTGACCTTAGCAAAAGTATTGACAGTGCTGCCTTCAAAAATTACTAAAGGGGAGGAGTTATGATTTTAATTGGCTAAATTCAATTTAATGCGATGTCGGTTAGTAGTAAAATAGTCGGGATTTCGTGATTCGGGATTTTGTGAATCGGGATTTTGTGTTTCGGGCTTTTGTGATTCGGGATTTCGTACCCAACCCTTGTAGAATAATAAGTGACCGAGGTACTAGTTTTACTTCCCAAGAATTTAGTAATTTTATAAAGAAACACAATATTGAACTTATTAAAGTTGCTGTTGCGTCACCACAATCAAATGGTCAAGTAGAACGAGTTAACCGATATATAAAGGCGATGTTAGCAAAGTTAACAAAATCTCCTGAACAAATTGACTGGCGACAAAAACTAACCAAAGTAGAGTTTGCTTTAAATAATACTAATTAGTTGAGTACTAAAAATTAGCCGAGCAAACTTTTGTTTGGTGTTGAACAGCGAGGTCTTATCGATGAATTGACTGAATATTTGGATGAGAAGTATTGAAATGCTGAGAGCGTTGATTTAGTAAATCTCCTAAGCGATGGTTAATTCATTCCTTACCTAAACAATTCGATATCAGGGACTTCGTAGTAATAAAAAATGTTGACACCTCCGTTGGTACTGATAAAAAATTATTACCTGAATATCGCGGCTCATATATTGTTAAGAAGAAAGTAGAAAAATGGAGATATTTTGATGATGTTTTAGACTCAACTAGATTTAAAAAATAGGTTCATTAATAAAGTTTGGATTTTGAGGGCAGCACTTTATTTTATAGGCGGTCAGCCATCAGCCGAATAGGGGGAATAACATTTAGCATACGAAAACATGCACGTGACGTAACTATTCGGGACTGGTGGAAGTGTGATCATAGCCTCTTCGCGGCGGCCGCTAGAAACAAACCTCTAAAAGGTTTGGCTAATATGATCAGGCTAGTTTCACAGGTTGGCAACGGGTTGATTCCCTGTTCCGTAAAACAAACGAATCACGAGACCTGCAACAAGCCTCGGAAACGGACTGATCCCACGACGACAACCAACGCAACGAAAAAGGAAAAATGATTTACGAATTTTTTTATGGAACGTACGATCGCTCTATAGAGCTCGAGCTGCTCAGCAGCTAGCCGATACCCTGTCAGAATATAAAGCTGACATAACAGCATTACAAAAATTAGATGGACAGGGAATGGTGTTTTACAGAAAATAGAATATGACCTATATTACAGTTGTCATACAAAACACCATGTGCTCGGGGTAGGCTTCATGGTCAGCGAAAAAATGAAGTCTACCGTCATCGGCTTTAACGCTATAAACGAAAGGCTATGCACCCTTCGCGTGAGTAACAAATGATAATGCTAAACAACAATCAACATATGCAACATCATCAATATATGCAATGCCCAACAATTATCAAATAATATCAAAGCCATTGAACTAAGTCGTACCAATGACCAGAATGCAACATCAGCAAATAAAACATATAAAAGCAGCACAACGACAAACAATCAGGGCTTAGTTATACGCATATAATCGAACAGTAACTGCAGCGACGCTGAAGACGGCGGGTTACTCTAGATTTAGTAATTATATATATTCATATATTCAATAAAGAACTCTAGGCCTGTGGACAACCGAAAAATTAATAATTTGTTTTTTTTTTTTATTCGGTCACCACATTAAATCTGTGGCGTTTGGTATAAATGAGATAAGTCCAAAAATTGACTTTTTTTGTTTCGACTGCCATTATGTTTCTTTTTGGCTATATTTTCATTCTATATTTAAACGAAAGCTGTATCTTTACTAGAAATAACTGTAATTATTTGGTCCAAATACGATAAGTACGGCTTTTAAATTTTGAGTTTGGTATAAACCAGATATGTACCACTTATCTTATTTATACCAAACAAAATTGAGTTAAAAAAATAATAATATGTCCACTAGGATTGAGCTTATTTTGTCAATGTCAGAATGTCTTTCATGCCAGGGCCTATAAATGTTAAGGATAATAAATCAAAAATCTGTGCAAAATTTCATTGAAATATGTTAACACGTGCCGCCGAGCACTTGAAATTTCCCATACAAAATGTATAGCGTTTTTGTAGTATTTTACTAAAAAAACCATGAGGGCGTAGTGCCGTAATAGTTAATGGATAAAACTCTAACTTGGCACAGGTCTTAAGTATAATGTAAGGTATAAAAAAAATATTTTCATATTTTGTAAAAAAAATACCCAATTAAAAAAAACAATAAATATGACTTATCTTTCACTTTTTGATCATTTCAAGCCTTTTTTTGGAAAAAAAAAAAATAAATTAAAGCTGTTAACGGTATATTTTGTGATTTTTATTTTTTAAATTGCTTAATAAGCTTATCAACAGTTATTTATAAGTTTTAGAAAAAAAAATTAAATATTATTTAATGTATAAAAGAAAGAAATTTAAAGCATACTTCAATATCAAACTTACATTTTTAGGTTGATTTTTTTTGTCTTCCTACATACATATATCTGGAATTTTTTTTTATATACATACATCGAGAACTATTTATTTTCTGAAGAAATATATACTTTTTTATTAGTACCTAACATTTTTAAAAGAACTGAAATTAATTGTCAATTCTTCGATAAAGACCCGTCTATTTGGCAATTAGATGAAGACTACCAATACGGTGTAAAATTTGTTAAAAATTTGAGGGTTGTCAACGATGTAGCTGAAGGACTCATTAGATTAATTTGAGAATATAAGTAACCAAACTTTGAGTGCAGATGAAGAGCAAAAACAATACATTATTCAAGTTCTCGACGAATATAAGAAAAATCCAGATACAAACAAAAACACACGGCTCCAATCAATCTAAAAATGTAAGCTTGAATTATGCTTTGAATTTCTTTCTTTTATACATAAAAAAATCTGTGTGAGTCGGAAAAATTTCCGTTCAAATCGAATAGGGCAGAATGATATCCAAGATCTGCTACCATTTATCGACCCGATTTGTCATATTTTTCACAAATTTTAAAACATACCCATACTAATTCGCAAGAAGCGAATTCCTATTTAAGTGATAGCGGTGCAAATTATGAACAGTAAACTTTTTTATTTCATTTAAGATGAATTCTGTTATTTGTTTTTTACTCGTATTACGATGAATAATCTTTTTCTTTAATTTAAAAAAGAAAAAAATAAGATAAGTGTTCTCAACATTGAATTCCTTCAAGTACCTATTTGTTTTATAAACCTATAAAAAAATTACGTAAAATAATCTTTTTTTTATGAATTTATCTAATGAAATAATGTGCTCTCAATTTTGAATTAGAATTATAAAATAAAATATTATAAAATTAAATCTAAAATCTAAAAATAAATTGATTTTTATGATAACTGCCAAATTTCTTATATTTTTTGTTAGTTTGTATTTGGTATAAACAGGATAACTGCCACAAAATCCTAAAATCGAGTTTTTTTTAATAAAAAAATTTAATGTACATTTGAAGTGCAGACTAGAGCTCTTGATTTCGACCGGGTACCCGGTACACTGACCGGGTACCCGGGTAACTAAATATCCGGGTATTACCCGGGTAGCCGGGTACCCGGGTAATACCCGGAATGTCCGGGTACCCGGGTACCCGGTCAATGTACCGGGTACCCGGGTATCAAGAGCTCTAGCGCAGACTCATATATGCGTAAACTTAAAAAATAATTCGATTATTTCCAAACAGTTTTTTACAATGCTTGAATAAACATTCAAATGCGTTTTCTGCAAAACTCAAAAAATGGAGTTATCTCATTTATACCAAACGCCACAGAAATATAAGTGGCGCAGTCGGTTGTCCTCTGTTCTGACGAAATTGAGGATAGTGATACGGAAAACTAAGTTAGATTATAATAAAGTGACATAAAAAAAGGATCTAATAATCTAGTAAAAATCGCAAATTGATTAAAATTTTAACTAAATCGTGTAAAGTGTGATCATACATACAAAATCGCGGAATTAGTTGTCATCTAAAAGGAGTACCATAGCACTGTGAAGTAAAATTTAACACGGTGTATAACCACAAGCTTAAATAAACAAAACTAAGTGTTATCAAATATGGCACAGCCTACAATCGAACAGTGTTTGTTGACGCTGACCGAAATTCTCAGCAGACAAAACGTAACTCAAAATTTAAGGTCAACAATTGAGAAAAGAATTAAATATGTGCAAATATTTACTGGAGAACAAGACACATTGCCTTCCTTTATCGCAACAGTTGAACAAATCCTTGAGGAATACGGAGCAGAATACACTCAACAAGTGTTCCACAACTTGGGAAGAGTGCAAACAAAAATTGAAAATCCACTTCAGACCAACGAGGGACCAAGGAACAATCTTAAGAGACATAAACAACATTAAGGTATTTAGTATAAGTCAACTTTTAGATAAAATTCAATATATTATAAGTAATATTACGGAATGTGCAACATTTAATGAAAAAGGTATGGAGATAGCCAACTGTCTTAATAGCTCACTACTTTTAAAAATCAAAGAAGTTACAGCAGGAGCATTAGCAGCAGAAATTTATAATGAATACAGTTTATCAAAAGTTAGGACTATTTTATTCAAATACGTAGGCCAAGATGAATACAATTTACGGTTAGGGAAAACCAATACAAGTCAACATAGAAATCAATGCACATACACACCCATTCCGAATTATCAGTTTAATAAAAACAATTACACTAACCCAAACCAGTTTAATAGAAACAATTACACTAACCTAAACCAGTTTAATAGAAACAATTACACTAACCAAAATGCCATATTAAATAGAAACAACGATTCAAGGCAAATTAGAAACAATAATATATCAGGACAAGCTAGGAATAACTTGAATAATCAGCAAACCCAAAACAGATCCCAAAATAATATGAATAACATTCAAAACTCAGGACAACATAGGTCAAAGCAATACAGAGTAGAACCTATGGATATAGACGCCTTAAATAGAAGGGAAGAAACTAATCAGATAGAAAACCACGAGTTTCTTATCAACTAGCCTCGGACAAAAGAAAAATATTCATACAGTTAACTTTAGAAAATACAGATTTTATAGCAATGATTGATACAGGATCTACTATAAGTCTGACTCAGTGGCGGATCCAGGATTTTACCATGGGGGGGGTTTAAAATTTATTCCATGTGTATTTTATATTTTATATTTTATATTTTCTTAAAAAATGAAAAAAACAAAAATTAAAAGAAACTTATTTGTCAAAATTGAAGAAAATCGATAAATTCTACATTATTACATTTGGAACAGATGTTAAGAAAACACACAATTCACGAGATCAAAACAAACAATATTGTTTATTCTTTTGTTATAAATAAACATACATACATAGATCTAAAAATTAATGAAAAATGAACCACAAATATTTAAAACAAAACAATAATTTTACTGAACGAATAAGAAATCGTTCAGTACTCACTTACTCGATATGTTTAATCGTTCAAAAAACAAAAATTGACGTTTCGGATCAACCGTTAATAATCGTAGAGTGGCTTTTTTGTCTATCGATAGAAATTTTTTTAAGAAGAGAAAATGAAGCAAAATTCACTCGATTATTTTAAAAAGACAGAAACAAATAAGAGGCAAAAAGCTGTAAGTACTGTATATCTTCATTGATTCAAACCTTCAGTAGGAAAAACTTATCTTATTTTATGAGGAATAAAAACTGTTTTGTTTGATATTTTACGTAGTCGAAATCATAGGTCATTTTAAACAATAGCTATTTTATTTAAATAAAAATCTTGCAGACTGTACAGGAAAGTCAAGCAGAATCGGAACAAGCTAATCCGAATGCAAGTACTCTGTTCTGTGAGACAATTTCTGCTCCGAATTTGTTTAACGTCTCGTCAAGCGATATTGCTCTTTTCGTAGAAGAAAATCTTTATGTTGTTGACAATGTTTGGGTTCCTCTAGAGGCTTTCAATTTTCGAAATAAAATTACAAAAATTTCAAAGCATGTAGTTGAAATACCGCAAATTTATTGCTTATTCGGCAAAAGAGAATGTTGCTTATTGCAAATACTGCGTGGCTTTCCAAACATCACCGGGTGGAATGGGGGGTGGAAAATTGGGTTAACTTGTCACCAAACCTTTTCGAGATTGGAAACGAATGTTTCTTTTATAAATAATAAACAAAAGTCTTGAATTGAAATAAAAAGAAATCGTTTTCTTTTTGTAGGTATATTTAGGTTGAGGCGGGGCTTATTTTATCAATTTCGGAATTTCTTTCATGCCCGGGCCTAAAAATGTTAAATATATTGAAATCGGTTACCGTTAACACTTGAGTAATATTTTTTGATTTGCTTTCGTTTCGAATTTCAATATTGAGTTTATTCTTCACCGGTCAATAATTCTCGGTCAATAATTCTCTTTCAAATAAAAAGTCAATTATTCTAGTTTTCAAAATAAGTATTGGTTTATTTAAGTAATATTTAAAGTTTTATGAGCTTTTTCAATTCAATAGATCTCAAAAAGAATCTATCGACTACTTGTGCGGCCAAATGCCCACACAAACCGAAAGATAATATACAATGTGCATTCTGCAACACATATTTTATCGTCGAGAGGACGAAAGTCATCTTTCTTTACTACTTCAAATCAAACTTTAAGTGCGGATGAAGAGCAAAAACAATAAATTATTCAAGTTCTCGACGAATTTAAAAAAATTTGCAGATATAAACAAAAACACACTGCTCCAATCAATCTAAAAATGCAAGTTTGTTATTGAATTATGTATTAAATTTCTTTCTTTTATGAATTAAATATTATTCCATTTTGTTTTTTTTTTTCTCAAATTTATAAATAACTGTTGAAAAGCTTATAAAGTAATTTAAAAAAATAAAAATATACCGTTAGCACCTTAAAAATAATTTTTTTTTGTACAAAAAGTCTTGAAATGATCAAAAAGTGAGATACCTATAAATCATATTGATTGTTGTTTTCAACTGGGAACTTTTTTTTAATAAAATATGAAAATATTTTGTTTATACCCTACATAATTAAGACCTGCGCCAAGTTTAAATTTTACCCATCAAGTGTAACGCCCTCACGAATTTTTTTAGTAAAACACTCAAAAACTCCATACATTTTCTAAGGGAAATTTCAAGTGCTCGGTGGCACGTGTTAACGGTAACCGATTTCATTGAAGTTTTGCATAGATTTTTTATTTATTATCCTTAACATTTTTAGGCCCGGGAATGAAAGAAATTCCGACATTGACAAAATAAGCCCCACCCAAATGTAGGTACATGTATGTGGGGTCCACAGAATTGCTTACTTTCCTTGTAACAAATGAGAACACACGGAATTTGATTTAGTCAACAAAAGTATATATTCTTTATTTATATTTCACTCTGAGCTTAGTTGTACGTTTGGTTACGATTGACAATCTTTTAAAATAAAAATTATTTAGGCTTGGGGTAGGTCGGCTCGCGCACGTCTTGCTTTTCTGAAGCTCTCTCGTCAACTAACTCCTTTTCTTTTGTCTTGTTCGTTCGTTTATAGTTTTGTGTTCCTATGTGTCGTCCGTTATTGTATATTGTTCTCGTTATGTCAGGTCCGTCTCCCTATTTGTCACGTCAGGTCCGTATCCTACATCTCGGCCATCCTATTATTCATTCGACCCGAATGACTTTGCCCAAAGTTTTATACCATCGGCGGCGGCAGTGGTACGCCCCGGCCCACAATGGTCTCCAATCTTTTCCACTTCATATCGGTCATGCTTGCACACTTTAGCAATCTTGTAGGGTCCAAGATATTTCGGCTTTAACTTTAATCCAGGACCGAATTGTGTCCTTCTCACCGCCACTAGGTCGTTCAATTTATACTTTGAAGCTTCTTTACGTTTCCTAAGATTGTAACGATAATTCTCTCTTTGTATATCCGCGATATTGGACTTGGCTTCAGCTCTCACGTGTTCCCTAGTCGTATCTAATTCCTTGTAGATCTCTTCGTTGAGTATCTCTTGGATATCAGGATTCTCTTTCAGGCGCATATCCATTCCCGTCAAGATCTTAAACGGAGCCATCTTTGTACTTCTTGGTGGCGTATTGTTGATGATCTGTTGCGCCCTATCCACGTTCCTGTACCACAGTCCAGCATCTCCTATGGTCATCTTTGTTAACAGGGGAATAAGTATTCGGTTGACCCGTTCAACCTGGCCATTACCTCGCGGTACACCCGTAGTGATCATCAAATGTAGGATTTCTTGCTCCTTACAATATTCTTCAAATGCTCGCGAACTAAATGCTGTCCCACGGTCCGATATTATTCTTCTAGGATTCCCAAAAATAGCGGCTTGTTTTCGTAGCTTATCAAGTACTTCTTCGGAGCCTGTACTCTTCGTTGGGTACAACCACACAAATTTCGAAAAAGCATCGATAACTACCAGAATATGGTTATATTTCTTTTTGGTATCATCTAATGGTCCGATATGGTCAATGTGGTTGGTCTGAAGGGGGTAGCTGCCTTTGTCAATTGGACTCAACAACCCTTCCTGCTTACCTCCCTTTCGTTCAGCCAATATACATTCGATACAGTTCCGGATAACTTTCGCAATCTTGGTTTTGGCATCTGGGATATAGTATGACTTTTCCAATATGTCTTGCGTCTTCTTAACAGCAAAATGGCCTTCTTTGTGTATCATTCGGATTATTTCGTCTTCCATGGACGATGGTATAGCGACCAACTCCAAAGTCGAATCCTTACAAATAACGCCATTTTTCATGAAAAAGTCTTGATATGGCTTTTGCTTCAAGATTTCTGAAACTACCTTTTAGAACTCGTCATGTGCCTGTGCCTCTTTTATTCTATAAGACAATGTTCCCACAATCAGCATTCCCACTCGACTTAGCGCATCAACATGTCGCATATTAGTACCGCTTCTATGTACTATTTCGTAATCGTAGTCTTGTAGATACATCGCCCATCTAGTCACTCTCAAAGGTACTTCTTTCTTAGTCATTGTCTGTGTGAAGGCATTACAATCAGTTACTATCGTCACGTGTCGCCCCAGAACATATACTCTCCACTTCTTCAATGCTCCTACAATTGCCAAGACTTCCAACTCATACAAATGGAATTTTTCTTCTTGAGGACTCGTTTTACGACTCATAAACTGCACTGGGTGATATTGCTGGTCGTCAATGTCTTTTTGGAGCAGCACAGCTCCATATCCGTACATACTCGCATTTGTGTGAATTTCAGTAACGGCGCGGCGTTTGGATCAAATATTTTAAGGACTGGTGATTTAGTAAGCGCGCCCTTCAACCACTCGAAAGCTTTTATCTGGTCTACTCCCATCACGATCTTCGAATTATTACGTAGCAAATCGCTTCATGGCTTTGCTCGTGTCGCATAACCCTCCACAAATCGCCTGAAATACGACGTAAGTCCCAGAAATCGTTCAACAGAATTTCTGTCTTTGGGTAACGGATAGTTTTCTACAGCTTTAGTCTTTTCTTCTGATGGACGTATTGTTCCACATTCAATCACGTATCCTAAGAAATTGATTCTTTTTTGGAGGAACTTACACTTCGCCCAATTCAACTCTAGTCCATTTACACTCGCCACTTCCAAAACTCTCTGCAGTCGAATGAACGCCTCGTCATAGCTAATAGCTGGTATAATAACATCATCCATGTAAACTTGAACCACGCCTTCATTGATCAATGGTTTAAGTACAGTCACTATAAATCTCGTGAAAACTGCTGGAGAATTGCAAATACCAAAAGGCACCTTCAAAAACTCGTACTGGCCATTATGGACTATGAATGATGTATACTTCCTTGAATCAGGTTCCACGGGCACATGGAAAAATCCATTTACCAGGTCAAGAGTCGTGAACACGGTGGCTTTCTGGAGTCGTTCTATAACATCATCTATTAATGGCAATGGAAAATGGTCTTTCACCATCCTGGCGTTGATTCTCCTAAAATCACAGCACATCCGTTTTTCTCCATTCTTTTTTGCTACTAGAACAACTGGTGATGCAAATTCAGATTTGCTCTCCTGAATTATCCCCTTCTTCAACCACTCAGCAACCTGCTTCTCAACCTCTTCCTTCTCCGGTGCTGAAATTCTTCTTGCTCTTTCGTATAGGGGTGACTCATCTTTCAAAATTATCTTCATGCTAATAGGACATGGCACTTCTTTTTTCGGCTGATAGTTTTTAGTAAGCATCTTGATCTTCTCTTGGAATTCTTCTGGAAGATAATGTAGGTCGACTGCAGGTGCGCTATCATCTTCCGTCGCCAAACAACACATAGCTTCAAACTCCGTTCGAAGTTCTGAAACTGCATCGATATTCGAATACCTTTGGGCTGATCTTTGCGTCTGGACATCTTCCTTCGGCCTACTTACTGCCCCCGATATACTCGTATCCTTCTTCTTTTCGACCAACAATCCATCCTCAGACATCTTCCTTTCTGTATCGTCTAACTTCTAAATCTGCTTCATAACCTCATTTAAAGGCATTCTGGAACAACCTGCCTTACATTCTGCTTGCTCTAGCATTCTTTCGTCTTTTTTACTCCAAAACCTTACTTCGTTATTTTTTATTACATCAGTTCCAATTATCATTGAGAACGGCATGTCACGTTCTCTCACAACATGTAGCCTCACTTCAAATGGAATTTTATCTATCGTAACTACAGTATCAAAATATCCAAGTGTTCTTATTTCTTTATTACCTAACCCAGTCAAAGCAGTTGATCTATCTTCTAAGGTAACTTTAGGGAAATTTAGTAACATTTCATTCCTTAGTAGAGATAAATCACACTCAGTGTCAACCAATGCTGTTACTTCCACTCCCATCATCATAACATCCTTCATCAAATGACCTGCCCTACTGCCAAAGTTAGCTTTGGCTTTTGTCTCCGATTTGGTATCAGCTGACCCCTTACATTCGAATGATCGATGCCCCATTGACCCACACTTAAAACATTTGAACCCCTTAGTACATTCTTTCGCCAGATGACTGGAATCTCCACATTTGAAACATTTCCTCGGGATTTCACGTTTAGTAGAAGTTGATGCTTCTTGCTTCACTTGATTCGTCCCTGGAACTCGTTGAGGTATATCACTAACCGATTGTTGCTTAATGCGTTCATAGATTTTTAGCTTACTCTTTAACTCTTCAATTGTGGTTGCTTCGTAAAGAACGATTTTGTTAATTTTGTCATCTTTCAACCCCGCTATATAGTAATCTATTAGGGATAGATCATCTATTTGAATGGGTTTGGCCATTTCCATCAACTTGTACAAATATTCCCTATGCGTCTCATTTGGTTGCTTGCGGCGACTTTTCAACTGCCTATGTACCTCTGCAGAGCTCAACTGGACTGCGAATTCTCTTTTTAGCGCCTGTTTCATAGTCGTCCAATCTCTTACACCACTTTCGCTTTGGATAAAAAGTTTTGCCGCACCAGATATAAGCCTCTTTGCAAAAATAAATTGATGTAATTCTCCAAATCCCAGCGATGAACAGGAGTCCTCATATTGCGTAATCCAATCTTCAATGTTCTGCGTGCTTTCGCCCGAAAATGGTGAGATAGCATCCTCGATGTCCCTGAATTTAAAACTGCTTGATGGCAAATGTCTAACTTCAGTCACCGAATTCTGCCTGAGACCTCTTCCTGCCGACGCGAACCCCTACCACCACCTACGGCATCACTAAAAACATCATCGTCGACAGTAGGATTAATGCCATGGTATTATTTTAGTTCCTCAACCGTAAGTAATTTAATTGATTCCTCGTCCATTTTTAAAATTTTAAGCCTACCCCTTACCTGTACACTTCAATTACTTCAAATTTTAAAAATAATTTTTGTTTTCAATTTTATTCTAAATTGAATTTATCTCTTAAAATAAATAATTAAATTATGAAATTAAATGTATATCTTTAATGAAATACAATATAATTCTTAAATTAAATCTATTCTGCTAAGCAAAAATAATATTATCAAATCAAAAAACAAATGAAATCAATATATTAAAAATCAAAACATTTCTTATATTTACGGCCGCTACTGTTTGCTTCTTCTCAATGTTGCTTGTTTCTTCTCGATGCAATTTTTTTACTGTTCACTTCTTCGATTGTTTATTTTTGTTCCACTCTTCTTTAATAGGGGTAGTTATTTTGTCACTTTTTTTGCAGATATGTATACTGTTTTATTTATCTGTATTTTATTTTTCGTCACTTCTTCTTTTTTTTTAGGTATTTTGTTTTGTACTCTTCTAACACTTCTATATTTCTTTTCAGGTATGTATGCTTCTTGTTAAATTTTTCTTATACTTCTTTTCTTATTCACTGTCTTAGTATGAGTGCGGCATACTTTTTTGCAATTTACAAACACGACACTTCATGTACATAGTGCCTGGTTACACGAGCGGAAAAAAAAGTTAATTCTCGAAAGAGAATGCATGATTTTTAAAAAGAAGGAAAGAGATGGCATTTTTTTCCATCTCTTTCCTACTTTCTAAAAATCATGCGTTCTCTTTCGAGAATTAACTTTTTTTTCCGCTCGTGTAACCAGGCACATAATATGTATTTCTGTTTTCTGTTCACTTCGTTTGGATTCTTCAAATTTGACCGTTAGCGTTGGCTCTTTTTGTTCGATTCAACTACCGTCAGCTTCGTGGCGTCAGGAGTTTTTTTTTTTTTTGTCTTTCTTATTTTCAGTTGTATGAATATGAACTGCGGTCGCTTCAACTTTTTAAATTCAACTGCCATCTGCTTCGTGGCTTCAGGAGTT
This sequence comes from Syrphus vitripennis, assembly GCA_958431115.1. Taxonomy (NCBI): domain Eukaryota; kingdom Metazoa; phylum Arthropoda; class Insecta; order Diptera; family Syrphidae; genus Syrphus; species Syrphus vitripennis. The sequence goes on along the minus strand of OY288110.1, from coordinate 59,447,461 downwards.
TTTTTTTTTTTATTATTGAGTTGTCGCGCACTCGGACATCGCACTTGCACTCAACTTTGGCACTATCACTGTTAGAGCCCCCAAATTCTGTGGGGTCCACAGAATTGCTTACTTTCCTTGTAACAAATGAGAACACACGGAATTTGATTTAGTCAACAAAAGTATATATTCTTTATTTATATTTCACTCTGAGCTTAGTTGTACGTTTGGTTACGATTGACAATCTTTTAAAATAAAAATTATTTAGGCTTGGGGTAGGTCGGCTCGCGCACGTCTTGCTTTTCTGAAGCTCTCTCGTCAACTAACTCCTTTTCTTTTGTCTTGTTCGTTCGTTTATAGTTTTGTGTTCCTATGTGTCGTCCGTTATTGTATATTGTTCTCGTTATGTCAGGTCCGTCTCCCTATTTGTCACCTCGGGTCCGTATCCTACATGTATGAAGAGCAAGATTGGGGACATTTTTTTGTTTTGCTTTTTGGATTGGATTTGGTTTCGGTTCTCGCCGAGTGTTGTATGAGGTTTCTCACTCTCATAAGTGCTTAAGGTGTAAAAACAACACAAAATAGCTGCTATACAACTTGAAAGGGGAAACTCAATTCCTTGGCCACACGATGCATCCTCAATGCCAGTTTTGGACTTTCCCACTGAGAATTAAAGGGCTTACTTAAATAGTCGGACGCTGTCTATGGTAATGTCGAAAACCATAGACAAAGAAGTCAGGCTGACCACTGAAAAATAAAATTTTATAGTTAATCCTTAGCTTAGCTTCCAAAAATAATTGTGTTTCTGGGTTCATCCAACAATTTTTTTGTACGGGGAAAATATTAGTTTCTATACATACAAAAATTAATTTACTTAACCCTCAAGGGGGGGGTTTGGACCCAAAACCCCCCCCCCCCCCGTAAATCCGCCTATGATTAACAAACAATAGTTTATCGATAACTTATTTTGTTTACATATCAAGGAATGGTTCAATACCTACTTACAATTACATGTAGTTCAGATTCCGTTGCACAGCATAGATTTAGAACCTTGAAATTGTTAAGTATGACTACTGAAGGCACAAAACGTGGATAATTTTTGGCAATTTTTTTAGAATTATTATCTACTCCAGGAAAATTAGACTTTGACTTCGAAAAAATTCCGACAAAAGTGAATTTTAGTTTGGTGCTTAATTTTGACGTTCAGCACGTCCTTAAAAGTACCCTAATTTTGGATTGTAGCTTAACTTTAAGGGGAGAACTTTAAGGGGCAAGCTACTTTATTGCGATTTACTTCAAAAATATAATTTCTTTTGAAAAAAAATGAAGCCATGAATTGTTCCTTATTTTATACTATACAAAAAAAATTCAGAGACCATCAATAGGTTGTGAGAAAAATGCTAAAGATGGTGTTCATATTTCATTTAAACTAATTTTTTGTAAAGTGCAACAATAATTTTTTTGCTATTAATTATGTTTAAATTTCATTTAAATTTAATTTTTTGTAAAGTGCAAACATAATCTTTTTTGTCATTAATTTATGCAAGCGTGTGAACAGTTAAAATTTTTGTGTTTCACGGACCTCATTTTCCAATCTGTATATTTTCGTTTTTACCTGTTCCCACGCTTGAATATTATTGCATAGTTGCACTTTTAATTCATTTGCATTTTTTTAATTTTAAAATTCAGTTTCTGTGAAACCCTTAATGTGAATAGTCGTGACTTTTAATTTGTGGTTCTGGTTAAGACATTTTTTTTCTTTCTCTCGGATTTATTTGTCTTTGTACTTATTTGGTTTTGAAGTTTAAACACTGAATTAAACATTGGCGACTGTGACAGGACACTACTAAAGAAAAGTTTTTAGTGGCCTGTATATAGTGATTTATAAAATAGTTGTTGCAAGTTAAAAGTGGTTAAAGAAAAATACTAAAAATGGCTTCCAAGAATAATGACCTAAGTATTGAAAGCATCGCGGCTCAACAACAACAGATAGGTGATTCTATTTGTTCAGTTGTGCGCAATTACAATAAAGATGGTCCCACTAGGAAAACCCTCGACTACCTCATCAAGAAAAGGCATCAGTTAGAGGTTTTGTGGGAGGAGTTTGACAAAAATGATACGATTTTCCGAGACAAATTCTCGGAACATATGGATCACCAGTATTTTCAAAAGGACTATTTCCAACTGGTGCGTCGGGCAGCGGATCTCATGAGGAGTGATGTAAGTCGTCGTCTTTTAGCTATTGAAGAAATAGAAAAAGGCGCAAGCAAGATGCCTTACCAAGAAAAAAATCCCAAGGAGAAACTAGATGAAACTCAGACGGTGGATTTGAATAATCCAACAGGAAAAGGAGCGATTCCAAAACCAATTATCCGCAATTCAATTCCAAAACCGAATTTCCAAACAAATTTAAACCAAGAACCCCAATATTCAATTATCCCGATGAATAACAAGACAAGATTTAATTAAATATTAAATATATTGAAAAGATCTTTAGACAAGGTCGATGAGCAGTCCTTGTTGAATAAAGGTCTACAATTTCGTCAAATTAAAAAAAAAAGTTTGGAACAGAATTGGGATGATATCACTTGTTTATATCGAAAATTGGACCAGGAATTGGATGCAGAGGAAGTAGAAGACTACTTTGATATGCCAGAGAAGCTTGAGGAGACGTTATTGATGTTAGCAACTAGCGTTGCACCATCCCAAGAAACAGCAACTGACCCAAAACCTTCAAAGATAATGATGAGGCTGCCAAAAATTGAGCTCCCTAAATTTGATGGAGAATACTTAAACTGGTTGCAATTGCATGACTTGTTCAAGCAAATGATTCATGATCAGCCTATCCCACCAGCACAAAAATTATATTTCCTAAGGGCAAATGTTACAGGAAAAGCCAAGGAATTAATCAAAAATGTCAAGCCCACTGATAGCAACTACGAGGTAGCTTGGGTTGTCCTTGTTGAACGCTTCAACAATAAAAGATTACTATTGACTGCACAACTAAACAAGCTATTGATGCAGTCAGCTACAACAGCAACAAGTTCAAGTTTTAGAAAACTACATGATAACACGAAGGAGTGCTTGCAAGTTATCTCCAACCTTAATGTCGACATCGAAAATTGGGATCCGATCGTCGTTCATTGTCTGCTGCAAAAACTGGACAAAGAGAGAAGAGAAAAATTCGAGTTTACGATCAAGGATCCGAGAAGAAGTCCATCCATTGAAGAGTTTCTGAAGTTCGTTGAGGCCAGATTTCAGACTCTAGAGGCCATTAACCCAAAAGATGGAGGAAGGATGAAGTATCAAAGCCTGGAGGTCACCAGCTGCGATACTGGGAAAAAGTCAACCATGGTCATTGCGCCCAAGAGCGATCAGGAACTAATTTGTCATTTCTGCAATTCAAGTAAGCATGGTATATACAATTGCAATAAATTTTTGTTTCTTTCAGGTATAGAACGAGGAAAAGCTGTCCATAAACTGATGTTGTGCAGAAATTGTCTCAAGAAAAGCCATTATTCCCAATCATGTATAGCTCGAAAATGCCGAAAGTGCAACATGCTCCACAACACGTTACTTCATCAATATAAAATACAAAAATCTCAAGAAATAAGCAAGGGTCAGTGGGGTGATAAAGTATCTTTAAGCAACACTCCACACCAAGTAAACCAGGCAGGAAACCAGATAGTAAACCAGGCAGTAAATAACGCAGCAGCAGAAACTCGTGTCCAGAAACGCCACGTATACTTAGCAACAGCAGTGGTCAATGTGATATCTTTATATGGTATACGCATCCCATGCAGAGCTCTTCTTGATTCCGGATCTCAGTTGAACTTTGTGACGACATCGTTCATTCAACAGTTGGGTATTAAGAAGTATCGTAAGGATACCCCTATAAGCGGAATAGGCGCACAAGAGTGTAGGTCCGAGTTTGTGGCATCAATTACATTTGAATCCAGAACCTCGGGGTATGAAGCGACCATTGAAGCGAACCTCATGGCCCGCATAAGTGACTACTAGGCTTGCCAAGAAATTGATGTTTCTTTGTGGAAAATTCCCAATCACATCCAACTTGCAGATCCTTCATTCTGCAAGGCTAACCAAATTGACATGCTGTTAGGAGCTGAACTGTTCTTTGACCTGTTTATATCTTCCAACTTTGCGTAATACAAAGTTAGGTTGGGTTGTAGCAGGAAGCGTTTTAGCCTCAAATTCAAATTCAAATACTCATTGCCATATTGTAACGAAGCCATCGTTGACATCATTGGACAAACTTGTTCGTTCATTCTGGGAAACAGAAAGCCATGACACTCCTATTGATGCTGAAACCGAAGAAGAACATCAGTGCGAAGAACATTTCAAGAAGAACACCACAATTAATTCCGAAGGTAAATTTGTTGTTACATTACCATTTAAACAGGATCCTATAATATCTTTAGGGGACTCCATGTCATCAGCAAGAAAATGGTTTTTTTTCATTAGAAAACAAGCTGAACAAGGATGAAGAACTCAAAACATCCTACATTAGCTTCATGCAAGAATATGAAGCATTAGGTCACATGACACCATTGAAAAATGGTATTATTGCAAAGGGGCACTACGTCAAAACTTCGAGTAGTTTTTAATGCATCTGCTAAAACCACTTCTGGTCTCTCACTCAATGATATACTTATGGTCGGGCCAACAGTTCAACCAGATCTATTCTCAATTGTTCTAAAATTCAGAATGCACCGGTATGTATTTACTGCAGACATAACAAAGATGTATCGTCAGGTCTTATTACGAGAGGAAGAACAAGCTTTCCAACTTATTTATTGGAGACCAAGAACCGATATGCCATTGCAGCTTTATAAATTAAATACCGTCACCTATGGCACAGCCTCTGCTTCCTATTTAGCAACCAGATGTCTTGTGAAACTAGCTGATGACAAACAAGAGACATTTTATAGAGCTTCACAAGCCGTTAAAAAAAAACAATGTTTACGTGGATGATTGTTTGGCCGGTGCTGGTGCAGACAACATTGATGACGCTCAATAATCCCATGATTTTAAAAGATATACCTGAAGACGACAAAGAGAAATTAGTAACATTCCATCAATCTGAGATAATTAAATCTTTAGGATTAATACGGGATCCTTCACTAGATGTTTTCAAATTCAGCTTTAATGACGAAAAGGTAAATAAAATAAACATACTCGGACCAATAATCGTGATTGGTAAGCTATTCTTACAAGAGTTGTGGCAATTAAATATGACTTGGGATAATAAGCTTGAAACTGAAAAGGCTCAAAAGTGGATAAACTATATTGCCCAGTTTTCACACTTGAACATGTTAAATGTTCCACGATATGTCCTTATTCCCTCCGCCAAATCAATCGAACTTCATGCCTTTTCGGATTGCAGTTTATTTGCATTCGGATCATGTGTGTACTTAAGATCGGTTGATGAAAACAACAAAAGCCTATGCCAACTTATGTGCTCAAAATCAAGAGTAGTGTAATGAGCCCTGCCTATCCTACAAAGCTATGGAGGATATGGGATTCCTCAAGCCAATTATATATGTTGGCTAAAGAGCCGATCTGATTTGAGTAATAAAAAAGAAGGCTAATAAGCCGAGTTTCTTCGTTTGACTCCCAAATTAAAAGTCAATTTTATTTGATCAGACTTAGGCTATTTATACAAAATAATTTCCTTACACACTAAGAACTTAAAGTTATACATATTATTACTAAAACATATACATTGTATTGAATTCTAATTCGGTGGGAAACAAATGACAGAATCGGGCAGCATACTTGCTATGTCATCAAAATCATAACCAATATACATGCCCCTTTCACAATGCCACAAATGCATCCAAATTCGTTCAGGCATATTTACTACACAGCATGCAGTGCGTTGAACCTTCACGAATAGGTAGATACACTTGACCATAGTAAAAGTAATCTGAGACTCAAGTGGCATTGAACATTTTATTAAATAATTTTCTGCAGTGAATGAAATGCGAGTGCATATGAGAAATGGGTTGGCTATAGGAACGTGGAGTATAGATCTATGGCAATGATCTGCAATAAAATTCTTATGCAATATAGTGTAGTGTATGCGCACTACATCCTCACTCTTTTAGAAAAAAAAAATATAATTTTTTTTTTGTTAATTTTTTTAATCTATTATTATGTACCTCTTTGGTTTCATTATTAATCTTAATTTTACTATTTACGCCCTTTAATTCAATAACTTCGTATGGTCCTTTATATGGGTTTTCTAATTTTTTCTTATTTCCTACTTTTAAATATACCTTATCTCCTACTTTTAATTGTAATGGGTTTGCAATCTTATCTACTAATTCCTTTCTTTCTATTTTACTTTTATCTAATAATCTTTTAGCTATTACTCTTATTTGACCTAATTTAAATTTTAATTCTAAACTGTAATCATCAATGTTATATATAGGGCTTGTTATGTTATGAGCTAAGCCTTCTGGTAGTTTAGCTAATTTTCCATAAACAAATTCAAAGGGTGATATACCTGTGCTAGAGTGTGCAAAGGCAATTAGATATTCATTTAATACTCTATGGTTTCGTTCTATAGATCCTAATGTTTCGTGATGATAGGGTGTTGATGTTATGTGATTTATCCCAAATAATGTGTAAACGTTTTATTACTTCGTTGATAAATTCTGTCCCCATGTCTGTTCTTAATGTTCTGAAACTACCGTGTCTAAGAAGGAAATTATCTACCAATGCTTTTGCTACAGTGTTTGCATCTTTGCTTTTAATAGGAATAGCTTCGACGTATTTTGTTAACTCACATTGTAGAGTAAGTATATACCTAAAGTCGTTTGAGGGTCTTGGTGGACCTACGGTGTCTGCTGTTACTACTTCAAAACTTGTTGCTGGTGTCTCTGTTAATACCAATCTTTTTTTTGTATTCCTGATTTGTTTGCTCTGTGCACATACATATTATGCATTCATTAACGTATTTCTTCACCATTTTGTTTACATTTTTCCAACAATATCTTTGTTTTATTTTATTTATCGTTCTTTTTATGCCTGAGTGCCCACCGGCATGTGGTGTATTATGAAAATTCTCTATTATCTTTTCTTTCTCTTTATCATCAAGAACTCTTATTGGGGGAATATATATCAATATTTTTAGTCGTGCTTTTCTTTCAATTTTTTGTTGTAATTTATTATACAATTTTTTTAATTCATATATACTTATGTGCTCAAATATTTCGTCATTATTAGCAATTGCTAATTGGTTAATATCTTTTTTATTCATTCTAAATACCAGTTTCTCCAAGATCAGACCTAAATCGAGATTCGGATTATCACTGTATTCTATCACCACATCTGTATTGTTTACATGAATTTTTGTACAGGCTTCTCCTGAATTAAACCTTAGTTTATATGAGGATTTTCGCTGTTGTACTTCATGTTTTTGTAGCACTTTTTTGAATTTTAATTTTTTATTATTTTTAATTAATTATTGTTAGGGAACCACATTCCCAAATGTATATAGGTGTATCATTCGTTTCTAACTCTATATTTTTAACATTTTGGTTTTTTAGATTTTCATTTGCTATTTTAGCTGATTTTGATCTACTTAGTCATAATATTTACATTTGAAGTTGGGATCATTTCTTTTAATATTTCAGAATCAAGCTTGATACGTGATAACGCATCAGCATTTGTGTTCATTGATCCCTGTTTATAAATAATATTAAAGGTGTAATCTGCTAGATCCAATCTTATCCTTGTTAACTTTGATGATGGATTTTTGTATGTTAAGAGACTCAGCTCATGCTTGGTTAAACTTCTACTGGTATATAAAATCGGGAGATCTTTACCTATCTCACCTTGTGATAGTACTGCTCCTAAGGCAACATTCGAAGCAGCAGTTGTTATTATGAATGTCTCTTCATGTTTTGGGTATTTAAGGATAGGTGGATTTATAAGCTTGTTTTGCAAAGTGATAAAGTCATTTTCACATTCTTCGCTCCAAATGAATTCTACTCCCTTTTTAGATAGCATATTTAGTGGTCTGGCTACTGTTGCAAAGTCTTTTATGAATCTCCTATAATAGTTGCAGAACGCTACAAATCTTTTGACTTCCTCTGCATTTTTTGGTGTTGGATATGCAGTAATAGCTTCATACTTTTGCGGATCTGGTTTTATTCCCTCATTTGTTATTAAATGTCCAAGATATGTTACCTGCGTTTGCAGCCAATTGCATTTTTTGGGGTTCAGTTTGAGATTGTATTTTCTGAGCCTTTGAAGAATCTTTATAAGGTTACTGTTGTGATGATTCAGGCTACAGCCGAATATAATTATATCGTCAACATATAAGAAAGCTTCAGTGCTAAGACCTGCTAAGGCTACAGATAGCATACGTTGGAAGCTATTCGTTGATATTTTTAGTCCAAATGGTAACATATTGAAGTAAAAATGTCCACGGGGTGTTGAAAATGCTGTTTTTGGTCTAGATTCCTCATCCAATTCTATTTGATGGAAGGAGCTAGTTAAATCTAAGGTGGAAAAGTATTTAGCTCTGCCCAGTGTATCTATTACATCCTCCAGTCTTGTCAAGGGAAATTTATCGTCCATTATTTTTTTATTCAATTGACGGAAATCCACAACTAAACGCAATTTCTTTTCTCCCTGGGAATCTTTTTTTGGTACCACGAGCAAAGGTGAGTTAAATGGGCTGACTGAAGGTTCAATTATGTTATCTTCAAGAAGCTTATCTTCTTGTTGGTTGATTTTTTCTATCTGTCAATTGGGAAGTCTATAATTTTTAATGTAAACAGGATTGTTGTCTGTCATAGAAATTCCTTGTTTGTAGAAATTATTTACTGTCAATGTATCTCCATCTAGATGGAAACAATCTGCAAATTCCTTACATATCTCTAAAATGGAATGTTTTGCTTTAATATCTGATATGTCGATATTTAGTTTCTTTATTAGGCTTTCATATTGATTTTCTTTTTTGTTCTTTTCAAAATTCTTTTTTAGATCTATAACATGAAAATCAGTGAGTGGGACTACATCTGGCTTGAATGGTTTTAAAGTTACGTCATGCTCTAAAGTGTTTAAAAATGCCATTTGAGTGATGCCTTTTGCTGAGATAATTGAATTCGCGATAAAAACTCCATTTTGTATTTCTTGATTAAGCACGATGCTGTCTTCCGGTACTTCAAGATTTATTAGATGCAGTGATTGTGTTCTTGCGGGTAAAATAATATTTTGTGATTTAGGAAGCTGTGTGAACATTGGGAAAATGAATTCATCATTTTTTAATAAAATAGATAGGGTAAAGTTTTCATAATCTATTTAACAATTGTTTCTTATCAAAAAATCTCTTCCTAGAATACCATTAGTATTGATTGGGAAACTGTCATCTACTACTTGGAACTTTTGCTCGATCTGTTCGCCCTCGATTTTTAATTGCCCATGTATTGAACCTTTAGAATATACTTCCGAATCTGTGACTCCTTTAATCGTTATTTTATCTGTTATATTTATGTTCTTTTCTGATTTTAAGCTACTTCTCTTCAGGATTGAGATATCAGCACCTGTATCAATTAAAAACTTTTGATCTTTTCTTGTTATGTCAGATTGAGCTATTATATAATTTGTAAAATGGAGGTTAACAGCCCTATTCTCCCCAACATCACTGATACCTCACAAGTCACAACTAGTGGTGAAATTGATTTTGTGACTTTTTCGTATTCTCCCCCATGGTCACAAGTTGTGAGAGTCACAAAAACTATCGAAATTGTGATCTCCTTATAGGTAGGTCACAACTCACAAATTTTTTGTGTTTTGATATTTCGGTGTACAAAAGTTTCTGAATTTGCATTTGTGAGATATAATGGAAGTGGATTTTATTTTATTCCATCTTATTCGAGATGTTTTATCTGAAAACGAAAAGTATCTACGAATTGTATGGCTCCAAAGAACCTATTGTATTTGTAGATTGTAGCGAAGACAACTCTTAAGATTAAGAACTATTGGGGTTTTCCATGGGCAAAATAAATCAATTTATTTTTGATCCAGATCAGTCAAAAATCAAATTTCCCCTGTTTTTGCATTCCATGGGGCAAAATAAATTGATTTATTTTTGATCTAAGATCAAATCTGCAGATCTGGATTTTTCGGCAGATTTACCCCTCTTTGTACTAATACTAATACAACTTTCAGCAGTTAGCTTGACAGATACAAGTTTTTCTTTTTATTTCTATTTTGTTTTGGTTTTGTTTTGTTTAGTTTTGGTTTGAGTTTTCGTCTATTAAATAAATAATTTTTTAAAATATGAGAGCAATTTTAAATGAATTGGTAGATTCATCAACTTCATCTACTTCTTCTGAAAACGAAGCAAGCGGTGGAGATTTTTTTGATGTGATGAAAGTTATATTTCAGAAAGAAAACAAAAATCGGGTTCCAGATTTTGTAAAGGATGTTGTAAATAAATATTCGTTTACACGTACATGAAGTTACACCAATACAATAACAAAAAAAAATCAATTCCAATTGTATTCCATGGGCGACGAAAAAAAATCAATTTTTTGATCGAAATCTGGATTACCCATGGAAAACACCATATGAAAGACGCAAACGATCCATTTGCCCTACAAGAAAGCATTTTCATGAAAATATGTCAATTGTGTTACCTGGCGCTTGCATTATTGAAATAAATTTTTTTGTTTTATTTTTCAATTTGGAAATCTGTTCTTGTTTTTAATTATCAGCTGTTCCAAAAGTCACAAAAAAATTCATCTTTGCAGTGGTGAGTTTCGTTGTGAGTTTTGTTGTGACGATTAGGGGGAGAATACCAAAATGTTATCGAATCACAACAATCCTCACAAGGAATAGTCACAAGAGCTTGTGACTTATGACTCCTCACAAGGGGGAGAATCGGGCTGTAAGATTCAGGATTGCCTTTATTGGTTGTTTTCTAAACTGAAGTCTGAGTCTCTCTGGGCTTCGGAGACTCCTTGTGTGTTTTCCGAACCTTCAATATAGTTTATTGTTCTTGGGTTTTGTGTATTGTAATTTGCATTATTATATCTATTATTATTGAATCTGTTGTTAGTATTATTGTTATATCTATTGTTATTATAATATCTCATCTCATCTCATACTATTATAACTGTTATTGTTATTTTTATTGCTATTATATCTTGTGTTGAATCTAGTATTGTTGTTTTGATTTCCTGATCTACTAAATCTGTTGCTATTGTTCCTGTTAAAATTTTGATAATTGTTACCCCTGGAGTTATTTACTCTGAAATGGTTAACTTGTGCAAACTCATTAGACGAATCTAACTCTTCTGCTAATTGAATTACTTCATTGAGTGTTTTCGGTCTAGCCGAGAAGACCGTTGACTTTGTTGGTTGTTGCAACCCAGTTTTGAATGCATTTAAACCTAATTGGTCATTCATTTTGCAGATCGTTTTCCTACTTTCATCTCCTTGCTCTAACAATTTCAGTGAAGTGAGCTCTGATACCAGAGTTTCTATTTTTGTTGCAAAGGTAGTAGTTGTGCTTGAATTTTGTTGTATAGTGGAGAGTTGTGAAATTATTTGAAGAGAATTTTTTTTACTTTTAAAAAGTTGAATAAAGATTTCCTTCAGTTCTTTGATTGTTTTGGGTTCTTTAACAGTATTTAGCTTATTCCTAACTTTGTCGGTTAATTTTGCTCCTAAAACAAATTTTATGAGCTTGTTTTTTTCATTTTCATCACTAAGAGAGCTGTCAACATAGTCTACTAAATTTAAAAAATTGGTTAGTTTTTCTGCTTCCCCTCCATACTCTGGTATAATTTTTATACTTGATAAAATGTCGAATTTTGCCATTTTTAATTCTAATTTATTTATTTCTTATTCGATTAATTTTTGATCAATTTCAATATATTCTTCTCCTACGTTTTCTATATCTAATAATTTCCTTTTATCATCTAATATTTGTTTCAATATGACCAACAAATTATCTATAATTGTTTTCAATGCCTGCTGATTTGTTTCCTCAGGTGAATTTTCATACTTTTTATTAAATTCTTCTTCTAATTCTAGTATTTCATCTCTTTTTTCGTTTATATATTTTTGAGAATATTTTCTTGTTGGAGTTTTATTAAAGTTTGCTATTATTTCTTTAAACGTTTTTATTGTGTTCAACATATTTTTAAATATACATTTTTATCGTAACAACAATTAAATTTTTATTTGTTCAATTTTTTTTTTTTTTTTTTTATGCTGTTATATTTTTAACTTCATTACTTACAATTTTTTGTACATTAGTTTTAAAATAAAATTTAAAAATTTTCAATGAAAGGTAGATTACAAATATTATTAAAATTATAATTAGAATATCTTTGAATAATAGGTTTGAACTAAATACAGTTGTATTATTATTGTTTGAGGCATTAACAATCACCTCTTCTTTGGACGTTTTTCCTCCCATTTGTATTAATTTTTTTTTTGTTTTCTGTTATTATAAACATATATACTTTTTTTTTTTTATTTTTTTTTCATTATTTTTCATATTTGCCTGTTGCTGCAAATTTCTTGCTTGTTCAATTAAATATTTTTTTTGTTCATTGTTGGCTAATCCAGCTAACCTGTACTGATTACCAACTTCTTGTCTAATTTTAACCTTGCGCCCAGCGCGTTTTCTTTTGTGCTGCTGTTGCTGTTGTTGTTCCGGCTGATGTTTGATTATTTGGCTTTTTTTGTAGTCTTCAATCGTCAAAGGATTTGGGCCCGCTGTTTTAGACGTTGCAATATATTGCGGTATATCTTCGGTTGGCTCGCCCGGATGATATGGATATTCAAAAAGTTTGTCGAGCTCTTCCGGACTATATGACATAATATCTTATCCAAAAAAGACTGGCAAGATCGCCATGTAATAAGCCCTGCCTATCCTACAAAGCTATGGAGGATATGGGCTTCCTCAAGCCAATTATATATGTTGGCTAAAGAGCCGATCTGATTTGAGTAATAAAAAAGAAGGCTAATAAGCCGAGTTTCTTCGTTTGACTCCCAAATTAAAAGTCAATTTTATTTGATCAGACTTAGGCTATTTATACAAAATAATTTCCTTACACACTAAGAACTTAAAGCTATACATATTATTACTAAAACATATACATTGTATTGAATTCTAATTCGGTGGGAAACAAATGACAGAATCGGGCAGCATACTTGCTATGTCATCAAAATCATAACCAATATACATGCCCCTTTCACAATGCACAAATGCATCCAAATTCGTTCAGGCATATTTACTACACAGCATGCAGTGCGTTGAACCTTCACGAATAGGTAGATACACTTGACCATAGTAAAAGTAATCTGTGACTCAAGTGGCATTGAACATTTTATTAAATAATTTTCTGCAGTGAATGAAATGCGAGTGCATATGAGAAATGGGTTGGCTATAGGAACGTGGAGTATAGATCTATGGCAATGACCTGCAATAAAATTCTTATGCAATATAGTGTAGTGTATGCGCACTACAGTAGTGCCACTGAAAACTGTCAGCATAGCCCGCCTAGAACTACAAGCAGCAGTCCTTATGGTGGAATTAGTGGATAGACTAATTCAAATTCTTCCGAAGAAAATTGACAAGGTATGCTATTATACAGATTCAACAACCGTTTTAGCTTGGCTTAAATCACCTTCTTACACCTGGGAGACGTTTGTTGCAAATAGGGTTGCGAAAATACAATCACTTTCAGAGTTTCATCAATGGCAATTTATCAAGGGCAACTCAATCCTGCAGATTTGGTGTCAAGAGGATCAAGATAAGAAGTACTATTCAAGTCACAAATGTGGTTTCAAGGTCCAGAATCTCTAAGAAATGGGGAAACAAGTCCCTTCAATGAATACGATTTTCCAGAGGTTATTCCAGAAAGACGCAAGAAGAAATCGGTTTTGTCAGCAGCAATTCAAAATGAGCTTAGCTTGATAGAAAACATCAATTACAGAAATTCATTTTTCACATTACGAAAAATATTTGCATTTTGTTTTAGATTCTATTATAATTGTAGAAGACCAAAAGAATTACGAAATACAGGCCAACTAACGGTTAATGAGTTAAAAAAAGGAACCCGATGGATTATGGTTTACACTCAAAGAACCTCATTTCCAGAAGATTATCACGTCTTAGAAGGAAGAAGGCTTGTAAGTAAAAATTCATCTATAGCATCGCTTACTCCCTATTTTGATGAAAAAACTAAATTAATTCGAGTCGGTGGAAAATTGGCTTATGCGAAGATCTCTCCAGATGCTAAGTATCAAATTCTAATTCCACAAAATAATGTAATAACTAAATTGATTTTGACAGATTTTTACGATGTAAATCACGCTTCACATAGAGCGTTAATAGCCATCTCTAGACAACAATTTTGGATATTAGGTGTTGGACATGCAGCTCGACAAGTTATTAGTCGATGCATCATTTGTTTTAGAGCGAAGCCAAGATTCATCAACCAAATGATGGGAAATATGCCTCCAGAAAGGGTGAATGTATCGAGACCTTTTTATCACTGCGGTGTTGATTTCTGCGGGCCCATTAAAACCCACTACAACGTCAGAGGTAAGAGTCCTACAAAATCATATATAATATAGTTGGAGATTTATCGTCTCAATCATTCATATTCGACTTAAAAAGATTTATAGGAAGGCGAGGACTTTGTCACACAATATTTTGTGACAACGCAACAAATTTTGTTGGTGCTAAGAGTGAGTTAGCAGAACTAGCAAAAGTATTCAATTCAAGAAGAATAGTATCCAGACTTATTGCCTAGAAGAAGGAATAAAGTGGAAAAATATACCACCTCGTTCTCCTCACTTTGGAGGCTTGTGGGAAGCTGCTGTAAAATCTGCAAAGACGCTTCTCGTTCGTCATCTAGGCGAAGTTTCATTGACGTATGAGCAGTTGCTAACTGTGGTCATACAAATAGAAGCAATATTGAACTCTCGACCGCTAACACCGTTGTCATCTGATCCAAACGATTTCGAAGCTCTTACACCAGGGCACTTCTTAATCGGAAGTCCTCTTACGGCCATCGCAGAACCAGATGTAACAGACAGCAAAATAGGCAGTCTAAACAAATTTCGTCAAATGCAGCACATACAACAGCATTTTTGGAAAAGGTGGTCTGCTGAATATTTACATCTTCTGCAACAAAGAGTTAAATGGAAAACCGAATCGAACAACCATAAAAATGACATACTGGTCCTCATTAAAGAAGATAATATTCCTCCTATGCGCTGGAAACTTGGCCGAGTGATTGAGGCATTTAAGGGAAGTGATGGTAAAGTACGCGTGGCTAACGTTAAAACGCAAACTGGAACGTACCAACGAGCGATACATAATCTTTGTCCTCTTCCAATAGACGAGCCAGATTATCCTCCTCCAACAAGTGAACCAGATTATCAAGAAAAAAATCAACATACAAGATGTTTAAGATCAAGAAATCCAAAAAAAATGACATTACTGTCAGTCTTGTTTTTGGTACTTTTACTGATAATCACATCTTTATGTCACTCACAAACACAGGAACAAATAAATATAAACAAACTTGATGATGGCGTTGGTATATACTTTGAAGACGTTGGCAGAACTCGCACAGTAAACACGTATTGGAAAATATTTGTCTATTACAATCTGACAACGTACTAGCAAGAGTTTGATGAGCTTAAAACATATGTCAATAAAATACAAGTCTGTGTACAAAAAAAGTAACTCATCAAATGTACTACATACCAACAATAGACACAATGCGAAGCAGGATCGCAGTTATAGAGCATAACAACGAATTGCTTCAGAATTACCATGCACCAAAATACGAAAGAACCAGGATAGCAAGATCACCCTTTGACATTGTGGGAACTTTGGCGCATAGTTTGTTTGGCATACTCGATCAAGAAAGTGCTGATAAAATACAAGTCCAAATCAGCAATGCATATAGAAACGAAGATCATTTCATTGAACTTTTGAAAAAAACAAAGTTCGATTGCAGATGCTACTTCTAATATTTTGAAACGAAACCACATCCAAGTTCAAGAACAATTTAAGGCTTTAAATGAACACCTTCAAAATACCTTGGCAATTATCAGCAAGAAGGACAAGGTTAACGAAGTACGACAAAACCTTGGATCTTTGACGTCTTATTTAATTCTTGTTCTCACAAATTTCGAGCATTTACAAGATCTACTCTTAGATGTTCTATTGGATTTAAATCGTGGAAACATAAATCCACATTTTATAACCCCTCATCCATTAAGTGAGCAGCTGAAGCTCGTAAGAAGCAATTTACCTTCTTATTTATCATTGCCTGAAGGCTCAGTCATTGACATGTACAAGATGTCAACTGTGAAAGGCCGTTTCTTAAATAATTCAATTATTGTTTTCGAAATGCTATTGCCACTGACTGATGCTGAAGAATTTCAACTTTTTAATTTTCTTAATGTTCCTATAATCCACAGAAACAACACGCTTATGGTAGAAACATCTGCGCAATACTTAGTTGTGTTATTGCCTAGAGATAGATATTTCCTAGTGCGTGATTTGGAGCTAGGGGCATGCAAACGGTTGGTGTCCAAGAAATATATGTGCAACCAAGTTCATCCAACCATTATTCAGCAAGGTAATTCCGAGATATGCGAATTGGCATTACTAAACCACAAGGAGGAGAGCTTTAAGAAATGCATCTTAAGGGCGACACCTCAACAAAATGTTTGGATGAGACTCAAATCATCTAATAGCTGGATTTTCTCTATCCCATCAAAAATGTCTGGACATTTGATTTGCGGTGATAAGAGCAACGCCGTTACTTTGTTTGGAAATGGGGTTCTGGAATTCAAAAAATCTTGTATTTTACAATTGCCCAACATTGTCATCAAAGGTAAAATTAATTTTGAAAGCATAATAACGTCACCTTTTATTCCTAGCGCTAATGCAAACAGTTGGTTCATGAATCAAGAACCATCAACAATAAAACCAGCAACGAGGGTCGAAGAATATCACATTGACCTATCCGAGAATAATGATTTGAAAAAAAATATCAAGGATATAATGGACATGTCTAAGGAACTACCAGCCCCCACTGACATCGACGTTCATGATTACCATCACTATGGAAGCAGTCTTCTTCTTTTCATATGCATGATTGGGATCATCTTCACTCTTTATTAACGAAAAAGAAGGCCAACTCCTATGCCGAGAACGTTTGAGGTCAACGTATAGATTTAAGTTAAATAGTTTGAATCTAATTTAGAGAGTTAAGAACCCTCAAAAGGGGGGAGTATGTTCATATTTCATTTAAAATAATTTTTTGTAAAGGGCAACAATAATCTTTTTGCTATTAATTATGTTCAAATTTCATTTAAATTTCATTTTTTGTAAAGTGCAACCATAATCTTTTTTGTCATTAATTTATGCAAGCGTGTGAACAGTTAAAATTTTTGTGTTTCACGGATCTCATTTTCCAATTTGTATATTTTCGTTTTTACCTGTTTCCACGCTTGAATATTGCATAGTTGCACTTTTAATTCATTTGCATTTTTTTATCAATCTATCATGTATTTTTTGTGTTTGAATAAAATTCAGTTTCTGTGAAACCCTGAATGTGAATAGTCGTGACTTTTGATTTGTGGTTCTGGTTAAAACATTTTTTCTCTTTCTTTCGGATTTATTTGTATTTGGACTTATTTGTTATTGAAGTTTAAACACTGAATTAAACAGATGGGGTGTAGCAAAAATAACGTTTTTCGATATGGCCAACGTTTTTTTATTGTTTATGTTAAGAAACTAATTTTCTATACTATCATATTGTAATATTCTGCTAAGGGTTCGCAATAAAAACTTATTTACTTTATTTCTTAACTTCTTCTTATTACATTTAAAATAAAACACACTTTACTTCAATTGAAATCACTTTTATTAATCACTGGCACAACACTTTACACGAACTTTATTCTTTCACTTTCAAAAATAAACTGTGTCCAATCGGTAGCGCCATCAACCTTATATAGGGAAATATCTGGTTCTGGTCTAATCTCGAAAGCAATAGAAATCTTTAGAACCTGTATCTCGGTCTTTCTATTCTGACAGATAGATGGAATAATTCCCCTTCGGGCTAATAGCAGGTTGTTTTAAATCGCAAAGGTACTAGATGGCGCTGTCATCGCATTCGAGAATCGATATAGGTCGAATGTAAAAGTCGTGATATTATGTTTCAAAAGTAGTTAACTAATCTTCGTTACATTGCCCGCCTCTTAGAATTGATCGTCCCGAACAATTTCATCACCTCTTTCACCGTTATATCGATGCTCTTGTTCGTTGAACGATGACCATTTCCTTTTCTTCTTGGCGTGTGCAATGCTTACAGTCTGGTTTACACGGTCGCTGGGATAGAGCGTCTGCGTTTGAATGCAGCTTTCCTCTTCGATGTTGAATCTCATAGTCATACGTCTGCAACCTCTCGATCCATCTTGCTACTTGACCTTATGGATTTTTGAAGTTTAAAAGCCAATTGAGCGCACCATGATCTGTTCGAAGAAGGAACTTCTGTCCATAGATGTACTTATGGTAGTGCTTTGTTGCCAATATCAGGGCGAGAAGTTCCCTCCCTGTAACGCAATAATTCCTTTCTGGCTTCGAGAGTACCTTGCTGTAGTAGGCGACAACTTTTTCCTCTCCGTCATGTACTTGCGATAGTACAGCTCCAATTCCAACGTTACTTGCATCAGCGTCGATGATGAAAGGTTTTCCTGGAGTTGGATAGGCCAGTACAAGTGCATTACATAAACGCAGTTTCAGTTCTTGAAAGCTTTTCTCGCACTCACCTGACCATTTGAACAGCTTCCCCTTTTCAGTAAGTTGATGCAAGCTTTTCGCGATCTTAGCAAAATCCTTCCCGAAACGCCGATAATATGTGGCCAGACCAAGAAAGCTCCGGAGTTGATGTTTGTCCTGAGGCGTTGGTCAATTCTTTACAGTGTCAACTTTCTCAGGATCAGTTTTTACTCCTTGGGATGAGATGATATGTCCCAAATATTTAACTTCGGTCTTGAAAAACGAACATTTCTTAGGATTTAACTTTAGATGTTCCTCTCGAAGCCTCTGGAATACGGCTTTAAGGTTTTTACAATGTTCGTCAAATGTTTTTCCGTACACGATGACATCGTCCAGGTAGACCAGCCAAGATTTCCAGGTTAGTCCATGTAGAACGCACTCCATCGAACGCTCAAAAGTCGCTGGAGCGTTGCATAGTCCGAATGGCATCACATTAAACTGCCACAGACCGTTTCCTGTGGTGAACGCTGTCTTTTCCCGATCTTCTGGGTGAATTTCGACTTGCCAATAACCGCTCTTCAAATCCAAAGTTGAAAACCATTGGGCTCCTTCCATCGCGTCTAAGGTGTCACTGATTCTGGGTAGAGGGTAGCTATCTTTCTTTGTCACGTCGTTCAGTCTTCGGTTGTCTACACAAAATCGAGTGCTTCCATCCTTCTTTTTGACAAGAACGACTGGTGATGCCCAAGGGCTTTTGGAATTTCCAATAACCCCATCTTTCTTCATTGTCGATATCATTTCTTCAACTTCAGTTTGTTTTGCTAGAGGGAGACGTCTTGCTGGTTGGCGAATTGGTCTTGCATCTCCTGTATCAATTCGATGCCGTACTAGTTGTGTTCGACCATACTGTCCGTTGGGTGAAGAGAATATATCAGCATACTCATGAAGAAGATCTCCAGCAACATTAAACTGATGTTGACTCAGACTTGATGACTTTAGAATTTGGTCTTTTAATCTGTCAAAGCTCAGGGGCTTCTTTGTTTCCGCTTCGGTGATCTTAGTAATCGCGGATACAGGTTCACATTGCCCAACTGCTTCTCCCTTCTTGAGGTTAATTTCGTACGGTTTGATGTTCAGTATCCCTACAGGCACCATGTTGTTCTTTGGTGCCACCAGAGTTTTCCCTACCATGATGTTTTGGGAACGTTGTTCCGCATATGGTTCCACCATGAGGTATCGATGGCTTCCAAAGTCACCCTTTAGTTTCGTCCATACGAATACTTCCGAAGAAGCAGGCAAGCAAATGTCTTCTTTGATGACGGTCCTGATAGTTGTTGAGTTTTCGTTGCCATAGACCATCGGAATCTCCACATTTTGGTACTTAAGAACTTGTTTACCGATATCCAAAATTATTCCATGCTCCTTCATGAAGTCGATTCCAACGATGCACTCGTCACATATGTATATCTGCTACCAGGAAAAGGTGTGAAAACTCCTGTTCTGCCAAACGGATCATAAGACGAACCTCACCATACACTTTTGCTGCCTCTCCTGTGGCGGTCTTCAGACGGTAGCTATTGGTGTTGTGTAGCCAAGTCATCTTGACCAAGTCTCTTCGCACAATGGAGGCGGTGGCACGGTTGTCGATTGTAGCCACGTGTTTCTTATTGTTTATTATTGCCTCCACTGTCAGACTTTTGTTGTCTCGTTTAGTCTGTGAGACTTGGATAGTGTTTCTGGGGCCATCGATACCAGAAACCAGCTTCTGCCCCTCGAAGTTGGTTCTTACTCGTTGAGCAGGAGTGTTGGTACTATTGCTTGGTTGTTCTCTAGCGTTGGTTCTGCTTCCACAATGTTGGCATGCAGCTCTTCTCGGTGGTTATCTGCGCTGCCGCTGGAGATGTCCGGTTTTGTTACAATTCCAGCATCGAGCAAGTCCTTCACGCTGGCTTCTTTGGAATGCGATTTTCTGACAAGAGTATTCTTCAACTTCGACTTCTCTGACTCGATGAACTCCTTGGGAAGCTTGTTCTGCCGCTTCCATAGCCAGAGCAAACGCTAAAGCTTCAGGAAGCGTACGTTTTCCAGCAGTTTGAATTGCTCTCTGTAAGTTGATGTCAGATACAGCACGGATGAAGGCTTCTGTTGCAAGTTGGTTGACGATTTCATCCCCTGCAGCTGGATATGCGAGATGCGCCAACCGTTCAATATCCACTTGAAGTTGCTGCAGAGTTTCTCCTCTTTTCTGGACTCTAGTATTCAGTTGGACGCGGAAGACTTCTTGCATATGGTCATCTCCAAAGCGTTTGTCTATGGCCTGAACAAGAGCACTGAAGTTACCATTCTTATCTGCTGGAATGGTTTGCAGCAGTTCAGCAGCAGATCCTCTCCTGCTGCGGCTGCCTCAAACTGTTTTTTATAGATCGGCCAAGAAGTTTGCCCGTCAAAAGTCGGTGGATGTATTTCCTTCTTCCTTGGGTAATCGCCAACACTTTCCCTAATCTTAATTTTTCGAACTTTGTCTAATTCGTCGGTTATGCTTTGTATTTTGCCTTCGAATTTTTCTTGAACACTCTCGAGCTTTGCGTCTACTTTGGAAAATTGCTTTTCGACGCAATCAAAACGTCCATCAATAGTATCGAACTTGTTCTCAAAGGCATCAAGCTTACCTTCGATGAGAGTCTTCTGTTCTTCTAAAAGGTTCTTTTGTTGTTTTTCCATTTCTTCAAGAAGGTTCTGTTGTTCACACTTTTGTTCTGTCCGTTGTTCTTCGAGAAGATTCTTTTGTTCTACACGTTATTCTTCGAGAAGATTCTTTTGTTTTTCCATTTGTTCGAGAAGGTTCTGTTGTTCACACTTTTGTTCTGAAAATTGACTAAAAAAAGATAAGTAGGTAGGACCTACTTGTATCAATAAAAAATTGCATTAAAATTTTCTGATGGCAAATTTTTTTTTGTTACTTTTCAAAAGACATAGTTTTTACTTTTGGTGGTAGTGCCTTTAAGTTGTTGTTGTTGTTCACAAAAATTCAATGAAATTGAGGGAATAAAGAATGGTCAAGTCTAATAAACTGACATTCTATGTACAAGTAGTACATTTAAAAAAATAAACAAACCGATGATGTTTTTTACAACTTCCTAAAGCTACACACATACCTACCTAACTACTCTTAAGAAACATATTTCAATCCAACCTACCTACTCGTTCGGACATACATACATGCATACATATGTACATAAGTACATTCAAAAATCGAATCGAAATCTTGCCGGAAAATTTCAACTCAAATAAATAAGGAATACCTACCTACCTGCCCCAATAATAAACTAAAATATACCTATCTACATTTTATAAACACATGCACATACTTTTCTTTCTCGCACAAACCGAAGAAAAAAATGTATTCGTATGTAGACAAGAAAAAAAAACAGAGCAAGCAAAAAATTCTGTCAATGAAGAAACCTTTGTATATGCTCCTGAGGTAGACGTAGACCCACCCTTAAGCTCTCGTTGATATACATCTTCTCCAAAGTTGTATCTAGCCACGTAGCGAGGGGGGGGGGGGCTTGAGGGGCTGAAGCCCCCCCCCCCGAAATGATAATAAAAAACTAAAACTTTCTTATATAAACTCAAATATATAAAAATAAGGAGACTATGCAGGTACCTATGTATTGGTTATTTGAATTAAGCTTAAGTTAATAACTACTTGAAAACACTTCGTTATGAAAAAAGATACTATTTAGGTACCCATGCATAAAATAAATATTTTTTTTGAGTTAGGATTTTAAAGGTGAAATTTATAAGGTGAAAAATATAATGAAATTTGAGGATAGTTCGGTCTCTTTTTACGAAATTTGAATTTTGACGTAACTGCCTGATGTTTTTGTTAGGACATGAAAGTTATAATATTTTTTTTGATTCATAGTACAAATCTTTTATGAATTGTTCTGCCAATATCACCATACGTAGGTATTTACATATGTAGATTATTTATGAAATCAGCACTTTTGTAGAAAATTAAAACGCTTTGCTTCTAAACTCTGTGTTAGTGTTGGAGATTCAGTAATTGTAGAAAAAGAAATTGAAAAAAGTTAGTATAATAACAATTATTATAAGCAGGGATGGGATTTTGTGGACCTAATAATTTAAAAAGAAGGCAAAATAAAGCACCCAAATAGTCAAAAAATACTTAAATAAGCTTTTTGTTTGTAAATTTGAGTCCTTTGTACATATGTATAATTTAAAAAGAGGCTTAAATGATGGGAAAAAGCAAAAAAGGCAATAACGGCAGAAAGGCAAGAAAAGGCCAAAAAAAGCAAAATAAAATGCATTATAGGTATGTATTTGTCATTGAAACATGAAACAAAATCCTATCCCTGATTATACCTAATTCTGCAAATAAAAAATAAGATATTTGACAAACAGAAACAGCCCATAGGAATCAAGTGCCTATTTTGAATTACTACGTAACTATCGATTTGGGCATTGCCTTCCGATTGTTTTTTTTTTAAACATGCACAAGTCCACTTAAAGTGATTTCCCGTGAAGTATAGTCTTAATATTTAATATTTGAAAAAAAAAGAACTAATCTAATCTAATCTAAAGTGATTTCGTGAAAAATGAAAGTTCACTTCCTATACAGAATTAGGTTAAAAGAGAATGAATATGTAATTCAAAAACACAGTTTTGTAACGCATCATTTTCTAAGACCAAGATCATATTTTAATTTTTATTTCATGAATAAAAACACTTACCTAAAATAATTATTTTAGTGAAAAAACAATGTTTGATTTGTGCCATTTTTCCAAAAAGGATGTGACTTGTGTCTTTTTTTGTGAAAATGCCGAATTTGATTTTGATTACTCTACCAACAAAGGGCGACATTTTTAACTGTCAAAATCAGAAAGAACAACGACAACGTCAAAATACAGGATAGCTCATAACCCTGGCCTTGACTTTTCCATACAAATTATCGATAATAACAATAGTTTTTATAGTATATAGCTAACTCCATATAATTATCTCGAGTTAACAAATGTCTATATAGACATAAATGTTGTTGCGTTTAATATGTAATAAATTACTTTGCTTTTTTGTTGTGTTTTGCATAATTTTATTTGGAGTTTGAAAGAACACACCTGATATCATCATTAGTTTAATTTTGAATTGAAATGCATACCTACAATATGTAGTTTTTTTATTTAAAGAAATCTTTGTAAGATTTAGGAGCAAGCCCCTCCCGAAAAAAAATCCTGGCTACGGCACTGGTTGTATCGGCATTGAGTAGGTGCGTGGTTAAAGACTCTTTTTTTTCTCTTTTTGCTTTAATATTTTCTCTCTGCATAGACTCTTTTCTATACCAGTCTTACGTGAAGAATATTATAAATATTATATACATATGTATTTGTTGTTGTTTTGGCTAAATTTACCTTCTTCATGTAACATTTATTTATATCTCACTCTTTCACGATCAAGCTCAATCCTGGAATGTTGAATATTTCTAATTATCTCTAATGTTATTGAAGCAACAGGTAGGCTCGCAGTTGAGGAAAAAAGATCCAAAGGTGGAATGGCTGCTATCAAGGTTTTTGATTGAGATGTAGCAGCGGTAGGTGGTAGGAGCGGTGGCGGTTGTGTCGACGTATTTGGGGCTGGCGATGACGACACAAGTGTACCCCACAACTACTCAGTGAGTATGTGTATAATATAGCAGAGAAATTTCGCATTTAAAAGTCCCAAATTCCAATTGAAAAATGAAATAAGGCTAAGATTAAAAAAATTTTTTAAGTGAAAATAGGCTGCGATCGAAAAATAAATCAATTGCTCCAAGAATGTAGAGCAGCAAGATTCTAATATTCATGTCCAATAGTGCCGAGAAGATTTTTGAATTAAAAGCTTCCTATTTTTGTTTAAGTTTATTAATTTTTACTATATGTATGTACATAATTATACCAGCAACAGAATTACAACACATCAAGTCAACAGCATATACAAAGCTGATACTGCAATTAATATTATTATGTCATAGCGACTCCACTGGGTCAATCAATTGGGGATATTGTCATTTTGTTTTGTTTTGGTTTTCTGGTTCTAGTGCAAGTGATAGTGATAGTGATAGTAATATTTTGTATTTAATTTGTAATAAGTTATTTGTATTGTAAGCATTTTTATTGTATAAAAGAATGAATGAAATCATAATAAAGTATCATTAGCTCATTAACTTGACAGAAGTCTTTTGGTGGATGATCAATTTAAAATATTCTCCGTTCCTTGAACAAGTTAAAGTCCTTACTTAAGCTTAATAGATTATCAAGTTTAATTGCTTGCTAATCACAATTATTAGACAATCGAGTTCAATTGATCATACCAACCATCGATTCATCTTCATAAGCATCTTCATCTACCGTTCATTGTTGGTTAATACACCCATTTGCTGAGATGACATCGTTCCAGGATTGCATCTTGACCCAGTTGGCATGTGGTCAGGAGATACAACGCATAATCTCCAACTATAAAAAGGATTCATCTAGTCGGAAGACTTCAAGGGTCTACTTTGAAGAAAGGCTTCTTCGACTCCAAGAGCAGTGGAAAATCTTCGAACAGGGTGACCTGAAAATTAAGGGTATTCCTAGTATTGAATATAACCATGAATGCTTCACGAAGAATAACTACAAAGAAATATACGCATTGTATCAACAATACACAAAAATTTTCGAAGAGGCAATATTGTCCTTAGAAAAACTCGAAAAATCATCTACACCATCAGCAGGCAGCATCGAAGGACCCGAACCATCGAAAATGACGAGTTCTATTCGAAGGCAGAGAGCAATCATGCGTTCTCTTGAGAGATTACTAGATAAGTTATCAATACATGATAATGAGCCATCCCAGTACCATGAAGTTAAATTTCGATCCATTGAACAACTGTGGCAGCAGATTGAATCCGTCAACTACACCATATGGGAACTAAGTGATGACCCAGTAAAAGAAGGCTATAACCATACAGAATTCATCAACATGGAACAAAGGGTTCAACAAGTCTTTGTAACGTTATCCATGAAAATACAACCGCAAGTCAGTAGCAATCATGACACGAGTATCGTCAAAAACAATTCACTACATTTACCAAAGGTTATCATTCCTAAATTTGATGGTGATTATATGAAATGGCGACAATTTTTCGATCTATTTTCACAAATGGTAGACAAACAAACCACTCCGAACATCCAAAAGATGTGGTATCTCAAAACACATCTGAGTGGAGAAGCTGAGAATTTAATTCGTCACCTATCTTTGACCGAAGATAACTACAAAAAAGCATGGACCAGTCTTCAAGATCGATACAACAATATCAGAGTTATAACTTCTATCCTCTTGCAAAAGATAATTGGCCAACCTAACCATACACAACCACAGCCATCAGCATCGGCCATCAAAAATCTACACGACACCACGCAAGAGTGTTTGATGGCTCTAGGCAATATTGGTGTGGACACAGCAACTTGGGATCCCATCCTACTACCTTTACTTGTGAACAAGCTTGATCAAAGGACAAGAATTCTCTACGAGCAATCTCTTGCTAAACCAAAGGAACTACAATCAATAAAAGAATTTTTGTCATTCCTAGAAAATCAATTTCAATCGCTGAAATCAGTTGGACAGAAAAAGAAGGATCCAACTCCTCGAGCGTGTGCATCTGTAATATCACAACGCAAAGCAACTTGCAAAATATGTCAGTCAGGAACACACCCTGTATTTGCTTGCAAACAATTTCTTCAACTGTAGACACAAGAACGCATTCAAATGGTTCAAAAACTCAAAGGTTGTCTCAACTGCCTAAAGATTGGCCATGGTGTCAAAAATTGCATGTCAAGAGGTTGCTTAAAGTGCACCCAAAAACACAACACGCTCTTACATCATGAGAGCCACAACAATAACAAGCAGGTAACTAACATAGAAGTGGACCGTAATTCAAGGTCTCAAGTGAGTTTATCTGCATCCAAAAATCCAGAAGGGCATCATTACATATTCCTCAGTACAGCCGTCGTGGAGCTGATAACAAACAATGGCCAAAGGTTCGAATGCAGAGCCGTATTGGATTCCGGTTCACAAGTGAATCTTATAACGAACGCCTAGTAAAAAAACTAGGTCTTCATTCAAATCTTACATCAATTAGCCTCGAAGGCATTGGTAACGAGAAAGGGAATTCCCATTAACGTATAAACGTTAAATTACAATCAAGAACAAGTGGTTTAGTACCCAATTAGAAGCTTTTGTTCTACCAAACATCATATCTTCCCAACCTTCGCAACACTTCAACATTTCATCATGGGCAATTCCAAGGAATGTGCCATTGGCAGACCCATTCTTCAATCGACCAGACAAAATCGATATTCTTCTTGGTGCAGAATTTTATCATCAATTACTTTGCATTGGGCAGATCAGCTTATCAGATGATCTACCTACACTACAAAACACAGTTCTTGGATGGGTTATAGCTGGAAGGGTGACCGAAAAAAAATCAAATACTGCAGCATGTGGCATCTCTACCTATGATGATAACGACCTCCATCAAATGATTGAACGATTATGGAACCTCAAAGAAGTAGACAAGGAAGCAACTTATCAAGAGATGAAGAGATGTGTGAAGCCCATTTCACACAAAATACAATAAAAAACACTGAAGGAAGATTTATTATTAAGCTACCATTTCATTTAGATACATCCTCTCTCGGAGAATCCAAGGAAATAGCAATCAACAGGTTTCTAGCCCTTGAATGAAGATTAAACAAGAATAAAGAATTGAAAGATCAATACATTCAATTTATGGAACAGTACGAAGATTTAGGTCACATGACCAAAAGTGACATCAATAACATACTAACGCCTAGTTACTTCATACCTCATCACTGTGTTTTAAAAGAAGACAGTAGCACCACCGAACTTCGAGTCGTTTTTGATGCATCATCAAAAACATCTTCAGGGTTATCATTAAACGATAGATATCATGTTCACAGGACCTACAGTACAAGGCGAACTATTCTCATTGCTACTCCGTTTTAGATTGCCAAGATATGTTTTTTGTACTGATATCCAAAAAATGTATCGTCAAATAATCATTCATCCAGAAGACAGAAAATATCAAACCATTGTATGGAGAACTGACGAAAAGGCACCTCTGAATTACTATGAACTCAATACAGTAATCTATGGAACAAGAGCAGCTCCATATTTAGCCACCAAGTTCTTGCAGCAGCTCGCCAAGGAGAACAGCGAAAGATTTCCACTAGGATCCAAAGCTCTACACAATGATTTCTATGTCGTCGACTGTTTGATTGGCGATAACAGCTTGGTTACAACTCTGGAAATTCAAAATCAAGTCACAAAATTGTAAAAGAAGCAGGATCGCTAAAGAGGACCAGGAAATCAATCTCGATTTTGGAAATGAGAGCATTGAATCAATTAAGGCACTTGGCTTAACATGGCAACCAAAGAATGACAGATTTTGTGTTAAAACTAAATTGAATTCAACAAATCGAATAACAAAGCGAACTATTACTTCAGATCTTGCCAAATTATTCGATCCATTAAAAAAACAGACATTACCACGACTGGAACTATGCGCTGCAATCTTAGGCGCTCAACTAACAGCTAGAGTTAAGAATGACTTGAACCTTAAAGACGTCCCCACGTTCTTATGGACAGACTCTGAAATCGTTCTTGCATGGATAAATTCACCATCAGCATCATTCCAAACATTTGTGGCTAATCGAGTTTCCAGTATTCAAAGATTAACATTTGCCGAGCAACGGTGACATGTTTCATCAAAACATAATCCAGCAGATGTAATCTCAAGAGGTCTACAACCAGAACACAATTTGGTTTTATAGTCCACTGTTTCTGCACGGCCAGGATAACGGTTGGCCAGCAAGTTATTCCAAAAGTCTACAAATCGCAGACAACAGTGAAAGGAAAAGACCGATCACTGTAGCAACAGTGATCCAAGATTGCGAATAGAATATGATTTACAAGATAAATCGTAGAGAATCGTTTAACACGCTCCAACGGATAATCTCATATATCAGACGATTCTGTAACCATGCTAGAAACAAAGAGGGTGTACGAGAAATCCACTTAACCACTCGAGAACTAGAAGAGTCACTAGTGGTGATAATACGAGCAATTCAGGCATTTGATTT
The DNA here is from genome assembly GCA_958431115.1 of Syrphus vitripennis. Classification (NCBI taxonomy): domain Eukaryota; kingdom Metazoa; phylum Arthropoda; class Insecta; order Diptera; family Syrphidae; genus Syrphus; species Syrphus vitripennis. The sequence continues at coordinate 59,418,475 of OY288110.1, read as the reverse complement.
CAAAGAAGAAATCAGTTACATGCAAAAATACAAGGAACTGAAGGGAAACAGCCAGTTTTCAAGCTTGTCTCCATTTTTGGATGACAAGGGAATTGTTCGAGTTGGAGGTTGACTAGACGCCGGATTACTTCCATTTGACACAAAACATCCAATGCTTCTACCATACAACAATCCATTGACCAAATTATTGATGAAAGAAATTCATGAGAAACACAAACACTGTGTCCCCCAGACACAACTGGCTCAAATGAGGCAAAGGTTTTGGCCTATAAAGGGAAAAATAATGGCGCGATTAATTGTACACCACTGTATTAAATGCACCAGAGCTACACCACAATTACTCCTATACTATTACTGGACTACTGTGGACCATTATGGATTCATTACAAAATCCGTGGCAAGCGACCCCAAAAGGCGTATGTGGCAATTTTCTGTTGTTTCGCCACAAAAGCGGTACATATAGAATTGGTAAGCGATTTAACTAACGAATCATTTCTCGGAGCTTTGAAACGTTTTATCGGTCGCAGAGGACATTGTCAAAACATATATAGTGATAATGCAACTAATTTTGTGGGAGAAAATAATCAATTAAATGAATTATATTGCACAATCTACTCAGAAGATGCACGTGAAATAATATCAAGAGAATGCAGTGGTCATGCCATACAATTCAACTTCATACCACCAAGGGCACCCCATTTCGGAGGACTTTGGGAAGCAGCAGTTAAATCAGCAAAACATCTGTTAAAGAAGACAGTAGCCACAGCATCGCTAACATATGAAGAGCTCGAAACTGTATTAATTGGAATTGAAGCCATCCTAAACTCAAGACCAATTACACCACTTTCAAGCGACCCAAATGATTTAACCGCATTAAATCCAGGACATTTTCTCATTGGCGAACCCCTCACCGCAAAAACTGATATCAACGCAACTCCTCTGAAGCAGTCACTATTGAAGAGATGGAATCTTGTTTCACTCCTAAGGAATGAATTTCGGAAGCGATGGTCACAGGAATATTTTCAAGAACTTCAATACCGATACAAGTGGAAGGAATGCTCCAAGAACATCAAGGAAGGAGATATGGTCATCATAAAAGAGGACAACATTCCATCAATTAAGTGGCCGATAGGTAGAATCGTCAAGACGTTCAAGGGTGATGATGGTGCAATAAGAGTAGCGGAAGTTAAAACAGCATCTGGTGTCTGGAAGCAGCCAATTCATAGATTAGCACCATTACCAATAGAGAAGGAAATAAACGATGAAGAGATGAGGACGAACGAGCAGAAAATAACAATAATTCATCAGAACCAGTACATGAGATACCAGCTAAAAGACGAAAAACATCTAGTGCCATTGGTATCCTCCTACTCATTCCACTAGTTATGGGCAGTGAAATTGAAATCAACAAGTTGAAACCAAATCTCGGAATACATTTCGAAGGACTGGGAACAGCAAAATTAGCAAGAAGTGAATGGAATTTCATTATTCACTATAACTAAGATCCATTACTCGAAGAATACTCAGCATTTGTCAATGGAACATTGACATTGAATCACTTATGTCAACAAATGCAGCGACAGAGTATATGTATCAACACAGTAAACCAATTTGAACACATTAAAAACGAGCTTGCCTCGGAAAACAATATTTTCTAAGCCAAGAGAACTAAAAGAGGAGCAGCTAATTTCATCGGAAACATAGCAAACTCGCTCTTTGGTGTATTGGTGCATACTCTGATGCTACAAAAATGACAAGGACAATAGACCAAGTAAAAGAAAATGAAAACGACTTACTCCATCTATTAAAATACCAAACCTCTGTCATAGATTTAACCATCAACATAGTAAGGCAAAACGATGAGATCATCAGCCAGAGATTTGACCAGATCAATAATAAATTAAAAGAAATAACATCAAGGATACGTGATAATGGAGAAGAAGGTCATCAAATCAAAATATTCCAGATTTTTTCATCACTTTCCTTACAACTCATCATAATGATGATCAACATTCAAAGAATGTAGTCAACATTAATTGATGTATTAACAGACACTCACCATGGTGAAGTAAGCTCACTGTTAATCAGCACGTCAACTCAAGGATGAGTTAAAAACAATCAAGGCGCACTTACCATTATTTTTGGAGTTACCTAATGAAGAAGATCTCATCCAACTCTACAGGCTAATAACAGTCAAGGGAGGGGTAACAGACAGGCAAGCAGTATTTTTGATCACACTGCCATTAGTTATTCAAGAATCTTACAAATTATTCAAGATGAATCCTATACCCAACATACTTAACAATGTCACATTAATAATCGACCTCTGTGCTCCTATACTGGCGGTAAATGCCCATCGTGACCAATACATTCCGATACAATCATCCAATCTGGATTCTTGCATACCGTTAAGGTCTGAACAATTTTTATGTTTTGATCTACAAGCAAGATACAACAAGGGATCAGAATTCTGTTCCTGCGAAATGGGTCTGTTTAACATGAAACAAGACCTACTTGTTCCTTAAAAAAGATAGAAACAAACTCAACGTGGATCCAAATGCAACATAAAAATCAGTGGTTTTATTTCACAAAAACGCCATCTCGACTCACTGCAATTTGCGGAAGAAGAAACCTACACATGGACTTAGTTTGTGCCGGAATATTAACACTACAACCAGGATGTATATTGAAGCAAAACCTCATCACTATCGAAAGTCATAATAAATTTTCCACAAATCTACAGACGTCCTACACCAGCTTCCTCAACATTTCTGAAATATCAACACCAATAAATCATGAGCCATTACTTCAGACTTTCAATATTACCCAGTACAGAATTCAGCTCAAAAACCTATCTGACCTACACAAAATAATCGCAGAGCGAGAAATTCTCGAATTACCCCATACACTTAAATTTCACACTTACCATAATTTTGCAATTGGATATCTAGCGCTGCTATTAACAAGTATACCCATCATCTATCTAATCTGGAAACGAAAATCAAAATCATCCGGTGTATCTATAAAACCAAATTCTAAGCCCTGACAAACAAAACCTGAGTCGGATTTTATTGTCACCGTAACCTAAATAGTTGAACCATCGTTCAACGCGGGGGAGAATGTTTATTTCAATAGCACTGCAACAGAATTACAACACATCAAGTCAACAACATATACAAAGCTGACACTGCAATTAATATTATTATGTCATAGGTCAATCAATTGGGGATATTGTCGTTTTGTTTTATTTTGCTTTTCTGGTTCTGGTGCAAGTGCTTTAGATAGTAATATTTTGTAATTAATTTGTAATAAGTTATTTGTATTGTAAGCATTTTTTATTGTATAAAAGAATGAGTGAAATCATATGTAATAAAGTATCATTAACTCATTAACTTGACAGAAGTCTTTTGGTGGATGATCAATTGAAAATATTCTCCGTTCCTTGAACAAGTTAAAGTGCTTGTTTAAGATTAATAGATTATCAAGTTTAAGTACTTGCTAATCACAATTATTAGACAAACGAGTCTTAACAAATATTGAGAATCAATTTATGAAATAAGCTTACGAAAAATGATGCAAATTGTTGATTTAGATAGAATTGCCATTATTTTAAGCAGTGAAGGAATGAAAAGTTTTTCCTTTAATATCTATGCATACCTATGTATATTTTTCGGTGTTATTCAAAACTGCCTGCCTCTTTCCTAGCTGCAGCAGAAATGTAAATACAATAGCTTCCAAAACTGATATTCAATTCTTAATTTCGTGCACAATTCTTTCTACCTAGTTTTTAAAAGAGACTTAATTTACATAAATTTTGTTGGTTTTGTAGCGGTAAAATGGATCTGGAGTGGTAAAATGGATTTGCAAGCGGAACAATATCGGTAAGTTGAAAAGGATATAAAGTGTATCCCCTTAGACCTTATACTCACAGCTCTTTGTTTTGAAATACTCGGTAACCACATAATTTAATCACATATGTTACTTCAGTCTTTTGTTTAATGCAAAAAAAAAAGATTCTCCATTCCCAGATACACACATTGGTATAATGTAAGTGTTTAAATTAACACAAAAGACATTTTTCCAACGTGACTACACTGAAATCGAAAGGAACCAACATTTCAATCTGCGACAAATTAAAAAAATTATTATAAAAGACAATGCACAAGCTAAATGTATGTTCAAAGACACTACATTATATGTCAACAACACCTCTTTCAAATGGACTGATTCTGCAATCATTGCAAGCTCTGAAGAAGGTAAACAACAACTTGATAACCTGTTCCTTAAATCCAACAACAACTACACTGTGCTTGTGAAGAAATCTCGGCAAGTCCAGCAGCAGCAGCAGCAGCGTCAGCATCAAAATCTAAGAAACTCATCCCAACAATAACAAATAGATGTCTGTCAGATTATTTCTTATAACGTAGGTAATATAGGGAACAAAGGAGTTTATGGTAATTTTTATAATTTTATTAATGAATTTGATATAATATTTTTGTATGAAACTCATTTGTTGCATGATAAGCGTAGTAGTTTTGGCATTTATTTTAAAGATTATGTTGTAAGATGGATAGATGCAATCAAAACCTCTAACTATGGTCGAGCTAAGGGTGGATGTATTTTCGAATTGCTTGATGACTGCGGTGGGGTGATTTTAAACGGTAGAACGGTGGGAGATGAAAATGGTGAACTGACCTTTTTGGGTGCTATGGGTTGGGTAAGTCAGTTAATGATTATTGTTGTTGTTCGGTGGATTTTCTAAATTTTATAAAAAAGTTCTCTGTCTTATCCAAACTATACTCTGATCATATGCCGCTACGCATTGACATCTCAGTAGAGAAAACAAGCACTGTACAAAATTTAATTTTGCCAAAAAAGCTTATCTGGCATCCAAGCATGTTTCATGAGTATCAAATTAAACTGGACCAACTGGTAAATTTGAATGAATATAACAGTCTTACAAATATAAATATTCAAACTGACAATATAAAACATAAAATCTTGAGTTCTAGTAAGTTTAGAAACGTATCTTACCAATATGATCCAAAAAATGAATGGTTTGACGCACAGTGCTCAAACGCTAGTCGGAAAATGTTTACTTGCTTAAGAGTGTACCAGAAATACAAAATTGATTCGTTGAGGGTAAGATATAATGAAAGTGCCAAACATTTTAAGAGAATTTGTAAAGAAAAAAAACTTATATATCAAAACACTCTGCTTAGTAATCTTATTAATATAAGAAACTCTAAGGATTGGTGGGCCTTGGCAAATTCACTTAAAAAGAAAACAATTATTGTTGGTACTAACTTATCCGTAGACTGTTTCAAAGATTATTTTTGTAACCTTTTGTCAACGGAAAACAATGCAGATCTGCACACGCAACATTTTCCAGTCGTGATAAATGCAGCTCTTGAGTCAAAGTTTTCATTAACAGAATTGTGTACAGTGTTATCCGGTTTAAAAGACAACAAAGCACCAGGTTTAGACCGAATACCTTTCGAGTTTTATAAAAACGCACCCCTTAGTTTTATTAATGAGATTTTGCTATTTTTTAATAATATTTTTTAAACTGAACAGATTCCAACTTCGTTTCGTCATTCGGTTATTGTTCACTAAAAATTTAAACAAAACAAGAAGGTTTTCACTTTTTTTGTTGATTTTAAATCGGCTTTTGACACGATTCCAAGAAATGCTCTTTTGTTTAAACTGAGATCCATTGGTATGTCAAACAAAATTGTAAGGCTTTTGAAAATTCTTTATTGTGATACTGAGTCAGCAGTATGGGATGGTACCTCATGTTCTAACTTTTTTAATGTCCGCCAAGGTGTAAAGCAAGGCTGTAAGCTAAGCCCAACTTTGTTCGCAATCTATTTAAATGATTTAACTAGCGAATTGCCTGGGGGGGTTGAAATATGTAGTATTAGAATAAAGGTGTTACTTTACGCTGATGATTTGGTTCTATTGGCAGAATCCCCTCAAGAACTTCAAAGCTTGATTAATTAACTTGCAGAGTACTGCGAACGTTGGAAGTTAATTATTAATCTGTCAAAATCAAAATGTTTGGTTTTCCGAAAAGGTGCAAGACGTCCGCTTGAACAAAAATGGTTCCTTAATGGTTCCGAAATTAATGAAGTGAATGAATACCAATACCTCGGGGTACTATTAACTTACAATCTCAAATACAAGAAACATCTGGTAAACAAATTAACAAGCTCAAAAAATGCAACCAATTTCTCATGGTCTTCTTTTTTTAGTAATCAGAATATTTCCCAAAGCAATAAGTTGAAAATTTTTGAGGCAGCTTCGAGATCTATCATGTGTTATGCGGCACCTATTTGGGGACAGTGTGAACATGAAGACGTTGAAAAAACTTTTACGTTTTTTCCTGAAAAAAATGCTATTTATTCCAAAAAACACTCCCAACTATATGTTGCACCTCGAAACTGGTATCAACAAAATGTTTATATTCACTCTCAACTTACATTTTGAGTACATACGGAAAGTTTTTAGTTATCCAAGAAACCGACTCCCAAAAGTATTAGCAGAGGAAACAATTTAAAAGTCAACATTCTGGGTTAATGATTGGGTTAAAGTTTTTGGTGATGCTGGAATAGAATTGAACTTTTATTCTCAAAATATTGATTGGAGTTTGAAACATAAAAACTTTATTGATACTTTAATAAGAAAGGCTTGGGAAAAAAATGTAGAAATGGCACGAATGTCACAGTTTCATGATGAATATTGTCGTCTTGAATATACGAAAAACGAGTTCTATTTTAATGACGTGTTGCAAGCTAAAGTCATATCATTGATTTTTAAGGCAATAGGCGGGCTTCTTAAAATTAATGCTCGGGCATTTAAAGATAACACAAATGGAATATGCTCAATTTGTAACTTGGATCTAGCTGAAAATACTTTCCACCTTGTGGCAATTTGTCCAATTTATAAAAGAATTAGATTTGTCTACTTCGGGAAAGAAAGTTTGACGAAAGATGAATTTTACATAAAAATGAATGGCCAGAACTACACAAATCTTTATTTATATCTTTTAGAGGTTTTGAAATATAGAAACTTAATTATTAATGAGTATTTCTAATAAACAAAACAATTTGAAATATATGTAAATTAAATATAATGTTAAATATAAATATCAACATAAACAAACCAAAATAAAAAAGAAATGAACATTGTAATAAACTAAAAAATCAAAAATTAAATCGTATTTGCCAATCTGACAGACAACAATATTGTTAATGTCATATTATTTTGCTAATTATATATCGTTTTACTTTTATTTTATAAAATCAATATCAACTTGTAAAAATTTTTAGATTTATTATATCATTAAGATTATTATATTGTTTTTGTATCTATTTTTTGAAAAATAAAATACATTATTATTATTATTATTATTATTATTATTATTATTATTATTATTATTATTATTATTATTATTATTATTATTATTATTATTATTATTATTATTATTATTATTATTATTATTATTATTATTATTATTATTATTATTATTATTATTATTATTATTATTATTATTATTATTATTATTATTATTAACACAAAAGACAGAAACTAATCCTCGAAAGTAATCCACTCATTATTTAACGACCATAGTACTAGAGTACTATCTGTCCATAAAGCCAACAACACTAGTTTTTATAACTACAAAATATTAAGCTGTTCCGGATGTGCCCTTCAACCAACAGCGCTTCTTGCTCTGCCATTGCACACATAATAAACTTACCAATGGTTGTTAACACTGTAAGTGAGTATAAGAATGCTTTTGCAAAATTCCACTCATACTTTTGGCTATCTCTGGCATGTGACAACAATAGAACCGCCTCCGTAGCTGGACTGTTACCATCTAGATTTGATAAGGTTACGTCCTCGCTCAGTCTCTTTATTAATTGGTCTTGAAATTTTGCAATTTCCAAAGCTGCTAATCTGAAAATAATGGAAATTTAAAACAAATCAAATAAAGCTGAAAATTCCTATCCTTCAAAATTCGTATCCTGATATGAGCTTGAGCATTGCATAAAGTATAATGTGTAGGTACGTACTTTGTCCAGTTCTCCTTATAAAGAATATTCAAGGAGACTGTAATGTCCCAGATATTCTCGATGGTCCGTTGTCGGACGTCATATGTGTCCGCCTCTATCGTTGACTGCTGATCACTTATTCCATTCAAAAGTAAACCGCTATTGCCCATACTACCACTACTACTACTGCTGGCAGCGATACTGGAATTATCGACACGTCGCTGTGGTGGAAGGCCATTACTACCGCTCTGCCGCTTGGTTGACGCTAATGTAATCTGTTGATGATGTAATAGTGAATAGTCTTCGTTCTCAATGGTCAGGAATATGAATGAACCTGCAAGCAAAAAAGAATTAAATAAACCATGCTACGTGAAACAGTAGAACCATCCAGGAATGGAAAAAATAATATGCGATCCTAATTCGGGACATAAGTCCCGAAAATTTTTGTCGGGACTTATGTCCCACGCATATTTGTGCATGAGCATATAGAAACATTTAAGGCGCTTGCCTGGCGACTTAGCATACCCCTAGAGGAGCGACGAAGTCGCGTGAGCGGGTGTGTCCCCGAAAAAGAGAGTTAAAATCTTGAGGACCCGCGAAGCGGACCACCCAAGGCACTTTCGAACAAAAAAACTGTTGACATTGGCGCCTGCCTGGCGACTTAACATGCCCTAAGCGGAGCGACGAAGTCGCGTGAGCGGGTGTGTTCCCGAAAAAGCGAGTTAAAATCTTGAGGACCCGCGAAGCGGGCCACCCAAGGTACTTTCAATCACAAAAATCTATTTTGGGGTTTATGTCCCACTTCTAGCAAACATTTTCGGGACCTATGTCTCAATAGGGCAGGACATAAGTCCGAAACGCATTCGGGACTTATGTGGGACATACATAAGTCCCGAAAAAAAAACCCGGCCACATCTACACTCCATTCTTCTAAAATTAATGAGGTGACTGATGATGGATTACATGTGTATATGCATCTGATTTCGGAAAAAAGTGATAACAAAACGCAGACGATCTTCATGAAAGCAGATAAGAAAGTTGCCATAATCGAACATGATCATCTTCATGGTTGCACTCTTTAACACATTAATTATTTTTTTTTTGGCATACCTACGTTTTATCCGCTCTACTATTCCTTAATGCTGGATTTACATGTATCTGCTACGGATTTGAAGGAAAAATAGAACGGGACAAGATCAAAAAGTACAGTAATAAAGATGAACATGTTTGTCTTTCGTGACTATGGCATCTCCCTATAATGCAGACTGTGAAGTTCTTCAACACTTCTCTCTAGGTAACAAATTTGAATTTTGTATTTGGCATCCAAATGTTTTTGCAGAAATCAAATGCAGATGCATGGGAATCCACTATCGTTAAAATGTTTTAACACAGTACGAGCGTTTAGGGAAATGGTATAGGAGTTAAGAGCCCTTCACCTAAAAGTGGGAACTAAAAGTAGAACCTATTGATCCGAGTTCTTCACCAATGTTAGGTTTAAACATCAGATATACATTCCAAACCAATCCAGAAAAAGAACGCTCACCACCATTCACTAGGTACTCGGTAAAATATCCAATAAGTGAAAGCAAGACAAAAGTTTATTACGATCGCTAATGTTGAAAAGAGTAAAAATATTTCACCAGATTCTTTATGTGTACCTACTCGTATTTTGTTTTCTATATATGTACACATACCTCTCAAAAACTAGTTTGGTTGGTTTTGGTATTTTTCTGTATTATTCGCTTGCCTGGTGTGACCAAGTAAGCTGCCGTAAAATTTGTTTCATTAATTTTTTTGTGTATGTGTATTTTTTTGTTTTCACTATGTAAGAATGTAAGTCCTTTCATGGACAATTAATTTGTTGTATTATTCTGCAATACGAAAATTATAAATCGCTTTTTGTTCAAGATTTTTAAAATATGAAATAAGCGTTTGAAATACATATGACACTTTTACCCTTTACGTGTCGTAAATTCATAGCAATTGAACATACCAATTTGACTGATTGAGATTTGTTTTTGCTTTTACAAATGGCGATTGAGAAGAAAAAAAATTCAGACGAAAAATATGTATTTTAGACTGCCGAACCCGATGCCAATAATATTGAGAAAAAGTAGGATAATAGGGGTGGATGCATGTTAGGATGTAATGTTTGATTTTTACATTTTGAAGAAAACTAGGTACCAATTTGAAATTGTGACTAAAAAAAATAATTGATTGATTCGAAAAAAAAATTCAGGTCTCATGGAATGTAAGTAAAACCATTCTGTATTTTATATCACGAAGGGTCTTTGAAGTGTCAAAATAATAAAATAATAAGCAAATCGATTTAATTCAACATTAGATTTTATTTCTATTCAATGAATAATTTTACATTTGTTTTAACCTACACCTACTTGAATTTAATAGTTATTATAAAAGAAGAAAGACAAAAAGAAACAACCCTTTCTCAGTTATTTGAGGGAGCACGTACTTTCATACCACGAGGGACCCGTGGATCTACTAGTTCTGGTAAAAGCCAATTCATATAAAAAGATGAAAGTTTAGTCACCATTTGAGTTTCCCAAAAGTCGTCATCCTTTTCAACTCTTTCAACGTATAGATCATATTTGCTGCTAGTCCAAACTGCAAAAACACAGACTTTCTTTTGGGAAATATGCAATTGCCCTTGAATTTGATAATAGTAAATATGGGTCTTATTAATTCCTACGCAACCATCATCTGAAACTGTGATGAAATTTAGTTTCTTGTCTTTGATGGCTGCAATTGGATCCAATTCAGCAATTGAAAAGGGGCATTTGATCTCGCAAATGGTGTTTTCATCAATAATTCCATCTGGTGATGCTCCAAGATAAGAGAACTGTTCGTCAATGAATAATCCGCTACCTTTAATTTGTTGACCGAGTTGAGTTTCCAGCTGTAATCTTGCCGCGTCTTTATTGATTTTTCCATGTATTATAGACTTTGCAAAAATTTCCGTTGGATGAGCGAGTCTTTTTACATGTCCTTCAAATTTTTTGGCCTTGCAAATAGTGCCGAAGGAAGAAGCAGTCAGCATGAATTTTCTTGTATTTCTTATTTTTATTGATTTCAAGACTCATGAACATTTGTTTGCTTATTTTGCAATTGCATTTTGCATCTACTAGTTATGTAAAGTGTAAGTTGCATGATTTAAAATCATTTGCAGTTCAATTTTAACCCAACGCTCTCATACAGGTGTTCTCAATCAAAAAATGTGCGAAATACGGTTAATCCAGTACTTTGTCACTTTATTGTATGCTTAATGGACCGATAGTAAAAAAATAGTAAAAATAAAGTTAATCTTTTCATTCATAAATTTACCTAAGAATCCAATAGAGTAAAAACAAAAATAAAAGGTTATTCTTAGAAGAAAGTAGTTTTTGTTATTTTTGATTTTTGGAAAAACTACAAAACATTTTGACATCCGGTTCTTTTAAATTGCCCCACGCACCTAAACGGGGGAAATAGACCCTCTCCCATAAATTTTTTCTTTTGTCTAAGTTCAACCTGCACGCCCTAGCCTTTTATGACACCTTATGCAAATCAATAAATAAAAATGTTATGACCCTACATATAACTAGGTATACTCGATAATCGAAACGCAATTCTGCGCTAACAAACCAAATGCTTTCAAACTTTTTACTTTCATTATTCAAATATGAAAATCTTATTATGATTTGATTGAGAACAACCTGACCTATAGTAACGTAAATCATAGTTACAGAATATACACAAAATAAAGAGAAAAAAAACCAACAAGCAGTAAATACAAAAAACAAAAAAGAATAACAACAAAACTTCTACACTACACAAACATCAGGCAATAGTCACCATACCATATAAACAGACTGCATTTGTATTGTTAGGTACCTCTTTATCTACTGCCAAATTGTGTGCATCACACTGTTTGAATTTTTGTTTTATTTTACATGAAAACTCTACCGGTCATTTGGAGAACGAATAGAATCCAATGATTTGTGTCTTAGTTAAAATAATGAGATTTTATTTTACGCAGACGTTTTAAAAATTCGATGTTTCACATAAAAATACAAGAAAATTCAATATTTTTTTTTCTGAAAATTAAATTTAGAATGTCGGTTTGTTATTTTGGATCATAATTTTAGTAAAATTCATTAAACAAATATGTCAAACACTGAATTAAAAAACAGTATTTTAAGTGTTTTTTAAGTCAATATATTTCCAAAACTTTTAATTTTTTCAAAAAATCAATTCGACAATTTGAAGATATGTTTATTACCTTTTAGAAAATATCAAATTTGTTTCACTGAGTCCAGTACTTTTTCTACAAAATTGCGCACCAATTAGCAGTTTTTGCTAATTTCTCAAAATATGGATATACATTTTGTCAAATATAATACGCTGTGAGTCGATTTCGAAAAAAGTAATTCCAACAATTTAAAGATATTGAATAGTTCTTTCATATAGTGTTTAAATTATTGTCATATGCACACAAATGACTTCAGGAAATTGCGCACCTTTTCAACATTTTCTCGTTTTTTCCTCAAATCTAGGGGAAGGCCTCTTAAAAGGAGATACCGATGGACATTTGTTTTGAATGTCTGATCATCAAAATGGGTGGGAAAAATCGAGCGGGGAAAGCATTTCACATTTGTGTGGTTCGGCTAAAGAAAGATTCTCTGAACTAAAAAAAAATTAGTCAAAGAAATAGACCAGGCAAGATACGAGAAAATTGGTATGAACGAGACCAAAATTGCAACAGAAGTCTTTTTAATTGATTTTTGATCAGTAGATAATAATTACTTCATTACGTACATATCCAAAGTTGAACAAAATCCGACAACAGGCCGGGACTTAAAATTGGCATTACATAAATGTATTTTAAATGGACCACGAAAAATTTGTCTTGAATCAATATAGGAAGAAAATACTATGGGAGTGTGCCTACATCGCACCGTTCAAGTGGGAAGGCCGATAAAAAAAAAATGATTAAACATTAACCAATAGTTTTTATTTTTAAATTCAATGCATTTAAAAAATAAGTAGTTATCTGCTGGTTTTTATTTTTATAATCAATGCTCCAATGTATGAATTGTTTGTCTATTTCTAAGCCCAAATTATTTTTTTATGCGAACATTTTTTATTAGTTTGTATTTAAAATAACACTTTTTTCTTACAAATGCTTCATTATATTTTAAGTTATTATTATTTCAAAATTTTAGGGTAAAAATATTTGCAAGGACACATAATCTTCTCTTATGATGGCGCCATAAGAATAATTGATTCACTTTGGGTACCGCCCCCTTATCCTCAAGCAGAAAGTCAAGGACTGTAATACAGTGCAAAGTACTCAAGACACATCCCTGGTCCACACCTGCTCCAATTGGAACTCTTCAGTAATTCCTCTGGGACATCTTACCTCGGCTCGACAACCGGGGTCCGGTCCTGGCCTCCTTCAACAAGTCTCTCCACCTATACCGGTCTTGAGCCAACGCCATCTAGTTGCGCACCCCAAGGCTTCGGGCGTCCTGGTCTACGCCATCTCTCCAGCGCAAGCATGGTCTACCACGCTGCCGTCTACCATAGAATGTACCACAAAGGACTTTCCGAGCAGGCTCCTCTTCACTCATGCGAGCTAGGTGCCCTGCCCACCGGAGTCTACCGAGCCTAATTTTTGTCACTATGTCTGCTTCAAGGTAGATTGCGTACAATTCATGATTGTACCGTCTCCGGAATCGTCTTTCCTCACATATGGGGCCAACAATTCTCCTTAAGACTTTTTTCTCGAACGCGGCTAAGAGGTCGGAGAGGTCTTTTGCTAAGCACCCAAGTCTCGGATCCATACGTGAGTACTGGCAGGACCATGGTCCTGTACAGCAGCAGTTTTGAAGTTATGGTGAGATTTCTGGATTTGAAGAGCTTTGACAGGCTATAGTAGGCTCTGTTGGAATTGAGCAGCCGCCCGCGTATTTCTTCTTCTAAATTATTATCAGCTGCTACTGTTGACCCAAGGTATTTGAAGGATTGCACCACTTCAAATTCGTGCTCCCCTACCTTGATTGTTTGACCAACTGTTCTTGCTCGTACATGTCTATAATCATCCGAACTCTGACTGCCGGAACTCCTCGTTGCAACGAATATCAGATCTCGTGGTTGTCTGTCTAAGAATATGATGTCAGGATGTCTTCACCAGGAAGGTTCCTAGTTCCGTATCTGATAGTCCCCGTCAGATTTCTCGACAGGTACATTCAAATCTCCGGCCACAAACAAAAGCTCATCCTTATTGATGTTCTGAAGGTGGTTGTGTCTACCCAAAATACATCTTTTTCTGGTTGTTCACATCTGATTTGGGGAGCATAATAACAATAAAATAAAATAAAAAAATAATAATAATAATAATAATAATAATAATAATAATAATAATAATAATAATAATAATAATAATAATAATAATAATAATAATAATAATAATAATAATAATAATAATAATAATAATAATAATAATAATAATAATAATAATAATAATAATAATAATAATAATAATAATAATAATAATAATAATAATAATAATAATAATAATAATAATAATAATAATAATAATAATAATAATAATAATAATAATAATAATAATAATAATAATAATAATAATAATAATAATAAGCGTTGACGATATTCCATATTGACATTTCCTAGCATCACCAATTTTAGAGACATCAAACGGGCACTAGGCTTCAAAATGGAAAAGACGTAAGCAAGCAATTCCTCCGCAAGGGTAAATATACTGATTTGGTTTTTTTTTTCTTAGCAGAACATTGTTCAATTAAGCAACATTTATTCAATTTTGGTGAACACTGTTACCTTTTATTGTGAACTACCACTAGTCATAATGCTAAGCCCTATATAATTTCTATAAGGCTTGCTATAATTTTTGTACTTAACCTAATTACATTTTCCAATTCTTTTTATAATAAACTAGCTGACCCGGCGAACTCTGTTCCACCTCAAAGGCAATAAATAAGCAGATTTTCGAATTTATTAAGTTAATTTTTTTATTAGAAAAAAAAAAATAAAGTACATTAATCATTTATTATTGTTTCTGCACTTTAGTACATATGTTGCTTTTCACTTGTGATACACGCCATTTTTTGTTTTATTATCAGGCGCAAAAACAAAAACGCAGATAGTCTCCCGACCCGTGAACATCATGCCACATATAATTGACCATGGGAAAAACATGGATGTTCTAGATTCAAAGCACAAACTTTTAAGGATTGGCCTTGAATTTGTTGATGGTCAAGACGGATAGGAAATTGAAGTCCTCGGAATGAGAACTTCCTCACCTTTGAATTTTCCTTTCAGTATCGTCGCGTAAATTACATTGTTCATCAATTTTCTAACTACCAAACGCGTACCGTTGCACAGTTTTGGTTGGTTTATGTTTCGAAGCATGATTGCTACGAAGCCAACCTTAAGGCGTAAATTGTGCAGTGGTAAGCCAGTAGGCACATCCAAGGAGTTTAAAAATTCATGTCTATAGTTGGTGGTGGCATTGTTCCAATGATCTTATTTTGAATTATATAGTTCAGGTTGTCTACATCTTTATTCTTAGACGCTAAAATTGCTCGTAGTGAGCAATTGGTCAGAGAAATCTTCAGTAGATGTATCATTGAGCAATGCAACTCTCATGTTTGTTCTTCCATGTTGCCCATGAAATATATTTGTAAGATGTATGCTGTTCATCTTCGAGTGGTAGTAATGATCCAATTCGATGATGAATCTATCCTTGTATCTACAAAATAAAAACCAGTCAGTATTAACTGAGTTATATACACTTTTTTCGGTGTGACGTGTGAGAGTAGAGTTCAGAATTAGCAAATATATTATTTCTGTAAATTGGTGAAAACCATTCTCAAAGATTCCATATATTACATACATACCTACAACCCAGGCTTATAAAAGCGTATTAATAAATACCTTTAATACCGGATTAAATCCTCGCTCTTCGATAAAATCTGCCCCAAATGACGTCATTTGGAAACAACCATTGTATTTTTAAGTGTTTGAAAGAAAATGGCGTGATTCTGGTGTTTCGCCACAAAGCAATGAATACAATGGCTCAGGTGGCGAAGTCAAAAATAGCAATTTAACTTTACCACTAAGGCAGCATAATCCTGGCGTTTCTCCGAAAAACTTTAATGCACCACAATACTTGCAAACAATGTCCATTTGACCAATGTAAACGCTAGGATGCAAGCTGTAATCGTTACTGCAATCGTATCGAAACGCTGCTCGATTCAAATCAGCACTTGATAAATTTCTTGTTCAGCGTCGCAAATTATATCTATTTGTTGACCTCTGTTGTTCGCTCGATGATTTTGCATTGTCGACCATTCTAACGCGGCAGCGCTGTTCACGAGCAATTTCTTGTTCTTCTTCAGTCCTTTCATTTGCAGTGTTTCGTATCCTTCTTGCATTACGGCTTTGTCGGGAAAGATTCGATCGTCTTGGTCGCGGCATTAGTAATTAAACTTCATTTCATTTCAATTCACCTAAATATTTATTTCAAAACTCAAATTTTCAACAATTCATTCATAGACAAAATTACTTTCATACTCGTAGCTTGTTATTTATTTAATAGAAATAGTTTTAATACTGATTTCTTACAAAAATCAAATTGTTATCCATACGTCCATTACATAACTGTCATTTGCGTTTTGTTATTCCAAGTCTGATTCTTTTTTGTTATATTACGTCTGATGTTTTATGTCAAGTCACACGGGAACGCTGTCGAACGGAATAAATAGTGTCCTTTGTCCGTCTCCTGGCTCTAAGCTACCTCCTCACCAATTTTCAGCCATATCGGTAAAGCCGTTCTTGAGTTATAAATATAGTGTTACTAACACAACTTTCTTTTATATATATAGATTGAAGTCAACTTGAGTCGACAGTCGACACCTTTTATTTCTTTTTATTAAAAACATTCTACAATATTTTAAACAGGACCAGTCCTTTTGGAATAAAAATTAAAGCAAACTGAAATATGTAGTTATAACTTGAACGTACGTACACACGCGCACACAGACATCTCTCTAAAAATGATTTATATATGCTCTAGGGACCTTGAAACGTCGAGAAATGTCAAAAATTTCAATTTGACAAATCGGACCGATTACAATAACTCCCTATGGGAAGTTAATAACTCTAAAATAAAATAAATATGTATACTATATCACAATCATAACTACATACATACCTGCAATACCTAAAAACTAAATAATATTGCACGAAAAAATATGTAGGTTAAATAGAAAAAAAATAATTAAAAAATAACGGTAATACTTAAAATTAAGTATTATACGTTTTTTTAAAGCCAACATTCTATTCTATTAGCCAGTTTTTAAATCAAGTCAAAACTATGCATAGTTTTTGAAAAAAATTGTTTAAACTTAAAATTTGGACAAAAAAAGTTTAAAAAATGTTTAAAATGTAATTTTTTAAAACTTTAAGACTATTTACTATTGTTTTTTTTTTCAGAATTCATTGCTCTTATTTGTTTTTGATCAAAAACTGAAAACTAAATGATTTTATGTCTTCTAGTTCTTGAGAAAATTCAAAATTACCAAAAAAAATACTTTAATTAAATTATTTTTTTCCTTGCTTGAGTAGTCTTACTTTGATAGTAATAATCGAATATGGATTAAGATATACCTAGGATAAATTAATTTTTCTTAAATCAAGCTTATTTAAATGCAAAAGAAACTTTGTATGCACCCCACCTTGCACCCACCCCAAATCCTATAGTGAGTCAAGCAGGGGGGTTGCATCACCCATTTACACCTCGGTGTGGCATACACCCAACCAGGCACTTACCCCAAATCCTACAGTGGGCCCAAGCAGGGGGGTTGCAGGGGCATCATGCCCCCCCATACACACCCCTCTGTTGCATACACCCAAACACACACCCCACTTTTACATATACCCAAACTCGCACCTACCATTATTATTATCAAAATAAGACCACTCAAGCAAAAAAACATAAATAAATTAAAATAGTAGTTGTGGTTATTTTCGATTTTCTAAAAAATTAAAAGGTGTAAAATCATTTAGTTTTCAGTTTTTGATTGACTATTAATAAGAGCAACAAATTATTAAAAAAAACATTATTTATAAACTTATGGTTTTGAAATATTGAAATTAAAATTTTTCTTTTTAAATTTTTTCTACTCAAATTTTGAGTTTAAAATTAATTTTTTTCAAAAACAATGCATAGTTTTGACTTGATTTAAAAACTGGCTAATATAATAGAATGTCGGCTTTAAAAAAACGTATAATACTTAATTGTAAGTATTACCGTTATTTTTTAATTATTTTTTTCTATTTAACATACATATTTTTTTTAATTGCCCCTACCGGTTAAACGGGGGGAGATAGACTCCCTCCCATAGTAAAAAATGCTTGTTTTGCCGTGTTCTATACAAATCCGTCATTAAACTTTGTCGCCTGAGTTATCGTACTCTTGCCACTTAAAGGTTTTTTAATTTCAACTGACATAGTTAAAAGCTCAAATGGAAGCTTCAATTTCCGGCCACTTTTAATTTTCAGTTGCCATTGGTATTCAGCACTAAATTTTTATATAGTAAAGCTTTTTCTAAACATTTATATATGTATATAAGTGTCAGCAAGCTTCACTAGCTGTCACTTTCAATTTGTCAAAAAAAAGATAATGTCAATATTAAAGAAATTTCAAATAAAGTTCGGAAAAACCAACCGGTGAAACCTCCCCGCAAAACCCGACAGAAAAACGAAAGGATAAAACACATTAACAGTCGAACAAATGCCGCAGGACCAGCAATCACCGGTGAGTATATCTACTTACATACATCAAAAGAAAACATTCTTATCATACATACATACACAATGGATGCATGCATTGATCTTTTTATATTTGTTTTATTAATTCGCCTTTTATTTTTACAGATTACTGCTAATGAAACACCCATTCAACACGACCCAACCACCATCGTTCATGGCCCGCTGCCAACCCCGTT
The DNA here is from genome assembly GCA_958431115.1 of Syrphus vitripennis. Taxonomy (NCBI): domain Eukaryota; kingdom Metazoa; phylum Arthropoda; class Insecta; order Diptera; family Syrphidae; genus Syrphus; species Syrphus vitripennis. Next base: position 59,399,370 of record OY288110.1, on the reverse strand, counting down.
ACTGGGATCTGTTTCCTGGAACTGGCCATGTAGATACGTGTAATCGGTAACCTCAAAAGAGACACCTATGCCAATCTTATTTTCTTCTTATTTATCTTTTGTTAAACCTTTTATTAAGAGACCTCCGGCTTTGTATATGAAAACTATAGTACTATCATGGTGGAAGTCGAATGGGGCGACATCTAATTTACCTATGCAACCCTTACTCTTTTTTTTTGCGGAGAGCTTATGGAGGTTTCAAATGATATTTATTGATATTTTTTGGATGCAATAATCCAAAAAATAGTCTACTCTTGCCCCTACCACCAATTTTCGACGCTTAAAGACTCCCCAAATCGAATTTTACACCTCACATTTTGCAGCGCCACCACCAGGACCTCTGCGTCTGCAACCCTAAAAAAAACTCGCCATGATAGTACTATAGTTTTCATATACAAAGGTTTTTGTAAATGAATTGTGTGGAAAGGAATATATACTCATACATACCTATATTGTTATATTTCTTTTTGTTTCTGATGCGCGAAGTGTTATTTGTGGAGTTTTTTTTTTGTCATAGACAGGAAAATTTGTTTTAATTTTTTTTTCTCAAGAATAACCAAGCTATTATTTTTACCATCAAATTTATATTTTTCTTCTTTATATTTTTTTTCCAACTGTAGGTACGAGTAGGTACTATAAAGTTTCAAACTTTGCAAATTATTTGTAGGCTATGCATTTATTGAATGAGGTATTTTTTTTTTCAAATTGATCGTGAACTTGAATGATTTTAGATTTTCGGATGTTGTTATGGTAGGTAAAGGATAAGGATAAAATTCTGGATAGTAAAGAAGTGGTTTCAAGAGTTTTTGAGGGTAAATAATAAAAGTGATAATCTGGGAAGGAAATTATGTTTTTTTTTTTGATGATGAAAATATATGTAGGTATGTATGTACATACATATGTATATATGTATTATTTTTTAGAAATCAATTGAATTATGTATAGATACTTAAAAAAAGGGAACGATTTTTTATCTGACTTTTTAAGTGTTTTTTGAAGAATGTTTTTGAAAAATGATCATAATAAAAATGTGATAATGTGAAAATTTCAACTGTGTTTAAATTTCGAAAAACAGCTCTTCATGAAATACTAAAAATAATCGACATAATAAATATATCTGCTGCAAAACTACTCTTTTGACTGAGTATATTTTTAATAAAAAAAAAAGAAAACAAAAGTATTAGAGGCATAGAGGGATTGAAAATTTGGTTCAATATCAAATTTATAATGAATTGAAAATATTCAAACTATTTTATTACATATTGCTAGAATTTCAGTTAAAATACCGGAACAAATTCCAGTCCAAAACAAAACAATAAACAGCAACAACAATCAGCTGTAAAAATCCTTTTTGTTATGGCCTTTTCAGAAATAAAGATCAATCTTATAATAAAATTTTATTTATTAAGAAATAATGGTTGTTTTTATTTAATCTCTAAGTTTTTTCGAATGAATCTTAAAATTAAAAATATGACAAACTGAGCTTATATTTATATATAAAAAAAAAAAGTATTATTGAATCAAAGTAAATAAGTAAACAGGTACTCTTACAACTCGGCCATCCTGACCATTTTGATCGACTCGATCAAGTTGTAAATTTTAGAATTTTACAATCAAATTTAAAAATTATTTAAAAAAAAATAAAAACAAACAAAAACAAAATTATTTTAAAAGAATGTTATATACTTAATCTAAATGTATTACCTTTCCGAACTAGAATTCAAACTGTGAGAATCCCTCCAATCAACCCAGGAACGTATACGTGAGGCTTCAATAACACCGTCATAAGGAATTTGAGTTAACTGACAATTTTCAATATCTTTGATTACGTATCGATCATTTGGGAGGACTTTATGCACTTTGTATGGACCGCGGAATTTAGGGATACATTTTTTATTACTACCATCTGTTGTATCAATGTTTCGAATCATTACAAAATCTCCTTCTGAAAATGTTACATGTGGTTTATGCATATTTGCATAGTATTCAGACATTTTTTGTTGATGCAACTCTAAATTATCGTAAGCTTTCTTTCGTAATGCAGCTAAGTCATGTTCAGAAGTCAAAAATAGTTTTTCGTCTAAATATTCAGAAAGTGTGTCAACTTCACATCCACGTTGGTTTACACCATATAATAATTGACAAGGAGAAACATTAGTAGTAGAATGAATAGAGTTATTAAGAGCGTATTCAACTCTTATCAAAAGTTTTGACCAATCGGAATGTTTAAATGGTTCAGTAATTTTAGCTAACATAGACTTAAGAATGCGGTTGACACGCTCAACCTGACCATTAGCTTGAGGTGAGGCTGTGGCTATTTTCACGTGTTCAATATTGTTTTGAAGTAAATATGAACCAAATTCAAGTGACGAAAAACATGAACCACGATCACTAATAACTCGACGAGGTCGACTATAATATTCAAAATACTTATCTAGGCAAGCACATACTTCTTTAGTACTTGTTGAATTTACTGCATATAGTTTAACATGTTTTGTAAAAGCATCTACAATGACAAAAATGTGTTTTCTTTTAGAAATAATTGAGGGGAGAGGTCCAAAATGATCAACATGAATGGTATCGAATGGTATAGGTTTTTTTGGAATTTGGTGAAGAGTGCGATTGGAAGAATGTGTTGGCACAGAAAACGTTATGCACTGAACACAATTTCGTACATACTTTTCAATTTTTTCTTTCATTTTTGGAAACCAGTAGTGTAATTTAATTTGGTCTAGACATTTCGAAACACCCATATGACATAGTTTTTCATGAGACAGCCTTATAATTTGTGATTCCATTTCTTTCGGGACATATAATAATAAACTTCCATTATCCAACTTTCGGTAAACTAAACCATCATCAAGGACAAATTTTGGAACTTCTTCTTTTTCTAACCGTTCGCGTATTCGAACAATATCATCATCTCTGTTTTGAGTTATTTGCAATTGCATGTCTATATCATCTGGGTTAATAACTGAAATAACTTGTTTAAGTTTTTTAAAAGTTTGAACACAGGCTGAAGGATAACGACTCAAAGCATCAACATGACCCATTAAAAGGCCACTTCTGTGTTGAATACTGTAATCATAGTTCTCAAGTTCAAGTGCCCAACGAGCTATTCGAGCATTAACACTTTTACGGTTCAATGTCATCGTAAGAGAGTTACAGTCCGTTATAATCCTAAATGGAATACACTCTAGATACACACGAAACTTTCGTAACGAATATATGATTGCTAGGGTTTCCAATTCAAAACTATGAAATCGAGACTCAGAAGCAGTTGTCCGTTGTGAAAAATATGCAACTGGATGAAATTTGTTATCATCTTGTTTTTGCATAAGTATTCCGCCGAAACCATCAGCACTTGCATCACAATGCAATTCTGTATCGCGTTTTGGGTTATACAATGCCAAAACTGGTGACGTTATTAACTTATCTCTTAAATGAGAAAATGCTGAAAGGCATAAATCATCGAAAACAAATTTAGCACCTGGTTTTGAAAGATTCCGTAATGGCATAGCGATATGTGAAAACGACGGAACGAATCGGCGGAAATATGAAAATAAACCTAAACATTTTTGGACTTGATCTAAAGTTTTCGGAATGGGAAGATGCTTTATATTTTCAATATGTCTATTGTTGGGACGAACACCCTTTTCATTGATGGAGAATCCCAAAAAATCTATTTCATTATAGCCGAATTGGCACTTTTTGAATTTAAGTTCAAGTCGAAATTCCGCTAGTCGTCGTAATAATCTTTGAAGTACGTCTAAATGTTCCGAAATAGATTTGGTAGCAATTGTTATATCATCCATATATACTACAACAGTCCCTTCATCAATAAATGGACGTAAAATATTATTAATGAATCGTTGAAACACTGCAGGTGCATTTTTTAAACCAAAAGGCATTTGCAAATATTCAAATTGTCCATCTGGGGTTACAAAAGCTGTATATGGAATCCGAGACTTTTACTTGGTGAAAACCATTTTTTAAATCCAAAGTTGTAAAATATGCCTTGCCTTCCAATCTCTCCAGACAATCATCAATAAGAGGTAATGGATAACTATCCCTTACCATGATTCTATTCAGAGGTCGATAGTCAACACACATTCGTTTCTCGCCACATTTTTTAGAAACTAGAACAATTGGAAATGCATAAGGAGAATTACTAGGTCGTATTTGTTTTTTTTTTCAATAGGTCACTAATCATATCCCTGACAATACGCCGATCTGCATAGGAAAGTCTTCTAGGTGCTGAGCTTATTGGAATGTCAGAAGTCAAATGAATTTTCATTTCATATTTCTCTTCATTAGAGGCTGGAATATTTGAAAGGTCAAGGTAATTAGTCTCAATAATTGTCTGAATCTCTTTCCGATAGACTTGATTCAAATTAACATTTATATCTATAGGTTCAGAAAATATTGTATCTATTTCAATTGCAAAAATGTCCGGAACAAAATGATCGATACCTAACGAAGTATTGGTCGATGCAACATGATTTTGAATATTCACGTTCGAAAGTTGACATAGATCACATGTAGTTAAAAGGTTTGAATTCTCATTTTCAGTGGAACTATACACACAATGCAATACTTTATTTGATATTTTAATTTTATTTTTATTCAAATCATCCAAAATTTCAACATTTGTTTTAGGAATTTTATTAAAAGTTAAATCAACTATCATAAATTTTATATTAAAAACATTTAAAAAGTCCCGACCCAACAAAACTGGGTATGGAATAAATGAATCAGGAACAACAAAGATATCAATTAAGTTAGTTAACTTGCGAAAGGAAATTTTAATTTTAATTTTTCCAAAAGTACATAATTTTAAATTTCCCAATCCTTTATAACCAGAATATTTTGTCCAATGGTTAACTAAATCATTTGGAACAGCAGATTTTCTCATTAAACTAATCGGACTACCAGAATCAAATAAAGAAACGAAAGTATTACATCTATGCATAGAACTATTAATCAAAAAGGTAACACTTACATTATTTATCTCGGAAATATGATTGTTAGCTTCTCTATTTGTATCTTCGATATTCTTGAACTGGAAATCATCTACTAAGGCCACTCGTTTAGTACATTTTTTTGGACAGTCTTTCAAAATATGCTCTTTAGAACCACAGTGAAAACACGAACCTTTTTCTCGTTTGGGATGAGGACATGAATTTGCAAAATGCCCAACATTTGAGCAATTGTAACATAGGATCTTAGAATTATCAAAGCTCGGTTTCAAAACTGGTGGTTTTGTCTTAGTTGCGTTTGTTGTAGACGGGGTCTTAATTGATGCTTCAATTGATTCTCGTTGACTACGCAATTGGCTATAGCGATGTGATAGTTGTTTGAGATGTTGTATATTACAAGCCGGATACAACACAGCAATGTTCACAGAATTATCTTGAAATCCCTCTATTATAAATTGAATGACTTGCAATTCATCAATATTTGCGCGTGCTGCCAACTCTTGCATTTTGAGAATATATCCCATAACAGACAGTTTCGAAGAACAGAAAGTGGTTTTTCGTAATTTGTCAATCACTTCTGAAACAGTATATGCATGACCAAAATTTGACAAAAAATTTTTACGGAATTGAAGATAATTAGTAGAATTATCTACACGAAGAAACAATTCAGCTGCAGAATCCGTTTTCATCAAACGTCGAATTGACTTAAGGCGGTAAACATCGTCACCATTTACCGAATCACAAGCTCGTTCGAAATTTTCTAGCCATTTATGGGCATCATAAGCTTCATCCCCAGCAAAGGGAGTGATATAATGTTGAATATCTTCGAATTTTGCGTTAGCCAAAACATTCGGAGTGGAAGCTAGTTCTTGTTGCAATTGTTTCAACCGACGGCGTTTTTCCAAAACTCTAAGCTGTGCATCAATATCAGCTTCTTCCTCTGCTAAAGATGCAAACCGATTTATAGGATTATTTTTTGAAACTTGATCATTGTTTTGAAGTTCTTGCTGAAGAATTGAACGATCAAATACCTCTTCATTATCTCCAGAATTATCTGAATTTTCATCTTCGACGGAATTGTTATCCCTTTGATTTAACTCCCTAAATTTTTCATTATACAGCTTCCGCAATTGCATCAATGTAGCTGTTGGTGAAAAATCAACGTTTTGCTCCTTGAGCCAATCTTGGATTTCAGATTTGTTCATTATCGGAATTCTTTATAATATAAATATTAATCAAAAATTTTCGGAACTATCCCACTTCTGAAGTTGTTATGGCCTTTTCAGAAATAAAGATCAATCTTATAATAAAATTTTATTTATTAAGAAATAATGGTTGTTTTTATTTAATCTCTAAGTTTTTTCGAATGAATCTTAAAATTAAAAATATGACAAACTGAGCTTATATTTATATATAAAAAAAAAAGTATTATTGAATCAAAGTAAATAAGTAAACAGGTACTCTTACATTTTCTTACAATTATTGTCATTCTTCCTTATGTACTTACCAAAGGCTCACTCAAATGATCGTTCGTTAGATCACTGCACAAAGCAAAAAACAAAAAATAGGTATACAAAATATTGCATCACTCACTGGCATATCACCAGACCTACCTCAAACTCTTGTTCACGCCACACAAGAAACCTTTCACTCCAACAGTAGACATATTGGCACCAGCACCTCTCGCTCTCACTCTCATCTGAACCTTAAATACAATACACAAACTCCCATTCGCTTTCGCTTTCGCATTTGTGGATTTTCGTCAATCTTCATACTTTTTTTTATTTATGTTGCAACTTTCAACACTTTTTGTCTACCAACATGTCCATTTCGAAGTTAGGCCATCTATTGGCGAATAAGTTTACTAGAAATTCGAAATATTTGAAAATAACGACTTTTTATTGAAAAAAAAGACCTTTAGAAAATGTGTTATTTCTTACAAAATATTTGTTTTTTTGCTATTTTTTTTAGTAAATTTGTTTATTGAAACATGTGTGTCATTATGAAAAAGTTTCGTGTTATTTGGTTCATTTTTTGTTAGGTACAGTTGAAAAATAGATAATTTGTAATTTTTCAAAAGATAATATTTCAAAAACAAGGACGAAATTCAAAAATCGGTCTCGAACAGATTTAAGGCCTAATCATTACCTTTAAAATGATATACATATTATGTATGTACTCTCCTCCAATTTTCCAGGAAATTTAAACCATTTTGGCAGTTCACGTGTTTTTTACAAAACCTGCCACTGGAGTTTTTAAGAAAAACAAAAACAAAATCCAAAATCAAAAATGTAGCTCGAACAATTTGAAGCAAAAATGTCATTCTTTTATGTGCAATTTAAATTTTGGAATTTGCCAATTTTCAATTTTTCTCCAAAATTCGTCCGGAGGCCTCTTAAATATTTTCTTTTAATTATGTGAAATAAATAAATGTATACCCTTCCTGTACTTAATATAAGTTTATAAATTTCTTGTACAGTTGATAAATAAATAAAATAAATAAAAATAAAAATAAAATAAGGCCTGGTGATTTGTAAGGGGAAAAAGTATTAATGGCCCGTGAAATACAATCCCTTTTTATAACGGAATTGATTAGCTCTTCCTGAGATAGATCGGTGTTTATAGTACTCAGAATTTCGGGGTTGATGTTCTCGCAGCCCGGGAAATGTGTTGCCTTTAGCACTTCCAAGGACTCAGCAGGAGAGGCTGTTCAGGGACCGTCAGATATTTTTAAGGAACTAGGGATTACAATGTTCCTTTGATAAAACTTTACTTTATCTGGCAGAATCCTTAATGTCTTCTATGGAATGACAGTATTCTCTCCAACCAAGTTTCTTGGACGCTGCTATGGCTCGCTTGTACTCTTTGAGACAGTCTTTGTAAGGTTGAAAGAATTTCTCCTTCTGACAGATATTGAAGATTCTTCTGGTCACTTTTTTATTTGAGCCGAAAGATCTTCGTTCCACCAAGGAGGAAATTTTTTGCGGCTATATTTAACTGGACAAGAGACCTTGAAGGTAGTTTTAATGGCTGACTCGAGAACTTCCACAGTTTCTACTCTAATAATTGGTAATTTGCCTAGTTTAGATTTAGTGATCTGACTAAATTTCTTCCAGTCAGTTCTTTTAGGATTTCTATAAGGAGTAGGGGTTTCTACCTTGAAACCTATGTTGAAAAGGATCCACCTGTGATCCGAAAAGGAGTTTGCAGAGGATACTCTCCAGTTTTCCACCACCAAATTACAGTTGGTTGTAACAGTGATATGAAGTACATCTTCCCAGCCGTCGTAATTTTCCAAACTTGGAAAGTCGACGGTGGGTGTGTCACCTCTGTTACAGACAATAAGATTGTTATCCATTATAAAATCAAAAAGAGACTCACCTCGTTTGTTGATTTCAAAACTACCCCAGAGTGCATGTCGTGCGTTCGCATCACATCCAATTAGGAGGTTCGTTTTTTGTTGTTATGCTGCCTCCAACAGGGTCTTCATCTCCTCATTCGGTGATTCTTGATTGTGGTCGCAGTACCCAGAAGCCACCAATAGTCCATTTGTCTCTTTGTCTCCCAGCCTGACAACTGTCAAATCGGGAGTACTATAATTTGGACACAAAAAAGCTTTTAAGTGTTTTTTAGCTAAGTTCTAGGATTACCTTGTTTTGGGTCTACCGGTTTATAAAAAAGGTCGTACTGGTTGTCTTGTAGGCCCCTAACTCTGAGGCAATTTACCCACGGTTCTTGAATGACGCCAATGTCAATGCTTTCCTCACTTAGGAAAACTCTTAGATTACCCGAAGCACATTTAGAGTGCTTCAGATTAATCTGTATGACCTTCAGCGCGATTTTAATTTTTTGAATTTCCTGCTTTGGATCCACCTATCCGTCGACAGCAGCGCTGACCTTGGCGCCATCATCCACTTTATCGGCTAATTCAACTAATGGAAATTATATATCTTACATCCATTTTTTATAGAATGCTCATGAAGATGAATGAAAATCCACCATAAGGTTAATCATTTGGTTTTTTAAACGTAGTATAAAATATAAATTATAAAATTTTGAATTTCACCACCCCATTCGAATTTGTATACATAAATAATTTTTAAATAGAAAAACAAGTCAAAATTATTTTTTCCTACGAAACTGTTTTTATATTACTTTATTTAATAAAAAAAGAAAAATAGAATATACTAAATTTTTTGTTTAAGACATTTTCTTGTTATCACAGCTTCTATACATTTATCGTTTAATGTTAATGAATTTCATCTACAAGGTTTTGTTATAAAAATATATTTTATTTGAGCCCAAAAAAATATATTTTATATTTTTTTAATCCAGACAGTTCATTTGAAAATGGTAAATTTTGAAAAAAGATCGAAAAAGTTGTTAACTTAGTGAATTCCCATCCTATTAAAACAAACAGCATACCGTTTATTCTATCTTTTTTATTACATCTTTCCAAAAATATTTACTTTACGTAAATTTAAAAATATTAACAAGTTACCAAATTCTAAAACGGTAATACTTACAGAGTCATGCTATAGCATTTTGGAAAGCCAAAAGTCTATTCTTTAATATTATTTCTTAATTAAGTTGTTTGAGTGAACATTTTTTGAAAAAATTAATTTTCAAAGCCAACATTTTACAAATTTTTTTTTAAGAAACTTTTTTTCAAAATTTCCAAAATCATGTTTTATATTTTTCCTAATATTCAAATAACAACAACTACTTTTTTTTAAGAAAAACCTTTTATTTTTATTTCTAACTTATTGAATTCTTAGGTAAATTTTTGAATGAAAAGATTAACTTTATTTTTACTTTTTTTTTAATATCGGTTCTTAAGCATATGTACAATAAAAAGACAAAGTATACTGGATTAACTATATTTCGCACATTTTTTCATTGAGAACACCTGCGTGAGAGCATTGGTTCAAAATTGACCTGCGGATTTTTTTATTTTTAATCATGCAACTTACACTTTACATAACTAGTAGATGAAAAATGCAATTGCGAAATAAACAAACAAATGTTCCCGAATCTTGAAATCAATAAAAATAAAAAATACATGCTTATTTAGATTTAAAAAAAGACAGTTATTATTTATTTAGTACCTATAATAGGACCATTTATTTTTTGTTAAAATTTGAATATTAAACTCTATTTCCAGTCTTTGTTTGTTAGCCAAGCCGTGCACATCGATATACTTGCTGGAGACAATTTTCTCTTGTGTTATTTCTAACTGTGCTTGAAAATTTTGCTAAATCGCAAACGGTTACGGGACTCATCATCTCCTGATGAGAATTTCCCAACTGTAAAAATGAACGGTCATAAAAAATTGAAAAATAATCCGGGAAGCCCGCTTCAGTGATCTTTCTGACTTATATGATCATCATCATCATCATCATCATCGACATCATCAGCTCGACAACCGGGGTCCGGTCCTGGCCTCCTTCAACAAGTCTCTCCACCTATCCCGGTCTTGAGCCGACGCCATCCAGTTGCGCACCCCAAGGCTTCGGGCGTTCTGGTCTACGCCATCTCTCCAGCGCAAGCATGGTCTACCACGCTGCCGTCTACCATAGAATGTACCACAAAGGACTTTCCGAGCAGGTTCCTCTTCACTCATGCGAGCTAGGTGCCCTGCCCACCGGAGTCTACCGAGCTTAATTTTTGTCACTATGTCTGCTTCAAGGTAGATTGCGTACAATTCATGATTGTACCGTCTCCGGAATCGCCCTTCCTCACATATGGGGCCAACAATTCTCCTTAAGACTTTTCTCTCGAACGCGGCTAAGAGGTCGGAGTGTCTTTTGCTAAGCACCCAAGTCTCGGATCCATATGTGAGTACTGGCAGGACCATGGTCCTGTACAGCAGCAGTTTTGAAGTTATGGTGAGATTTCTGGATTTGAAGAGCTTTGACAGACTATAGTAGGCTTTGTTGGAATTGAGCAGCCGCCCGCGTATTTCTTCTTCTATATTATTATCGGCTGCTACTATTGACCCAAGGTATTTAAAGGATTGCACCACTTCAAATTCGTGCTCCGCTACCTTGATTGTTTGACCAACTGTTCTTCTCGCATTCGACGCCACCATGTACTTTGTTTTACCTTCACTAATGTGCAGCCCCAGATTTTGTGCCGCCTGCTCGATCTGGATGAAGGAATCGTGTACAGCTTGTTCGGTTCTTCCGATGATGTCAATGTCGTCTGCGTAAGCCAGTATCTGGCTGGACCTGTTGACGATGGTCCCTCTTGTTGCCGTGCCAGAATCACGGATTGCTTTCTCCAACGCCAGGTTGAAGAGGAGGCAGGCCAAACCATCCCCTTGTCGGAGTCCATTAAAGATGTTGATTGGTCTGGATAGCAATCCGGCTATTTTTACTTGGCTTGTTACGTTGGTCATGGTCAACCTACAAAGTCGTGTCAACTTATTTGGGATGCCGAATTCTCTCATGGCTTTGTAAAGTTCTACCCTGGCTATGCTATCATAGGCGGCCTTAAAGTCTATAAACAGATGGTATGTTGGGATGTTAAATTCTAGACATTTTTCCATCGCCTGCCTAAGGGTAAAGATCTGATCAGTTGTTGATTTGCCTGGAATGAAACCACACTGATATTGGCCGATTATGGTTTTAGCGTATGGGGCTATCCGTTCTTGTAGGATAGAGGAGAGTATCATATAGGCGGTACTCAACAACGTGATACCTCTATAATTGCTGCACGTTGTGACATCTCCCTTCTTATGTATGGGGCAAATTATACCTTTTCGCCAGTCTTCTGGCATTTCTTCCTGCTCCCATACGTGCACTATAATATCATGAATTGCTTGGCGTAAGGCTGGCCCGCCGTGGTGGAATAGTTCGGCTGGTATGCCATCGGCTCCCGGGGCTTTGTTTTTCTTAAGCCGGGCTATAGCCTTCTCAACCTCTTCTATGCTTGGTGACGGTAACATAGGGTATTCTTCTTGAAGTAGTGGAGCCTCTACTTCTGCAGTGAGCTGACCATTTAGCAATTCATTAAAGTACACTTCCCATCGCTCCAGTATGCTTTGGGGATCGGTGATCAGATTTCCCTCTCCGTCGTTGCAGTAAGTGCAGCGTGGTGTGTACTGCGTCATGTTTCGGACGGATTGGTAGAACTTCCGCGCCTGGTGCGGACCTCGCTCTCGGCTTCTTTCTAATTCACAGATGATGTTCTTCTCCCAGGCTGATTTTTTCTGTCTGTGAAGCCGTTTTTCTATTCTTCTGAGCTCTTTATATTCATCTTCGCGTGCCCGCGTTCTATGAGATTGTTGCATTGCTCGGTACGCAACATTCTTACGTTCAGTCGCTAGCTTGCATTCATCATCAAACCAGTCGTTCCGACTTCTACGACTGCTGCCTAAGATGGAGTTGGCAGTACTAATGACAGTGTTTTTAAGGCGTGTCCACTTCTCATCTACGCCCAGCATACTGGCTCCAGGACTTACTCTCCCTGGATCGAGTGGTTCCAGGGCGAGTCCTAACGCATGTCCAAAGGTGTTACTGGTATTTTCATTGCGTAGTGGAGCCGTGTTGATTCGAACCTGATCGGCGGATGCAATACGTCTTCGCAAGGCAATCCGCCCTCGGAAAACCATACCAACAAGATAGTGATCCGAGTCGATATTGGCACCTTGGTACGTTCGTACCGTCATCAAGTTCGAATAGTGGCGACGGTCTATCAACACGTGGTCAATTTGGTTACGAGTGACTCCATCAGGTGATACCCAGGTGGCTTTGTAGATATCATTACGCGGGTACCTGGTACTCGCAACGACCATGTTTTTCGATGCTGCCAATTCTAGGACTCGAAGTCTGTTGTCATTAGTGTTCTCATGCAAACTATGGGTGCCTGCGTAATGCCTGAATACCGGCTCCCGACCTATTTTAGCGTTCAAATCCCCAAGGATGATTTTAACATCATACCTTGGGCAGGCATGGAGGGCCCTCTCGACTTGTTCATAATAAGTCTCTTTTTCTTCGTCTGAGGACTCCTCCGTAGGTCCGTGAACGTTAATGAGGCTGATGTTCTTGAATTTGCCTCGCACGCGAAGGGTGCATAGCCTTTCGCTTATAGCGTTAAAGCCGATGACGGTAGACTTCATTTTTTCGCTGACCAAGAAGCCTACCCCGAGCACATGGTGTTTTGTATGACAACTGTAATATAGGTCATATTCTCTTTTCTGTAAAACACCATTCCCTGTCCATCTAATTTCTTGTAATGCTGTTATGTCAGCTTTATATTCTGACAGGGTATCGGCTAGCTGCTGAGCAGCTCGAGCTCTATAGAGCGATCGTACGTTCCATAAGAAAATTCGTATATCATTTTTCCTTTTTTCCTTTTTCGTTGCGTTGACTTATCTGATAATGAAGAATTAATGAATGAGCATGAGAAGAACCCAAAAAATTGATTTACCTCCCATTCACTTGATAGGTAAAAATAGTGTCATTGTGTCTGAATGCATGAAAAATAACGGCATAACCAAATTTGATTGCAAACACATCAATTGCTTGCCGCTTTAATCTCTTCACTTCAATCTTCGGGAAAAAAAACTCCAATTTTTCACATATAATGTTAAAATGGATTACATAAAATGAATACCGATGACCTCAAAACTGAATTGTGCACTAATCTTAAATTAGAAGTTCTTCAAATCTCTATAATGAACATTAAAAATCCTATAACTACAAGGAACAGTGTAATAATTTAGTTTACCACAAAAATAAAAGCATTAAAATGAATGAACTAAGAAGACAAGCTAAGTTTGTTGCCCACGTTTTGGTATATTGGGACTTTTATCGAAAGAATCCACACTTCGTGCCTCAGTGTCATCAATGTCTTAATGTTTGGACATGGGTCTTCTTTTTGTAATGGCAAAATGGCATACTCCCACTGCTCTGAAACACATAATTTACAAGAATGAACAAACAAAGAAAAGCTACCTAAATGTGTTAACTATGGTGAACAACACACAGCCACCGATGCCTCATGTAAAAAGAGGTTAGAATTCACTGAAATTCAAAACCGACTCAAAGCCAGGAATCGGCGAAGGAAATTTGGATCGGAACATGTCATGCATGATACAATTCCAAGTAAACACACCAGCTTCAACGTCGACACCTCTGGCTTTCCCGGTTTAGTTCAGAAAAAACAACAACACTCCACTCCGTCCCGTGTCTGCACCAAAAAGCTTTACAGCAACACCCACCTGTAGCAGTTTACAGATGTCAACAACTCCACGACTACCAAACCAAAACAACAATTTATTTAGTTTTGATGAACTTTTTTCTCTTAGAAATGAAATGTTAAGTAAATTATCTTTATGTAAAAGTAGACAAGATCAATTTAACGTCATAGCTGATCTTAGCATTAATATCTTTGCTAAAAGTTTGGAAAACAAAGAAAAAGAATACTTAAATTTTTTGATTTAAAACAAAATTGATATCGCAGCTATAACAGAGACATGGCTTAAGCCAAATAGAAAAAAATTTAAACGTTGCGTAAACAATTCTTTTTCTGACTTTTCTCAACCCTCTACCTTCACGTTAGAGGAAATTGATGATAAACTTAATCTATTTGAATGTTCCATTAATGAAGGAGTTAAGGCGTCTGTCCCTTTGCTCTCTGCCTCCTATAAAAACAATAGCGAAATTTCATTGCTTACTAATGATGTACGGAGGACGATAACATTTAGGAACTTAATTCGTATAGACGTTATCAAAGATCAAGAGATTTATTTCTAAAATTTCAATTAACAGCCCGATTCTCCCCCTTGTGAGGAGTCATAAGTCACAAGCTCTTGTGACTATTTCTTGTGAGGATTGTTGTGATTCGATAACATTTTGGTATTGTCCCCTTAATCGTCACAACAAAACTCACAACGAAACTCACTACAGCAAAGGTGAATTTTTTTGTGAATTTTGGAACAGCTGACAATTAAAAACAAGAACAGATTTCCAAATTAAAAAATTAAACAAAAAAAATTTTCAATAATGCAAGTATTAACATTAATTATATATTTTTAACAGTAAAAATACCTTAATTTATTTTTAGAAGAAGACTACAAAAAGACTACGGTGGAGTAGTTGGAGTATTTCGTTGTTTTTTGGGGGGATTACCTGCAGCTTTTGGCCAGCAAAAAAATGACCCAACTGATCCACCAAACTTTATCAATGCCATCCCATGTAAAAATATTGATTCTATTTACTTTACATTCTTAAGAGCCGTCTTCGCTGCAATCAACAAATATAATAGATTTGTTAAAAATTCTTCGGTTAAATTTCGTTTTCGGATAAAACATCTTGAATAATATGTAATAAAATAAAATCCATTTCCTTATTATCTCACAAATGCAAAATCAGAAACTTTTGCACACCGAAATATCAAAACTCAAGTAATTTGTGAGTTTTGACCTGCCTAGAAGGAGATCACAATTTCGATAGTTTTTGTGACTCTCACAAGTTGTGACCGTGGGGAGAATACGAAAAAGTCACAAAATCAATTTCACCACTAGTTGTGACTTGTGATTGTGAGGTATTAGTGATGTTGGGAGAATAGGGCTGTAAATTTGCTTATCAAAGTAGTCATACAAAAAATGCAGGAAATACTTAATAAAGACCGGAATCGAATGTTATCCCAAACTAACAAACATGACCAAAAAATAAAAGAATCCCATACCTTGAAAGTTATGGGCAAATTCTTGATAAAAATGAAAAGAAGGCCGCTGAATTTGGTAAACATTTTCTTTCTAGTCACTCAATAACAGATGGCTTGAGTGACATTCAAACTAAACAATAAGTACAAAACAGTATTAATTCTATCAATCTATCTTCAATAGAAATCAATAATATCCTTATTCCAGTATCTCTTGTTAAAGACACTTTTCTATTCGCATAAAAAAAGCTGCTGGTAATGATAAAATTTCAAACAGGGTCATTAAAAACATACCAAAAAATGCCGTTCAGTATATATGTAACATCCCTATTTGAAAGTTGTCTGCGTCACGGATATTTTCCAAGAAGATAGAAGATTGCGGAGATCATTCCCATAGCTAAATCTACTCAACCATTGACGCAGGCGTCTAGTTATCGTCCAAAAAATTATCCTTTTAAAGATGAATGACTTTATAGAATCAAACAACCTTGTGCCAATGGAACAGTTTGGTTTTAGAAGGGAACACTCGACGACTCACCAACTGAAGAGAATCACGAATATAATAAGAGAATCACTTTCAAATAAAAAATCCTTAGGTGGTTTCGTTTGACATTCAAAAGGCATTTGATAGTGTTTGGCACGATGGCTTGCTTCACAAACTATTTACTCAAAATTTTCCTACTTACATTCTTAAAATTATCCAAAGCTTTCACTGAAAGGCTTTTTTATGTCAAAATTTCCTCTGATGCATCTCCCCTGTTCCCAATAAAAGCGGGCGTTCCACAAGGTTCAACCTTATCGACCCTTTTATATAATTTATATATTGCTGATTTTCCAAGAGATTTGCAATGTGAAAATGCCTTTTTTGCTGATGATACAGCTATGTATATTCTGTAAGTCAAATGATATTAATGAATTATATATATAAGTATATTAATGAATTTGCAAAATGCTTTATTTAATATCGAAAATTTTTTTTGAAAAATAATTTTTATTACAAAAAGTTAATATTACAAAGTTATTTTAAACTCTCTCAAAAGGAAGCTTCGTTGTTGTAATTTTAATGGATACGAAAATTCGGTTTGTAAAACTGATGTAATTGTATCACATGTATTATCAAACGAAAACTATCCAGAAAATAAAAGGTAATAAGAAGCGGTATGTAATACCTCTGAGATATTTCTTTCAGTTCCCTGGTCTAGTCGAAAGTGGTCTGCTTATTAAAATCCTACGCCTTATACGAGTATAGGGCAAAAATCATTAAATTAATCGAAGTTGCCCTGAAAAAAATAAACAAACAAATGAAAAAATAATAATTGATTATAGTCAAAGGCAAATTTGAATTCTAAACAATAATCAAACAACAATAAAACAAATAGTGAAAGTCAAATTAGAATTATAACAAATAGTAAAAGGCAATTTTGAATACAAAGTTATGATGAAAATATTATGAATTATTTTAATATAAAATAAGATATAAATCTTTGTCTAAATTCGATATATAGTGTTACAACTTGTATAAACTTAATAATTCAGTGTAAGTTATTATTATGTTATTCTTAAGTAAGTTTTGTAAGATTATTTTAATTATACTATCTTTTTTTGGCATCTATTGAGTTTTTTGTCGAAATTTTTCTCATTACAAACTCCACTTTAATGAAATTTCTATATTATAAAACTTTAGTTGCTAAGAATCATTGTAATTCTAATCTCTATATGTTGAAAATCCTCTAATATGTAACTCCATTTCACTGAAGAATAAATAAATTTGAATTTGAAAACTCTCTAATTTTGTTTTTAAATTTTAACACAGATGGACAGGCATATTGGAAGACAACACTTTTTTAAATGAAATAAAAAATAAATAGGTGCCTACCATCTTTCATTACAATTTTGGACTTTATATAAAATTGCAATATTGCAAATTAATTTTTTGTATCATAAACCTTAGATTCAAACTAATTTTGTATTTGTTTGCAGTTATGCAAGTAGCTATTTTTTATGGGGCGGGTAGTAAAAAGAAAGGATTTCATACCTAACATATCATAAAAAAAGCTATGAGATTTTTCACACACTTAGTCCATTAAAGATTATACTAAAGGGTGTCCCAACAAGAACGCAAGATTTAAATTTTAATTAAAACGCAGATACTTAAACAAAATCGCGAATTGTTTATTATATCGTAAAGTAGACAGGATGGGGTTATGTATGGAACAACACATCGGGCAGATGGCCGTTCGTTAATTGGGTATTGGAGAGACAACATGAAAATGCTGATTTTGCCGATAAAATCATCTTTAGTGACGAGGCCCATTTCCATCTTGATGGCTTCGTCAATAGGCAGAATTGTCGCATTTGGGGTGAGGAAAATCCTCGAGTGATTCACGAGAAGCAAATGCATCCCCAACGTGTCACTGTGTCGTGTGGATTTTGGGCTGGAGAAATCATTGGACCTTTTTTTATGAAAATGAGTCAGGTCAAGTGCAAACAGATAATAGTGTTCGGTATCATGAAATGATAATCAATTTTTCGTGCCTAGAATTGATGAAATGAATGTGGGGGGGATGTGGTTACAACAAGACGTCAAAAAAAAATTCAATTGATGTATCAGTCATTTCCCGGTCGTGTTATTTCGCGTTTTGGAGACCAGAATTAGCGGCCTAGATCGTGCGATCTAACACCATTGGTTTTTTTCTTCGGGGTTTTTTTAAAGTCGATGGCTTATGCGAATAAGCCGACGACGACTCAAGCCTTAAAATAGGAAACTGGACGCTGCATTAATGAAATACCGCAGCATTTATGCAAAACGGGTATTGAAAATTTCATTAAAAGATCGCGTATGTGCCAGCGAAGCCGCGGCGGCCATCTGCCCGATGTGTTGTTCCATACATAACCTCATCCTGTCTACTTTATGATATAATAAAGAATTCGCGATTTTTTTTTAATATCTGCGTTTTATTTAAAATTTAAATCTTGTGTTCTTGTTAGGACACCCTATTTACCTAAAATTTAAAGGATTAAAATATATTAATAAAAGTTTTAATTATTAATAAATTAAGGATGACGGCTTTTGGGAAACTCAAATGGTGACTAAACTTTCATCTTTTTATATGGATTGGCTGTAAGCCTTAAAAGAAAAAAAGATTTTTCAATTTAGTTAAATTTATTAGATCAAATAAATAATAATTGAATGAGTCTTTTTGGATTTATTGCTTGGATGGGTTATTATAAGGAACACAGAACAATTGAAAATATAAAATTAAGCTTACCTCTTACAAGAACCTGAAAATTTTAAATGGATAACTGAAAATATAGTGATTAGTTTTATGTATAATTTTTTAGATAGATAGATAGATAGTTTATTGATTTTGTTTAAATTTTACAATGGTTTGTTACCGCACATTTTACAATATAGTGATTTGATATAATGTATCTTTCAACTAAAATAGTATGTAATTAATTTTTATAATTTATCAATAAGGTATGTATAATTTTGTCCGGAGGAAAAAACAATAAAAACCTCCATTTAAGGTAAGAATATAATAAAATCTTAATGCTAATGACTAGTAGTGAATAATTTTTGAATAAATTACATAAATATGTAAATAATTGAATAAATAGAATAAAATATAATAAATAAATAAATAATTTAAACAAACATAATAACAAGTAAATAAATAATTAAATAAGTAAGTAACTAAATAAATAAATAAACAAATAAATAAATAAACAAATGAACAAATAATCAAATGAACAAAGAAACAAAGAAACGGATAAATAAATAACAAGTAAATAAATAATTAAATAAGTAAGTAACTAAATAAATAAATAGATAAACAAATAAACAAATAAATAAACAAATAAATATATAAATAAATAAATAAATAAATAAATAAATAATCAAATGAACAAAGAAGCAAATAAATAAATAATTAAATAAATAATTATCGAATTAATAAACAATAATACATTAAGAAAATATATATATCACAGGCAAAAAAAAAAAAATATAATTGTTTAATTTTGATTGTTTAGTTCACTAACCAAATTATTCTCAGCAAGAACAAGTCGATCAAAGAATTTCGTTGTAAGTTTAATTATTCTATCTTCGATCGATTCGACATTCCCTTTTACGTGGAGATCTAAGGTGGAATGATGCCAAGGTAGATTGAGCATCATTTTTAAAACTTTATTTTGGGCAACTTGTAGTTTTTTTTATATGAGTTTTAGCTGCGTTTTTCCATACCGGACAACCGTACAAAAGAATTGCCTGAAATATAACCTTACAAATTATCGTTTTATTTTCGACTGAAAGTAAAGACTTCCTGTTAATAAAAGGGAACAGCAGTTTGGTTGCTATCTTGACTTTTTTTAGTGTTTGTGAAATATGATGATTGAATGTTAATTTAGAATCAAGGAAAATACCGAGATATTTCACTTGATTGTCCCAAGAAACCGCTCTACTTAAAATTTGTAAATTATTACTTGGAAGATAACAAGCTTTTCTTTTTCTCGTGAAAAAGATGGCTTGTATCTTGTCAGCATTAAGTTTAATTTTCCATCGATTGTAATATTGGTATAATATTCTCATCGCATTATTTAAGTTCGTCTCAATGTTGAGACCAAACGCATGCGAAGAGAGTATTGCAGTGTCATCAGCAAAAATTGCTGCTTCACAGGACGGTAATTTTGGAAAGTCAGAGGTATACAGGTTATACAAGGTCGGTCCAAGAACAGATCCTTGAGGGACACCAAAATCAAAACGTATTATTTCTGAAACACTATTATTTACATGTACCCTAAAACTTCTACTTGAAAGAAAACTTTGAACAATTTTACACAAATAAGGAGGAAAATTGAGGGAAATCATTTTATAAATGATACCATTGTGCCAAACTGAATCAAACGCTTTTTCGATGTCTAACAATATCATTCCAGTAGACATACCTTGGGAGCGATTGCTTTTAATTAAGTTACTTATACGAAGCACTTGATGAGATGTACTATGGTATCTCCTGAAACCAAATTGTTCATTTGGATACAAGTTATTATCAGTCATTATTTTAACCATTTTGTTTTTTATTATTTTCTCATATATTTTGCTGATATTGCTGAGTAAACTGATTGGTCTATAACTTTCAGTCCTAACAGAGTTTTTGCCGGCTTTAAGAATTGGTATTACTTTACCTATTTTCCAATTAGTAGGAAAATATTGCATTTTGAAAAAAGCATTTATGACGAATGTAAGGAAGATTATTCCGATTTTAGGCAACATTTTTAAATAAAGGTTTTTAACTTGATCGAGCCCACTAGATTTTCTCGATTTAAGTGTGTGAACAACTGCAGCTACTTCTTCTTGAGTTGCTAAAATATTTTGTGGTGTGTCAAGGATCATCTGATTTAAGTTTTGAACAGTCGTATCTACCATAATTTTAATGAAAAAAAAACAATATCACACAAGTTTTTTTTAGTCAAATTCATGATTTGAAATTACAATTAAATACAAAGTGAACTTTTTTTGTCAAAAATTTCAGGTTTTTTAGATTTCAATTTTGAAACAGTCGTACTAAGAGAGGCCATCTTTATCGTTTTCGTTCGTACCTTCCGACGCAGTGTTTTTATTGTCTTTGGGTTCCTTACTTAAGATTCTCTTAAAGCTTTTATTTCTTCTTTAAGTTTCCTTTCTTGGAAGAAGACGTAGGATCATCGGATGAGACCAGTGCTCGTTTTAGAAACATTTTTTTAACCTAAATAGATTTAACCTAAATAAATTTAGACCGACTTTTTACACTACCAATAGACTTACGCTTTGCCTCGGAGTAGCAACATTTGCTTAGCACTGTTTATATTTGATGGAGAAGGCGCAAACATACCAACTTCTACAGGCAGATCTTTCGGTTGCGGCTCTTGGAAACAAATTTCTTCCACTGTAGATGCATTTGGTTCCACTGCGACACATCCAATTTCAATATTTTGGGTGCTTGTGGAAGGCAATCAACTTCTTCAAACATCCCTAGTGATGAGATTGGCTCCACAACGTTTTCTATGTTACTATTATCGTTTAAAGATATCGAATTTATATGAACTACATATACGTTTTTGCTAATTTTGTGAGATTTCTAAACTATTTATATTAATTTACTGAGATTCTCCAAAATGTTTAGATAAAAATGGCATTGCAGAAGGAAAAAGTATTTTTTTCCTGGAGCAGATTTTATAAAGTCACATTCATGGAAGTGACTTTAACAGGCATAGTATGAATTCTTGATTTCATCCAACTCAAGGATTTCCATCCACTTTAGTGCTTTCTGTTCATCTTTCGGAAATCTTGAAAATTTATTATTAAAGTAGTAGAGCTTTTTTTACTTAAACAAAATCATCACAACTGGACATAAATAACAAACATATTTAATATAATTAAAACATATTGAAAATACGTAGTTTATTTCGAAAACTAAAACGTGAAAAAATAACTTTGCACTACGGGTGCTTAACGTTTCTTAGCGCCTTGCCATCAACAAAAACTTATCCGTCCCTGTACTTGAATTTCTAATTTGACATTACAGCTTTGGATAAATGACATGATTAAAGTATGCTTTTATTTTGAAAAATATTGCTATTTTTATCTTAAGATACCATAAAATAACGATAACGCATTTACCTAATTAACATCACTTTAAGTTACTTTGTGTGGAACAGGAGCCCAGACTTACTTATGAAAAGAAAACTTTTTGTTTTTACCTTTATAGTAGTTTTTACAAGTTTTCACACCGCACCTCATGTTGATTCATATTTTATTAATAATATGCTTCGATTTTTAACTCAAATTAGTTTTTATTTCACTTATTATTTAGTTTTATTGTATAGTATGTTTTTCACTTTTTTAAAATCTTAAAATTTCACAACACTCACCTTCAGCAAGGCAAAATGACAGATGACCACGATTTTTTTTTTAATTTTAATGCTTCACTCACGTACACTTTATATGTGCCAAAAGTCTCTTCCTCTATTTTTTGTATTTCGTTTGAGGGCTCACTTGGTTATAAACAGAAACAGGAACCAAAAAATTAGTTAGGAGTGTGATTGCTTGGGGGCCGACGTGTGGAACGTGTTCATGAGTGTACTATGCAAATTTATATACAGTGGTAATGTTACACTTTCAATATACATTGAAAACCGAAAAAAATAATTGTTTGCACCACCCTAACATAATGTATTTTTTTTTTTCGAAAATTGCTCTTAAGAAGCACCCTGTTGTTAAAATACACACTGCAAGTTCATGTTAATAGTGGTATTTCTTGTTTACGTTATTTCAGTTTTGGGGTGCCACAAGGATCAGTCCTTGGACCCTCTTTGTACAATATTTATACGTCTGATTTCCCTGTGCTTCCTTTTTGCCAATCAGCAATTTTTGCTGATGACACTGCCATTTTTTCATCGCATGAGTTTTATCTCAATATTGAGATAAATTTAAAATATGCCATTGAATTTTTAGAAAAATACTATAGCAAATGGAAGATTAAACTTAATGCTGGAAAAATGCAAGCCATCTTTTTTTCAAGAAAAAGAAAAGCTTGCTACCTTCCGAGCAGCCAACTTCAAATCAGTGGAAACATTGTAGAATGGAATCAGTCTGTTAAGTACCTAGGAGTTATTCTCGATACCAAACTTACCTTTAGGGATCATGTTCAAAACACAGTAAAGAAATTGAATATTGCTATTAAAATGCTTTATCCGTTCATCAACAGAAAATCACCACTTTCAAACGAAAATAAAATATTAATACATAAACTTATTTTTCAATCAATTCTATTATATGGGTGTCCGGTTTGGGAAGATGCAGCACAATATTACATCAAAAAATTACAAATATCACAAAATAAAGTTTTGAAGATGATGCTTAATCTCCCCTGGTATCATTCCACTTCTGACTTACACAGAAGTGCGAATGTTGAATTAATTTCTGATAGAATTCGTAAACTCTCAAATAATTTTCTGAATAACTGTGAGATTTCTGAAAATCCACTTATTTACCAGCTCTACTTATCTGTGATTGCAAACAATTAAATTTATTTCGTCTGCCATTTTTATTATTTATTTTGTTATTTATTCATATATACTTAAATTGCCCTTTTTTTTTCTTATTTAATTGATATTTATTAATCATTCATGTATTTATGTAACTATATATATTTTTTTTGTATTTATTTATTTATTGATTTATTTATTTATTTATTGATTTATTTATTTATTTATTTATTTATTTATTTATTTATTTATTTATTTATATATATATTTATTTATTTATTTGTTTATTTATTTATTTATTTATTTATTTATTTATTTATTTACTTATTTATTTATTTATTTACTATTTATTCATTTATTTGTTTATTACTTCATTTACTTACTCATTTATTTTTTTTTGTTAAATTATTTTTTTTTCCTTGTGCATATGCACATACATTATATATCATTAAATAATTGAATAATCTTGTTATACATAATTGTTGTTAATATTTGTAGTTATTCAAGCACTCATCAATGTCATGTATATTTATCTGTAAATACGAGTATATTATATTTACATATATATATACATTATTCTTTTAATTTTAATTTTTTTTTTTTTTGTATAGTATGAAGGTTTTTAATCGTGTTTTCCTTCAATTAAAAATTAAAACATTTCTCCAATTGTTTATTTTTCTGTTTTTTTTTTTTTTTTAAATGATGTTTCAGTAGCAAGAAAATATATTTCAAATCTCTGAATGTAAAACGTGCGGTCGTAGGCTTGTTGAAAAAATATTATCACGAAAATAAATAAATAATAATCATGTCGATTACAGAATCCGCAAAACTCGATCCGCAGTTAGAGCTCTGTTTCCCACCTATTCATTTATCATGAGAAGCAAAGAGAACACTGCACTGTGAATCATTGCGGATTGAGTTTTGCGGATTCTGTAATCGACATGAATAATAAAAAAAAAAACACTACAAACATTTTCAAATATTTCTTTTCTTAACAATAGTTCTAACATGCATTCTTCATATAATGTACTTTTTATGCAACTTAAAGTAAGTTTTATGTTTCAACAATATAGTTATGTGGTAATATCACTTTCGTTTAAAAATGAAAACCACATTTGTTATTTTAATCTTTTATTTATTAACAAAACGAATTTTCAAACAAGTTAACAATTTGAACAAAAAAAGTCGACTGACTAAAATTAACTAAAAGACTAACTTACAAACTTGACTTACGATATACGCTTACGATAACATTAGATAGATCTCTCCAGCATTATCTTCTACAGAAGATAATGTTGGAAAGAGAAATTTAAACAAAAACGACAAATGATAACACTCTAGATGTTTGCTTTGCAGACAACAAGAAGTATAGCAAAAAGTGACCTCTTATACTTAGTGGGTAGGTTGAGTACTTAGGGGAACCTTATAGCATTCAATATGTGACAATATGAACATGAACAAGTTTTTTGGGCCAATTTTATAACTCACGACACAATTTATTTTTCAATAATAATTTGAGACCACTGCTAATTTTTTTTTTATTCCATCTTAAAATGACGTAATTTATTTTTTCATGTCTCGTCTGAGTTATAATGGTTCATAGGGACCAATTATATGAATTCCCGGGTACCCGGCAGTGTGCCAGGTAGCCGGGTACCCGATCATGTTTCGGGTACCCGTGTAAAACCCAGTAATTCGGTTTGGTTGGCGGTCAGCCATCAGCCGAATAGGGGGAATAACATGTTGCATACGAAAATATGCACGTGCCGTAACTATTCGGGACTGGTGGAAGTGTGATCATAGCCTCTTCGCGGCTAAGAGGTTTGGCTAATATGATCAGGCTAGTTCCACAGGTTGGCAACAGGTTGATTCCCTGTTCCGTAAAACTAAGAGAATTACGAGACCAGCAACAAGCCTCGGAAACGGACTGATCCCACGACGAAAACCCACGCAACGAAAACGGAAAAATGATTTACGAATTTTCTTATGGAACGTACGATCGCTCTATAGAGCTCGAGCTGCTCAGCAGCTAGCCGATACCCTGTCAGAATATAAAGCTGACATAACAGCATTATGACCTATATTACAGTTGTCATACAAAACACCATGTGCTCGAGGCAGGCTTCTTGGTCAGCGAAAAAATGAAGTCTACCGTAATCGGCTTTAACGCTATAAGCGAAAGGCTTTGCACCCTTCGCGTGTGTTGATAGACCGTCGCCACTACTCGAACTTGATGACGGTACCGAGGCGCCAATATCGACTCGGATCACTATCTTGTTGGTATGGTTTTCCGAGGGCGGATTGCCTTGCCAAGACGTATTGCATCCGCCGATCAGGTTCGAATCAACACGGCTGCACTGCGCAACGAAAGCACCAGTAACCCCTTTGGACATGCGTTAGGACTCGCCCTGGAACAACTCGATCCAGGGAGAGTAAGTCCTGGAGCCAGTATGCTGGGCGTAGATGAGAAGTGGACATGCCTTAAGAACACTGTCATTAGTACTGCCAACTCCATCTTAGGCAGCAGTCGTAGAAGTCGGAACGACTGGTTTGATGATGAATGCAAGCTAGCGACTGAACGTAAGAATGTTGCGTACCGAGCAATGCAACAATCTCATAGAACGCGGGCACGCGAAGATGAATATAAAGAGCTCAGAAGAATAGAAAA